>CM028338.1:0-600000 GCA_016647705.1 Eucommia ulmoides
GTTTTGCACTCAAGCGCACTTTTTCTCCTAAGTACCACTCTGCTAAATTCTTGTTCATAACTCTTAATTGATTCTCATACCGGAAGTACAATGCCGATAAGCCCACCCGCGATACATTGTGTTGCAGAAATTTTAGCCGAGTGAAAGCAAGAAAGCCCATAAGACATTCTGAGCCTCATAATTGACATGTTCAGTAATCCATTTTCATGCATCACCAACTATGTATCAATATGTCTCAATAAAAAAATTATCATGCATATGCTGTGTGCTAATTTTTATTTTAAAAAAAAAAATCATATAATCCTAAATTATCATGCTACCAAATTTAAAATTCGTGCTTTGTTTTTCTGTTTTTTGTTTTACTTGACGACGTACTCAACTTTTCAATTGAAGTTTAAAATCTTGAGTTATTGTAATTTTTTCATATAAAAAATTACAATGACTTTTGTATAGTACAATAATTCCGAATTTAAAAAAAAAAGCTTACTTGACACATGAAAAAATTATAAATTATTTGACCTTTCACCAAAAATCTCCAAATTAAAATTACTTAAAATTTTACATAAATCCCCTTTTCAATTATAAAAAAATTTAATAAATTTTTATTTTTTAAAAAAATTATAGATTTGGTAATATTTAAATATAAAACATGACGTACATACGCCCTATAGGCAAATTTCAGCCACTCTTTATACCATCCATAAAGAATAGTTCAGATTAATTCTCTAGATTAACATATATATTAACTCTATATTTATATTTTACCTTATATACTTTATACTTAATTGAGGATAAATAATATATTTTTGTATGATTGAGAAAGGAGAATATGTTTTTTTCTGTATATATAAATCTATAAAAATAATATATGGACATTAAATTTAGTAATAATACAAAAACATTAAATTTATAGAAAATAAATTAAAAAAGAAATATAATATACAAAATTATGGACATTAAATTTACCAAAGTTTTAGAAATAATTTATAGATATTAAAATTAATAATGATACTAAAATATTAAATTTACAGAAATTATAGAAATAATTTATGTACATTAAATTAAATTTATTAATAATAATGAAGCGTTAAATTTATAAAAAATAGATAAAAGAAATAATATAAAGAGAAATATAATATACATAAATTATAAAAAATTATAGAAATAATTATGAGCATTTAAATTTAGTGATAATACTAAAACATTAAATTCACAAAAATTAAACTAAAGAAATAATTTAAATCTAGACATAAAACAAAAAGTACGTAATTAAATTTGCGAAAATTATAGAACTAATATATGAAAATTAAATTTAGTAATAATATTGAAATATTAAATTTACAAAAAATACAGAAATAATATATGTGATGCGAATCTCACCAAGGATTAGTGAGACCCGAAACAAATTTAGGGTTTCTTCGCGAGGATCGAAATTAAATTAAATTTTGAGCGAACTAAAAATACAGAAATTGAAAGATAGATTACCTTAACCCAGCGTTTGTGAACGAACGCGAACCAATAGTATAATGATCTTGACCCAATGAATATAATAAATCACGAATCAAAGATATAAGTTTGAACGCCACAAGAAACTCTGGATAAGTTGAGGAAAAGTTCTCTGAAGAATTAAAGAGAAAACTCTCACAATTTTATTAATCAAAAGTAATGTTCTTTCTAATGGGATACAAGTCTCTTAAATAGGTGGCCAACAATAAAAGAAAACACTAGGCTAATGAATAGTGCACGTGAACAGTGTCGGTGAACAGTACCATGAACAGTGATGGCCACACTAGAAATAAAAGGAAATCCTAGAGAAACAAGGAAACCCTACTCCTATTCTAAAAAGGAAATGACTAATTCCTAATCTAAAAAGGAAAAGGCTAAATTGACAATTTTGCCTTATAAATTATTAAATAAATAACCTAAATTAAAAATAAAACACTAATAAATAAAATAAATATACTGAGAATTTCGTGGTCCACATGACTTAACCCATTTGAGTTCATGTCTAAACCCATTCGCTTGCTTTGATGAGATGGATTAAGCCTTTATTGTCTGATGGGCCTAATTTGGGTTTAACTATTGTACACATGGGTAAAATCTTTTGAATTAGCCCATTAACTGCTGCTTTAATTTTTCTTGGATCTTGCCCTAGTAATAGGTCCAACTGGAACATATAGCTGATCCTCTGATGGTGCTCGTTGATTCTCATCAATATAGACATTAAATTTAGTAATAATACTAAATTATTAAATTTATTGAAATTATAGAGATAATATATGGACGTTAAATTTAGTAATAATACGAAAATATTAAATGTATAGAAATTAAATTAAAAAAAATAATATCAATGAAGAAATATAATATACGGAACTTATGGACATTAACTTTATAAAAGTTATAGAAATAATATATGCTTATTAAATTTACTAATAATACCAAAACATTAAATTTACAAAAACTCAATTAAAACAATAGTATGAAAACTGAAATATAACATAAATTATGGATATTAAATTTACAAAAATTATAAAATAATATAAATTTAATAATAATACTGGAATATTAAATTTATAAAAATTAAATTAAAGAAATAATAAAAATCAAATATAATATACAAAAATTATGAATATTAAATTTACAAAAATTATAAAAATAACATATGCATATCAAACTTAGCAATAATCAAGTTAACAGGATTTAAATTAAAAAATAATATAAAGAGAAAATATAATATACATAAATTATAGAAATTAAATTTACTAAAATTATAGAAACAATATATGAATGTTAAATTAATAATATGAAACATTAATTTAATTATATTACATTATGTTCAAAAAATTTTACACGCGTGCCTGTGCCTTCAGGCACGGGTAATCCGCTAGTTTATATAATAAAATAGGACATATATATATATATACTTTCTAGACAAATCTCAGCTAATTTTTATATCCCTATAAACAACAGTTTAGATTAATTCTCTAAATTAACATAAATATAAAATATATTATTCATTTTGTTTTATTTTTTTAATAAAAATAATTTAAGATTAATTTTTTTTAGCAATCCACCCATTTTTCTAATTATTTCTTTTAATTTTTATTTTCTTATTTTAAAAATTTTTCTTTACTTATTTTTTCTTTTCTTTTCTTATATTTCCTTCCTAATTCTATCGACATCAATTTAGGATTTCTATTATCAATTTGGGACTCAATACCATACTTAAGTTTCAGCCCCTCTTCTAGCTATCGTCGTTCCATCGCCATCAGGACGTCGGCTCTGTTTCATCGCCATCACCCATCGTCGTTGTTCCATCACTATCACCATCACTATCACCGCACCCGGTAATCTTTTCTCTCTCAATTGACGCACAACACCACGCCACCCTACCACCACTACAACCATACCTTCCGGCTCTGTCTCTCTCTCTCTCTCTCTCTCTCAATCGAAGAACCAGTACCCCTCACCACCACAACCACTAGAGTGTTGAATCGGCCCCCTCTCACCCAAGACCGTCGTCGCAAACCACTTCCACCACCACCAACACTCACGCCCTATTCCATCATCACAACCACGATTTGGCCAGACTTACATTTGATTTTCCATATTTGGTTTCGAATTGCCCAGATATGGCCGTTCCTACACTATCCCACATAGCAGGCATCCAATATCACCGATCTAATTATAGATCTAAATGTAATTCAAGTCAAATCAAATCCCCGTTTCTTGAGTTTCTTCCATGTTTGTGATAACATTGAATTATGCTCTATGTTTTACAGTTTTGAATCATGAGATGTTCAAAGCTGGGAGAATGGCTAAGGAGCAACATCAGCAGTAGCACGAGCACCCGTTGTTTTAACAGGTTTAGTTGCATTTTTTTCAATTTATTTTTTGTTTGCAATAACATGTTAGCGATTTTTAAGTTCAACAGTTAAGACGGGCTTAATTTAATTTTCTTTGTTGCCAATTGATTTTGTTGTGATAGTCCCGAAACTTAAAGTTTCATGATATGTTTCTATTTAGTTCCTGTTTACAGGCAGTAGCAGGGTTGGTTCGTGAGTAAGTTATTGTGAATGAGTGAGTAATTTTTATCGCACTTCTAATTTTTCTGGGGTTTGTTTTTCATATCGAACAACAGGTTTTGAGTCAACCATTACCACAAAAAACCACTACCATAAACAGCCACCATCACCACTAACCACAACCACCCTCACTAAACATTTTGCTCTCTTCCCAGAAATTAGGTTTAGTTGGTGTAATGCTATTTGCATTTAAGCGTTCAATTATTGTAATTGAATGCGAATGTTGTATAATTAAAAGATTGTTTTTTCTTTTTAAAATAATAGTTAACTTTATATTATTAGTTATTGTTGTGTTGGTTTCAAAACTAGTGTTTGGGAATGTTGTAGAAATAGAGAAAGTTATTTTTTTTTAAATTTTGGTTATTGTTGTGTTCACTTGGAAAACGGAAGTTGTGAATGTTATCTTATTTATTTATTTTTGAGTTATTGGTTAAGTTGTATTGAGACTGTTATGTAAACAATGAGAGTTTTTGCCAATTTTTTTTTATTTGTACATGTATTATTAATTTGTGTATAATTGTGGTTTATTAAAATTATTTGACGATAAAAAAAAACTTTTAACAACTTGATGGTTATTTTATTTCATAATTTTAATTCTAATTTTTAAAATTATTTTGTTCTTGTTTAGATATTTAATTTTTTTTTTATCTTAAAATATATTTTTAAAGTTATTCTAATTTTAATTTAAAGATATTTTTTTTTTAAATTAAGGTATCTTTGTAATAAGGATGGGGCCATTTCTAGACTTTTCGAGAATCCAAAAGAAGGAAGTAGAATCTCTTCCCTCTCGTCTCGAACTTTCCCATTTATCCCCTTTTCATCACCCACTTAAATTTCAAATCTCTGTCGGAAGTATAATAATAAAATCTTACGTTTGTGTTTGAATTTGTTGATACGAGGATGAGCAGAGTCGCCGACGCAGTCCACCATCTCTTCCATCTCCCTGAATCGATCGAGAAATTCATGTTCCCTTCGACCGCCGACGCTGAGACCAGAAGGGGAGCCGGCTACGGCGGCGGCGGCGGAATTCCGGTTGACATCCTCGACTCACCCAAGGAGTATATCTTCTTCATGGACGTTCCTGGACTGTCCAAATCCGACATTCAGGTACTTTGATCTTGCCCTACTTTTAAAACGTACATTTTGTCCCTTTTACTCCCAATAAATTAGAAAAATAACTTTTTTTAATTTAATCAAGTATGTTAAACAATAGCTAAAACCATTATTTTTATCTATATTTCGCATCAAATAGATGAAATTATGTTTTATTTTATATATATAAAAAATAATAGAAAATGATAGTTTTTCACAAGTATTATTAATTTTATTCTTTGATAAAATGTGATTTTTATCAATGTAATGTTAAATAGAGGGATTAAAATGCAATTAGAGTAAACTACGAGGGAGGAAAGAGCAAATAAATGAAAAAACAATTTGCAGGTGACAGTGGAGGAGGAGAACACGCTGGTGATAAGAAGCAACGGGAAGAGGAAGCGCGAGGAGGAAGAATGTAAGTATCTCCGTCTAGAGAGGAAGTCGCTGCAGAACCTCACCAGGAAATTCCGGCTGCCGGAAAATTGCAATCTCGAGGCAATCACCGCCAAATGCCAAAACGGAGTGCTGACGGTGGTCGTCGAGAAGCTGCCGCCGCCGCCCAAGTCCAAGACCGTTGAAGTCGCCGTTCCCTAGGACGAACTCCATGTTTGTTTGTGTGATTCCGCTGTTGTTGTCGTAAATGTAGTTTAGTTTCATGGGGATCGAATGTAGTATTGATGAACATCACTATTCTGCAGCAGTTAATATGTTTGTCTCACTTATCTCTCTATATAAAAAGATTTTTGCATGTTTTGACTTTGAGCAATGATTGTCTTGGTGGTTACATAAACCTCAAAAATGGCAGAGAGAGAAATAAAGAGAGGAGAGAGAGAGACGGAAAAAAGGTGAATATTAACTTCATACATTTGTTTTATATAGAGTTGGTTCTTTTCTTACATTAACTCTCGATTAGTCTCTAGTCTCTCCCTTTAAGAGGTAATTGTAATTGATACCAGTGTAAAGTAATTTTGGACCTCTTTCAACTCTAAAATCAAGCTCATAAAGCCTCTCAACTCCAAAATCAAGTTCATGAGGAAGATTTTTTTTTTTTTTTTAAACCTTTTAGTTCATAATGTCTCTCTCAACTTCAAAATTGAGTTAATGAGGTAGATTTTTTTTTTCATAGTAGTGAACTTATAATTTCTTACACATTTGATGTGAGATAAATTCAACAATCTAGTTATGTAGGTAACGGTAGGAAAGAAACAAGTAAGAGAGGAGAGAGAAACGGAAAAACTAGGAGATAATCTGTCTGATTGCCTTGGGGTTGAGCAAAAAAACAGGGCAGAGAGAGAAACCAACAAGAGAGAGGTGAGAGAAACTGCAATAAGAGAGAGTTCACTTCATCCTTGATCATATTTGGGCTAATAGGGGGAAAACGGCTGTCGTAATGGTGATATAAAATCAAGGGGAAAAATGGCAGACACAGAGAGATCGAGAGAGCCAAGGATAGAAGAGAGCAAAAAACAGGAGATTTAACAAATTTAAGAATATAAAAGAAAGCCAAACAGAGTACTAGATTACTGCATAAAGACAAAACTGGATGGACATTAATGTCCTAAATTAGAAGAGATTATAAATTAACCTTTCATTTGATCATCTTCCTCTTCTTTCTCGACTTTGATTTAGTAGTACTCTTCTCTGAACTCCCCTCCTCTTTCAACAGATGTTCATAATCTTCAAGACTGGCAAAAGGAGAAGCACCGGCACGGCCGCCGGATTTCTTTCTCCTCTTCTTCTGATCAATTCCACTGTCAACATCATCGTCGTCATCGTCGTGGTGACCGATGATGACTTCATCATTGTCATCGTCATCACCACCAGTGGCGTCTTCTTCTTCATCGGCAATGCCGGACTGGAACATCATCTCGTCGTCGCTGGCGTTACCGACCAAATCATCATCGTCCTCATCAGCGATTTTGTCCAAATCATCGTAATCGTAATCACCGTCCGCTTTGAGAGAGGGGTTGATAGAGTCCAACATGTTATCGATTTCTTCATTGTCGCTATCGTCGTCGTCATCACCGCCACCGCCGGCGAATAACTCTTCGGCGGCTTCGTCTTCGGTTGCTTTCTTCTTCTTTTTCTTCTTTGATTTGTTGGATGAACCCATCTTGTTCATGTAAAACTTGTGGAACACGAAATCTTCCGGCGGCACTTCAGTCTCCGCCAGCGAGAGTATCTCCGCCCCGATCAACTGATGGTTCATCTCCAGCTGATAAAAGAGAGAAAAATTGAGTTAAAACGAGAACACAATCAAAAATCTAGGAACAAAAAATCTGTTTTTTGAATATGAACCCAGAACGTTAGAACAAATTTCTGGGAACAAAAAAGAACTGTTGTCATTCAATTCGATTCAATTATTAATTATTAAATTCATCTATGCCTAGATGCTAAATTACTATAAAAGCATGACCAAAAATATAAATATAATAAAATAATTTTAATGATGAGTTCTAGTGCCTAATATTTTCTTAAGAAAACATACATTTTTTTTTAATTTAATTTAATAAAACATACATCTATCAATCAGAATGTAAAAGTGGTAAGGTCATTGATCGCTTTTTAATGATTGTTCGCGGAAAATTGGGTCAAAAACTGAAATCTGGGAACAAAAAATCTCTTTTTGTTCCTTAATATTTTCGGAAGATAAACAGAATTGTTAGCAGAAACTTGTTCTAAAATTCTTGGTGCTAAATGAAAGAGTGATTATTTTTTCCCATATTTCTGCTTTTGTTCTCAGCAAATTGGGGACAAAAACTAAAATCTGGGAAAAAAAGAAAATGTTTTAGAACAAATTTCTGGGAAAAAAACTGTTTTGTTCTCACATTTCGGTTTATGTGCCATGTTTTCAGAGAACAGAAACAGAAAGTGGGAACATCAAAAACTGTTTTCGTCCTACACGCAGAATTTCAGAACAAATTTCTTGGAACAAAAACAGAAATTTCAGAAAAAATTCATAGAAAAAAAAGGCGACCTTTTTAGCAGGTTCAATTTCAGAGGGACCATGCCAAGTGCTTTGCTTTGGCTTCTTCTCCATGAACTTGTCAAGGAAAGCAGTAAGGGAGAGGTCACTTAAAGGGTTGCCATTGTAGACAATGTGAGCTCCTGACAGAAGGGTTGACGCCATTGTTGACACCGATGGGTGTACGTGTGCCGCCAGAATCATTAGCTCCCACCAGCTAGCACACTCTGCATTGCTGTTCATTCATTACCACAAAAAAAAATAAAAATTCAGCAAATCGTATGATAAAAATAACTTAGGGTGGGTTTGGGAGAACTATTTTTTGTGTTTGGAAATGAGATTCAAGGGGATAATTCAAAATGCCATCTCCAAATACCTCCTAAAAACTCGTTTTGTTAAGTAAATCCTTACGAATTAGGTATATACACATACACCTCTATCTAGGGGTATCATTTCATTACTAAAATTTCAATTTTGGAGAAATATACACAAGCTAGGAATTCGTGAATGATGGGAATTTAAAACTCAATATTTCAAAATTCCGTGAATTTATCAAATTCACGATCCAAACACACTCTTAAAACTCCCAAACGACAAATTAAACAACGATGTGTTTTTTTAAAATTCAAAATTTCAAAATAACCATCATTTCTAAATTTTATAAATTTACCTAATTAATGATCCAAAACACTCTTAATAGTCCAAAACAACAAATTCCCAATTGTTGGGATTTTAAAACTCAATACTTCAAAATTTCCATCATTTCTATATTCCGTGAATTTATAAAAATTAATAATCAAAGCACATTCTTAAAATCGCGAACAACGAATTCCCAATTGATGGGATTTTAAAACCCAATACTTCAAAGTTTCCATCATTTCTAAATTCCGTGAATTTATAAAAAATAATAATCAAAAACACATTCTTAAAATCACAAACAACGAATTCGGAAATGACGGGTTTTTAAACCTCAATACTTCAAAGTTTCCATCATTTCTAAATTCCGTGAATTTATAACTTAATAATCCAAACACGTTCTACAAAACTTAATAATCCAAACACATTCTTAAAAGTCGCAAACAAAGAATTCGAAAATGATGGAATTTTAAAATTCAAAATTTCAAAATAACCCATCATTTCAAAACGCACCATAAACTAACCAAATTCATTATCCAAACACACTTAAAAAAGTCCCAAACAGAGCCATAAATGGAACTCACCAGTAAGAAGGTTCCCTGTGCCGTGGGTTATATCCTCCAGGCAATGAAGGTCTCGAATTTGACACTTGAGTTTGCTTTCCCTTGTTAAGATCAGACGTGATTTTTGATTCTTGAGAGCCGTTTGGACGATCAGAAATAACAAAATCATTAGCTTCTTCATCTGAAAAATTGTCCTCAGATCCTGCCGTTTGAGATTCATCCTCATCCATTGATGAATCATCATTATCTGTATCGATTTTATCGTCCCTCTGATGATGAGCTTCAATAGAATTATCTATTTTTTCTGATTTGGTATCTGTTTGATTTTCTGTTTCTTCAATATCTTCAAAATGTTCAAGATCTTCATCAACTGACTCATTCTGAAGAACCATGTTCCTGCATATGATGAGCATATAGGCATTTGCATGAATCAAAAACTGAATAAAAAAAGTTAAAATAGTGTTCGGATGGTCTAGAAATTGGAATCAGACAGTAAAAATCTAAGGGCCTGTTTGGTTTAGAATTTGAATACGGTTTTAAGAAACAGAATCTTTATCAAAAATATGTCGAAAACATAAAATTAGAAGTCATATAGTGTAGTTGATTCAATATTTTTTTTTTATAAAAAAAGTAGGAAATGTGTGCATGCGTGACAGAAATGTGTGTAGAGAGAAAAAAAAAAGTTTTTTCAATAATAAAGTATAATATTAAAAAGGAAAAAAAAAAAAAGGTGATATAATTAATTGAGAATTGTGAAAATTACTTTTGTAAAATAGTTTTTGAGTAATGTGATAAAAGTAAAAATTGTTTGATTTTTTTCTTTTTTCTTTTTTGGGAAAACAAAGAACTAGTAATCGAGTTCTTAAGGTGGCGTTTGGTTAGTGTTTCTACTTTTCTGAACCCAACTGGAATGGGTTGGGTTGAGTTGAATTGGGTTGAGTTGAGAATTTTGGGAACAGAATTATTTTGTTTGATAACGACAATTTTTGTTTTGCGCTGAGAACAGAATCTGTTTGGTAACGATTTTATCCTAAAATTAATTTATTTTTTTTTATTTTTTTTTTTTGTTTGGTGGCGGCCGGACGACCGGCGGCGGCGGCAGGTGGTGGTGGTCGGCTGACAGATGAAGTCGGAAGTTGAGAACTTTGGGTTGAGTTTTTTGGGCACAAAAAGAAACAATTTTTTTTTGTTTCTGGTTTTTTTAGGATTTTAAGAATCAATTCCTATTTTTTTGGTTGGGTTGGGTTGAGTTTTATGTTTGCCAAACGCGTTCCCAAAAATCAAACCCAAAATTTTTGGGTTGGGTTTGGTTGGGAACACTAACCAAACGTGAACTAAACAACCCCTAAAAGCTTACATGCATTCATTTTGAAATCCAATTCGATGGCTTCAATTATTTCCATCATACCAAACGCTACCTTAGAGAAATCCATAAAAAAAAAATTAGCCTTACCAAAGGGGTGGCCTTGCTTTAAGGACTTCAGAGAGGAGGAAAAGACACCCACAGGCATACTGAGGTGGCTGCTGAAGAGCAACCTGTTCAAACAACAGAGTAGTCAAACAATTGACAAAGAAAATATTATTTTAAAAATATATGAACCTCGAATTACACTAAGGTAGCGTTTGGTTGCAAGGGATTGAAGCCTCAGAGTTGAAATTAGAAAGGAACGCATATAGATTTTTAATTCTAATTCTGAGACTCCAATTCCTTGAAACCAAACACTGCCGAAATACTAGCAATCACCGAATACGAAGTATTGCAGCACTAACCTGTAATAAGCGCTTTGAAAAAGCCGCCACTCGTTTTAAGTTTATATCACTTTTCATTGCTCTTAGAAGAAGCCCGATAAACATTTCTTCCTGGAAAAAAAAAATCAGGAAAAAAATTATGACTGACAAAAGAGGAGAGGAGTTACTCTAGTAAAGTAATGATGGCTTTCAGCAAATCATCTTCTCATGAAAAGACTAAGGAAGTGTTTGGAAGCACGGAATTGAATCCCTGTCTAAACGAGTGTCGAAAATTTGCAAAAGTTTATTTTACCTTGGAAGAGTTCATGGCAGCTGGAAGGAGGAGCTTCGAGTACAATGCACGATAAAACCGATCACTAACAATCTGATTTTTGGACGAGATTTTATCAAGAAGCATTAATGCCTGAACTCCTACATTAAAGTTCTTGGAATGAACCTGCATTTATTTAATTAAATATGTCAATAATACATGATAAATAACTATTTTCAATAAAAATGAAATCTCTCATATTTTTTAGCCTTACCAGCTGAAATAGCATTGGCGTCTGGAGCTCAACAACATCATCGGCTTCATTGCTTGAAACATAGGGGAAAGCCCTATTTACTCCCTATAGAGCAGATGAGTGGAATTACTTGGAAAGAATCAGGGGCAAATTGGGATTTAAAAAAAGAAGTCAATGCATTTTCATCAGAATGAAGCATATATTTTAAAATTTATTATTTATTTATATACCCTTTTATTGTCACCATTTCTTTTATTAAAAAAACACACATGAAAGGCAGAATAAGGAAATTCTTTAGAACATTTAAATATTAAAGATGTACATTGATGCTGCGGATGGGATAAGTTAAACCCAACTCAGAAAACTGTTTCTAATAATTATTAGAAGTGTTATCTTAATTTCTAAATTCCATATGAATATTGTTAGATATATAAATGCGGAAAGCTTTAAAGCTAAAAGATATGCATTTAGGTAAGAATACTAACTGTGAGAAGAGCTGTTAATAACCGCGAATCCATTCCAACGTGAGAATCTTGTACACTTTTATCTTTATTATCTTTAGAAGAAATAAGAACTTTCTTGTGTTCTTCTTCGTTGTCTTTGTCAAGTTTCGGTATCCCCCCACCCTCAGAAATTAGTACCTGCAAAAGCAACCGGTGGAAAAAGGCTCAAAATTTAAAGCATATTGCTATGATGATAACGTAGAAATAGGCTGAAAATTAGTGAAAAGATAGAGATAGTTTTCCAAGAAATACCTTAAACAGAGCGAAGTATACATCTATTAAACGCTTAGCCACCTTTGGTCCATCTCCATTGTGAGTCAATCGAATCTGGCTTAAGAAGTTAACCTATAGATGAAAAGGGTGAGATCCACGGAGTCATGAAGTTAAAAAGACAAATAATGAAGACATCATCAGAGAAAGAGACGAATTCAAATTGAAATAGCATTGAAAGTTTAAAAGAATATAGACATACAGCGTGATATTTAGCTCGTAATCCCAAATGAGGCCGAAAAAGAAAATTATCAACCTCTTCGATCACTACGGCCTGTAAAAGAATCAAAAACTACCTCATCGGTTAGCAAAAATTTGCATAAATAAAAAATAAAAAAATTAAGAAGCCTTTACAACACCATAATTAAAGGCATTAAAAAGGAAAATTCCTCCAAATGTCCCATCCCATAAAAATACCACTTTATGGAGTACTGTAACAGTAATTTTTTTACACATGAGATGGGACCTAGAAAGTGATTTTTGAAATCTTGGGACCTCTCAA
This sequence comes from Eucommia ulmoides, assembly GCA_016647705.1. Lineage (NCBI taxonomy): Eukaryota > Viridiplantae > Streptophyta > Magnoliopsida > Garryales > Eucommiaceae > Eucommia > Eucommia ulmoides. Next base: position 12,872 of record CM028338.1, read on the forward strand.
AGAGTTTCCCTAAAAAAATTAGTAAGTACCAACAATAGCACTTCACCTTCATATTTGGATGATCAGACAAAAGCTTAGATAAGTGAAAATCAGCATTTGAAGCTGATTTATTTTCAGGATCACCTAACTGAAGGCAAGAAAATAATGAGATATTCAAAAAGAACTCAAAAATGTGCAAAGCAATTTCAATAGCGTCTTTGTTTGAAAAAAGGGTAGTATGGAGATACCTTGTTCACCAGTGCAGTTAGTAATCGACGCTCTTGCTCTGATTTGCACTTTAACAAGGTATAGATAGTCTGGAGATGATTAAAGAACATAAGAACATTTATTAATCTATCATGTCCTAGATGTGCAAACACTTTAGGTACAAAATAAAAGTGAAAAATGATAGCAAAACAGGCTGCAAAACGATACTGACAAAAGCTTTTCAAAAAAGTGAATTGAGTGCCAAAGAAGGAAGGGACTGTTTTGTGTGCGGGCGTGTGTGATTAGAACAAAAATATAGATACAAAGTTATATGTTATTCAAATAAATTCATCCAAAATAAGATAATACGTATAATAAGGTAATTTATACAACTAAACAGGTCTGAAGTTAATTGTACAACACTACCACTGAAGAAAGAAAGATCTATACACGTCAATCCAGTTGTATCCTATAAACCTTCCACAGAAGAAGAATCTTCTAATTCAGTATATCACATAAATTCAAAATTCAAATCTAAAATCAATATGCTTGTATTATATATTATTATAAAAAGGCTTTCTTTAAATGCCATAAATAAAAATAATTCTCAGATTATAAAACATATTATTAAGGAGTGCATTTAAGCACGGGTACCTGCTAGTAAAGATATAAAGTAGAAAAAGCACAATAAATAAAAATAAAAAATAAAAAATAAAAAGAAGAAGAAGAAGAAGAAGAAGAAGAAGAAGAAGAAAATAAACCGTCAACCTTTAAGGCCTTGTCTTTAAGGATAGCTAAAACATCCCGTGATGCTTCCTCAAGTGAAGAAACAAAACGTTCATATCTGCAATGAACATGTAAACATAAATTTAGCATCTAAACAAATTCAATTAGCAGATACTAGTAAAAAAAATTATGAGACCTTTAAGGGTTTCTTAGGCAAACCAAATTACAAAAAAAAAAAAAAACTGTCACATATATCCAACATATGAAGTCCAAGAGGAATAACAAACAATAAGTAAAATGCAGCCAACAATTCTCTTAACTTAAGGGTGGGTTTGGGTAAGTTATTTGAAAAAGGAAATTCAATCGAGAAGGAATTCATAAATTTTACTTCAAAAATTTCTTAAGAAAAATTTACAAATCCCTTCTCGAAATAAGTATTCCTCCATATGACCATCCAACGCATTGGGAATCTGGGATATTGACAAAAACGTAGACAATCTTATATCCTTACTCCATATGAACAAGATAGAAGATTAAGGCTTCATTATTGTAATATTTCTTGCAAGCACAAATAACCAACGAATGCTCTCCCAGATGGTCAGCCATGACTATCAAACACACAAAAAAATGGACGACCGAATCACAATAATCCTCGGACTTCTGGTTAAGAAACGGGTGTAGGAGAGGAGATTTACACTCACCTCTGTTTTAAGCATTCTTCCCAATACCAAAATAGTAGAAGTGAGTAACCATCTTTAGACTCTGGAAGATGATTCAAAGGCCGCTGAAAGAGGGTCTTCAGTTTTCGATCAGGCAAGAGACTGGTAAGAGAATATAAGAAAAGTTTAATAAGTTGGTATAGCATATCTTATACATGGCTGATAAATGAAAATGGATCCATGCAATGGGGAGGGGGGCAAGCAGTGTAAATCAGGAAGAACCCTCTCAATGATTTAACAATTAGAAAAATCAAGAGTGTTGAGAAAGACAACCTCGAAATAAAGAGTTCTTTTAGTGCTTCAAAGCCCGCCAATGCATGGCGCTTCCCAATTTTTGATGATACCATTCCTGCATTTGATTCCATTATCAGCAAACTCAATCTTTTGCAGAAGTAATAAAACCATCAGAGCATCATCAAATTTGGCTGTGATTGAATTTTGAAGAACCCACTGAAATCATCTAGTAATCTAATATAAAACCTCAAGCAAAGTCTAATTTAGATTGATAAAAACTTTCAAATTCTTAGTTAAAGCAAATCCTATGTTTTATCACTATGAATTTGAGGCAGCAAAACTTAGACAACACTTGTCAATCACACAAAAATGATAACTCAAATTCTAGCCCCATAATTGACTAACAGCAAGACGGAACTAGAAAAATTGACAGGCTCAACATAATGGATTCAACAAAAACAAAAAACATTACCCAAAAGAGCGTCAAGTGATCTCAAATTCGCAATTGGATTGTCTCCAACCATGACTGTAAACGCAGAGACCTTATCAGCGGCTGTTCCCGACCTCTGTGTGGCAACGAGCATCTTGATGTCCCCAGTTTGTCCTCTGGACAACTCATAGTCCTGAGTGTACTGCGCCATTAGCCTCTCCGCCAGCTGCTTCTTCTTCTCCACCAGTCCCTTCCACTCCTCCGCACTATTCTTCTTCTTCATTGCATCACCGGCAATCACTTTCTCTTCCAACTCCGCCAAATCAACATACCACACACCCACTGCAGTCGCCTTCACCAAGGGAAGCTTCGGCAGATTCTTGTACTTCTCGTTGATCGTCGCCTTCACCAACGGAACTGTAGGCTTGGGTTTAGGTTTAGGGTTTGAGTTGGAATAGGGTTTAGGTTGTTCTTTCTTTTTAAATTTCTCTCCCTTTTCAATCTGTTTCGTCTGCGTTAAATCGGAGCTCGGCTTCTTCGCCTGTTTCTTGATAGGGCCGGTTTTGCGAAAATCGGTGTCGTCGAAGCCGGAGGTCGGGAGAGATGAAGAGAGGCCGATTGAGGATGCAAAAGAAGCTACGTCTGATTTGAGAAGCTCCACGTCTCCATTAGAGCTCCCTAACTTCTTCGATTTCGATGAAACCGCCATTGTCGCCGGAGTTCCGATAAAGATTACAGCATTACTATCACCGCAAGGTACGCCGCCGAGAACCGCCGCCGGCCGATTGCAGAGAGAGAAAAACTAAGCAGTGTGAGAGCAACCGAAACAAGAGCAAATTATTAGGGCGCGCGAGAAAGATGAGAACCCGAATTCAACCCGTACCCGGATTTTCTCCGACTTAAATGGGCCGTGCCAGGCCGGGCAAAATTGAGCAGCCCTAGGTTGGGAAGTTAAGGGCCCGTTTGGTAACCATTTCTGTTCCCATCCCATGCAGTGGGATGGGAATGGGATGGGATGGGATGAGATGGGATGAGAATTTTGTTTTATTCTTGGGAGCAGAATCGCGTTTGGTAACAACAATTTTTTTTTTAGATCTGGGAACAGAGTCGTGTTTGGTTTTATCCAAGAAATCAAGAACAAATTCTAAACCACAAATTTAAGAACAAATCCAAGAACAATTTTAAGAATAAATTCAAGAACAAATCGATGAACAAATCCAAAAATAAATTCGAAACCCTAATCGCCGTTACCCATTTTCAACAGCCGTTCAAGAAATCTGAGAGAAATCCGTTCGCCGTTCAAGAAATCTGAGAAATCCTATTTCGTTCGCCGTTTAGGGTTTCGATTTTGAAATCGAAACCGAAGAAGAAGACGACGAGCAGCGAACGAGGGAGGAAGACGATGAGCAGCGAACGATTTCGAACGATTTTGAAACCCTATTTCGATTTTCGATTTTGAAATCGAAACCGAAGAAGACGAGAGCAGCGAACGAGGGAGGAAGATGACGAGCAGCGAACGAGGGAGGAAGATGACGAGCAGCGAACGATTTCGAAACCTTATTTCGATTTTAAAATCGAAATCGAGGGAGGAAATCGAAATCTATTTCGATTTCGAAATCCTATTTCAATTAGGGTTTTGATTTCGAAATCGAAATCGAAACACGATTTCGATTTCAAACAGGATTTCGAACACGAAGGCAACGGACGATGCGGACAATGACGAACGAAGAACCAGACGACGACCGATCGACGACGAGCGAACGACGGCGACGATGGAGAAGGAGCAAGGCGACGACGGAGGATGAAATCGGAGCAGAGACTGGGTTGATCGACGGCAACGATGGAGAAGGTTGATCATGTTTTTTTTTTTCTTTTTTTTGTTCAGATGTTTTTTTGGTTGGAAATGGGATGGGATGAGTTGGGAGTGGTTTTTTTTTGTTTCTCAATCCTTCACAAAAAAATGGGATGGATTCTGATTTGTGCTCATTTGGGAACGGAAATAAAAAAAAGGAAATGGTTACCAAACGTTATGCCCGAAAATCAATCCCAAAAAAGTGGGAATGGAATGGGAAATTTTGGGAAGGAAATGGTTACCAAACACTGCCTAAGTGGCGTTTGGTTAGTGTTTCCACTTTTTTGAACCCAACTGGAATGGGTCAGGTTGAGTTGAATTGAGTTGGGTTGAAAATTTTGGGAATAGAATTACGTTTGGTAACGACAATTTTTATTTTGTGCTGAGAACATAATGTGTTTGGTAACGATTTTATCCTAAAACTAATTTATTTTTTTTTTAATTTATTTTTTTGTTTGGTGGCGGCCAGACGGCGGTGGCGGCGGCAAGGTGGCCGGATGGCCGGCGACGGTCGCCGGAGGTAGCCGGCGGCAGTGGAAGGTCACCGGAGGTGGCCGGAGACGGCGGAGGCGGCGGCCGACGATGGTTGCCGGAGGTAACCGCCAGCAGCGAAGGTCGCCGGAGACGGCAGTCGGTCGCCGGACGCCGGCGGCGGCAGGCGGCAGCGGGTGGTGGTGGTCGGCCGGCAGATGAAGTCGGAAGTTGAGAACTTTGGGTTGAGTTTTTTGGACACAAAAAGAAACAATTTTTTTTTATTTCTGGTTTCTTTAGGATTTTGAGAATCAATTCCTATTTTTTGAGTTGGGTTGGGTTTTGTGCGTTGCCAAACGCGTTCCCAACAATCAATCCCTAAATTTTTGGGTTGGGTTGGGAACACTAACCAAACGGGGCCTAACCGTCGCCGGTCACCTCCGCCGGCGCCGCCGCCGTCTGGCCGCCACCAAACAAAAAAAAAAATTAAAAAAAAAAAAAATTAGTTTTAGGATAAAATCGTTACCAAACACATTCTGTTCTCAGTATAAAACAAGAATTGTCGTTACCAAATGTAATTCTATTCCCAAAATTCTCAACCCAACTCAATTCAACTCAACCCAACCCATTCCAGTTGGGTTCAAAAAAGTGAGAACACTAACCAAACGCCACCTTAGTGTTTTCACTTTTTTGAACCCAACTGGAATGGATTGGGTTGAGTTAAGTTGGGTTGGATTGAGAATTTTGGAAACAGAATTGTGTTTGGTAACGACAATTCTTGTTTTGTGCTGAGAACAGAATGTGTTTAGTAACGATTTTATCCTAAATTTTTTTTTTTTTTTGATTTTTTTTTTTTGTGTTTGGTGGCGGCGCCGGCGGTGTTAGACGGTGGCCGGACACCCGCGCCTGCGGTGGTGTCAGACGGCGGCGGCGGCGGTCGGTCGGCGGACGTTGGTCGGAGACGGCGGTCGGTCGCCGGGTGGTGGCCGACGGCGGTGGTCGACCGGCAGATGAAGACAGAAGTTGAGAACTTTGGGTTGAGTTTTTTGGGCACAAAAAGAAATAATTTTTTTTTTTGTTTCTGGTTTCTTTAAGATTTTGAGAATCAATTCCTATTTTTTAGGTTGGGTTAGGTTGAGTTTTGTGTTTGCCAAACGCGTTCCCAAAAATCAAACCCAAAATTTTTGGGTTGAGTTTGGTTGGGAACACTAACCAAACGGGGCCTAATAGTACGATTTTGATCCGATTTTATATAAAATCAATATCGTTAAGACATATACCAAATTAAAATCGTAATTAAAATTTTCAGTTTTTAATAAATAGTTTTAAAATCGAACCATTTAAATTTATACAAAATCAAAACTACAAAAACACAGACCGTGTTTAAACAAAAACATAACTAAAATATAAAACATCAATTCTATATATATTAAGAATTAAACTGTAATTATATAAAAAAAAAATAGGATAACTAAAATATAAAACATAAATTCTATATATATTAGGAATTAAACTGTAATTATATAAAAAAAAAATAGGATATATACGTTATAAAAATATATGTAAAATATCGATTTTGTGGTTCGGTTTCACGGAATTAAACTGTAATTAAAACCGTTTCGATTACTAATTTTAAAACAAAAAACGCAAACAAATCATTTAGTCAGTTTCAAAATCGAATCATTTAGTACGATCTCTTTGGTTACTCGTCGATTCGGTTTCATTTGTCATCTCAACCCGCTGTTACTAAATATGTAATTAGAATAGAGAAGCAGGGGTAGTAAGGTAATAATGAATTATCGCCCGGTCAGTCCTACAAGCACTGGCTTCCGTAATTATAATAGAAAATCAGGGGCATTATGGTCATCATAAACCTAATAGGGTTTCAGCACTATATATTCCTCCTATGGTTTCAGTAATATCACGCCGGCGTGTTTCAGCTTCTTCGCGGTGACTAGCAAAGTCTTTCCTCCTTTTCAAGCTAGAGAGAAGCAGCCATGGCTACCGGACAGAAGGTATTGTCGACGAAAGAGGCCGATATTCAGATGATGTTGGCGGCGGAAGTCCACCTCGGCACCAAGAACTGCGATTTCCAGATGGAGCGGTACACCTTTAAGCGCCGCAACGATGGTGAGTAAATCTCCTTCCTCTCTCCTCACGAATGCCTCTATTTTGCGTTCGTTTTGATTCGTTATGAATAATTGATCTGTCGAATTGAGAGATCTGAGGACTTCGAATTGTGATTTTCGTATTGTCATTAACCCTGTTGAATTATCCCGATTGTTTGATTATTAATGTTTATACCCTTACTGAGCTAAAATGAAAAAAATAAGAAGTTTGTGTTTAGTTGTTCATGATAGCAAGAGAGCTGAATGGGATTACTGAAGATTATTATGGCAGTCATTGGTCCCGTCTTATAGAACATCATGCATAGGCTGGATGTGATCATAACTTAGAATCCTGTGATTTCAGTCCATGAAGATCATTGTTGTAATCTCTCAAATAAGTTTATAGCTTAGGGTTCATACAATTTATGGTTTACATTTATATTTTAATTATCAGGAATCTACATCATTAATCTCGGGAAAACCTGGGAGAAGCTTCAAATGGCTGCAAGGGTCATTGTTGCCATAGAAAATCCGGCAGATATCATTGTGCAGTCTGCTAGACCCTATGGCCAGAGGGCCGTGCTTAAATTTGCTCATCACACTGGTGCTCATGCCATTGCTGGGCGTCACACACCTGGTACCTTTACGAATCAGCTTCAAACCTCTTTCAGTGAGCCACGTCTCCTCATCCTCACTGATCCAAGAACTGATCATCAGGTAGATTGATACCTATTTGATGCTTAAGCATTTCCAGTTTGATTGATTTGTACTGGGTTTGACTATGTGTATAACTTTTATGTAGCCAATCAAAGAAGCTGCACTTGGAAACATACCGACTATTGCTTTTTGCGACACTGATTCACCCATGCGGTATGTGGATATTGGTATCCCTGCCAATAACAAAGGGAAGCACAGTATTGGATGTCTCTTCTGGCTGCTAGGAAGAATGGTACTTCAGATGCGTGGTGTCATTCCCGCTGGCCACAAATGGGATGTCATGGTAAATGTTATCATAATTTGAAGTAATTCTGACATTTCCTTCTCATGGATATTAACATTGTTTTCTAAACCTGAATCAAATTGAAAAATTGTAAACCGACCACATTTTTTGATTTTGTGCATGCTTTTGTTTTTGCAGGTGGACTTGTTCTTCTACAGGGAGCCTGAGGAGGCTAAGGAGCAACAAGAGGAGGATGTGCAGCCTGTTGTTGATTATGGTGACTTTGCCAATGCTGCACTTGGTGGCATGCAAGATCAATGGTCTAGCCAAATTCCCGATGCTCAGTGGGCACAAGATATGGCTCCTCCGCCAATTCCTGCCGTTCCTGTTGGCGGTTGGACAGATCCTGGTATATTTTTTTATATTACCTTGTCTTTTTTACATGGAATATTTTTCAAATATTTTATATATGTGCGTGCACGCGAGGGCGTGTTTGTGGTTAAAGCTAAATCACACTTAGGACCGCTGATGTTTGAGTGTGAGCTAAATATGCCCTTGATGTTTGAAATTTGCCTCTGATTGGTTGAATCCATAGGGTTCATCTGCCTTAATTGGCATAGTAGTAATACGTGCATCCCGGTTTGTCTTTTTGGGTAAATTTTATGAAGCACGTGTTGTTGCTCTATCAATAAAGATTGCCGAAACTTGTCAATTTGACCAATTAGAAGCAAAAATCAAAATTCATTGGACCTATTCGATGCGAAAATCATTCTGCAATGGGATGTATAGCAAAAATTACAATATTGCAATCAAACTTCAGGTGTGCAATGTGTAATTTAGCGTAAATGTTTTGTTTCTGATATGCGGTTCAATGTCTTTTTGGACAGTTGCTTCAGGTGATGGAGGGTGGGATGTTGCACCTGCACCACCGGCTCCGGGAGTTGATATTATTCCTCCTGCTGCCGCCGCCCCTACTGGCTGGGAATAAACCCGACCTTAGATTAAAGTTTTATTTGAAAGTCTGAATTTATATTCTCTCTTGTTTTTTTGACTTATCCAATTTTACCCATGAGTATTAGCTTTTGAAGTTTAAAGTTTTCCAGGCAATGTTTTGAAGCATTATGCACAGTACTGTACTGCTGTAGTAGACAATGTTTTTGTTACGTCTTTATTCAGGTTTCTGTTTACTTTTCGAACTATCATTTTCTTTTTTTGTTATTTCCTTTAAAATTAAAGATGCATTCTTCTCAAATCCTAGTACGAGAATAAGAAGTAATCCAACATGATGCCCTTTTATTTCATTAGCAGTACTTTGTCAGAGTCGGGCGCGTGTTGTATTTTATATTACTTGTGTTAATAATCCTGGATATATTTGAAGTCTAAGGGTTTGTTTGATAACGATTTAATTTTTAAGTGCTGAAAATTTAAGTGTTGAAAATTAAGTGTTGAAATTTTAAGTGCTGAAAATTGAAGAAGGTTGTTTGATAAAATTGTGCTAAAAATTTAAGTGTTGAATATTTATTTATTTATTTGATAAGTATGTTGAAAATTGTTTAATTTACATAACTACTTTTGAATTAAGATAATGTGAAAACAAAAAAAAATTGAGAACAAAATAATAAAATCAGGATGTCATTTTTTAAAAAAAAGATTATATTAAAATTAAAAATAAAAATTTATCAAAAAAATATGTAAATATTATGTATTTTGTTATGTAGTTTGATTACTTAAATTAAATTATAACAATAATTTAAATATAAAATAAAATTAAAATTATAAAATAATTCATAATTAATCTAATTCTTATTAATCTTAACTCTAATTAAATGTTTATAGGGGATCAAAAGTAAAATGGTCAAAATATATTTTTTTTTAAATGAAAAATAATAGAGTGCATTAAGCAAAATGAAATAAGTGAAGAGATCTTGACTTAATTTTTTGTTCACATTTTGACTTAATTTTTAAACTAATTTAATTAATTAAGTGATATTAATTTCATTTATCAAATAAATTTAATTAATTAAGTACTTAATATAATCAATTTTAAGTACTTAATTTTTTTATCAAACATGCCCTAAAACAATCAGCCTTTCAAAACATGTTTTGAGGGAGTTTAGACACCCTGGAATAGAATAAAATAGAATGACATGAAGATTGAATTTAATCATTTTTATTCTAATATTAAAAAAATATTCATACAATGAACATTAAACATAAATTAAATGATCATCACTCTTTTTATTTTCCTAACTCTAGAATTAAATAATATCACCTTTTATTTGGGATTGGCATATTCAATGAATTATAGGATTAATGAATAATGGAAATGAAAACAAATCTCACCTACTAAATAGGGGAATAGAATGATCATTCTTAAAACTATTCTATTCCTTAATTGAATTCTGCATACCAAACGTTACTTTAGGGTTCTTACGTAGTATCGGAGTTAGGTTTGAAAAATTTTGTTTGGTTGTCCTTGATTATTTAAATATTTGTCTTTCTCTTTCGTTTTTTAATTGCATCACGTACAATGTGAGATTTCCCATGAGAGTTGGTGTTTGAATCTCAAATCGAATTTGTGAAGTTTTCCAAAATAGTCTATATATGAAAGAAAATATGCAACTTGACATCATATGATTTAAGATAGAATTGTCAACCAGGGTTTAAGTCTTTGGAGCACCTTATGAATTAAATTTTGATTTTAATTTTGAATGCATCAGGTCAATGTGGGAAAGTGTACTCTTAAAATTGTCCGATGAGGTAATTAGTCGAGGTGTGTGTAAACTAATTCGGACACACTTTAGCGAAAAAACCAAAAAAGAGATGGATTTTGGAAGATTTATGCATAACTCACCCTCCGTGATATGGATTTTGGAAGATTTATGCATAACTCATCCTCCGTGACTAAAATTAAAGTTGAGAGTTCTTTCAATTTTTAATAAAAACGAGCAGTCCAATTTGAAAACCATTTAAAAAAAGGTCAGTTCATAAATCAATTTCAATTTTGTATATAGCAATTTTGATTTCCCATTTTGTCAAATCCCGCACTAAGATCAACCCATTGCCATCCCTATGCATCTCTATATATGCATGCTAGGGATTTTACGTGCCTAAAAGACAAGATTTCCATATTTCCAAATTCATAAATATAGAAAAATTAATAATGATTAATTAACAAATAAAAATACAAATGAAAATAAAATATAATTTAATTCAACCACTTTTGAAGCGGTAAGTGTCAAAACATTCATAATCCAATCTGTCCCTCTATTACCTTCAATCAATATTGACTCAATATTGACCCTTAGAAAGACATTTTAAAAATACCACTCATTCATTCTCAACCGTATGTAAAATACTATGATCCAAGACGTGTTAATAGGACAAATATAATTTAACACAAACCGCCTTGTATAAGCTACAGGTTACCTTCCGCTCCATCCTATAACTCTTGAAGACGAGGCGGTTCAAGCACCATGAATAGGGTTAGATTGTCATCCCTAGAAGAAACCGAGAAGAGATCACCTTTTACCTTCAATCAATCCCAACCCTTCACGAAAACACATTGTAAAAACACCACTCTGATTCATTATATAGATATCAACTAGCCTTATGTAAAATACTATGATCCAAGACATTAATAGGACAAATATTTTTTTTAGGTACAAATGGTTGGCTGAGGGAGTTTTGAACACACGACCTCCCATTAGAGAAACACACTAGATAACCATTAGACTACAACCTTTGGGTTAATAGAACAAATATAATTTAACACAAACCCCCTGTATAAGCTATGGGTTTCCTTTTTTAGCACCCGCCCCATGCTATAACTCTTGAAGACGGGGCCGATCAGGGCACCATGAATAGGGTTAGATTATCATCCCTAGAAGAGCATATCACCTTTTAAAGGAATTTAGGTTAGCACATTGCAGAGATCCATGAAATATATTCATAGTAAAAGTAGTGATAAAATGAAGTTCCAACTGCTAATAGAAAAGATATGTGCAAAATATTTACAAAGACTTAATGAAGGGGGAATGGGGGGTTGAGGGAGGAAAAGTGGAACTCCGTGAAGAATTTAGCTATCGTTAAATTAATACTCTGTACTTCCCTGTTATCTTCTTATTTTTTCGCCGCCATGAAAATCATGCGATTTTCTTCACTTCTCTTAAGGTTGTTTCGCCCTTTCTGTCTGAAAAAACGGCTATTTTACTCTATCTCCACATCCTTCGGATGTGTCCCAAAAATAAAATGAATTATTTGTCGACCGAAAAATCAAGATCAGGTTTTTTTAAGGAAGAAGCATCTCTCCATTAGTTACCCAGTGTACGAATTCATCTGAAAATTCTGGGAACATGTCGGCATTCTCCGGTGTTTCAAAACTGAAATCCATTTCCTGAAATTGAAAATCATTGATCAATTCTAGGGCATCTTGTTGGGAGGTCCCACAAGTGGAAAAGACCACTTTCTAAGGACCATCCCAAAACAAAAAAAATGTCTTGGATGATCCTCTACAAAGTGGTGTTTTCCCACTCATGGGACTTTTTAAGGAATTTCCCTTAATTCTATTACTAGCAAAAGGAGGTCATGAAATTGTGATATGTAAAATTTGAGTAATGAAAACTGTGATAAAATTGTTTAGGTTAAATTGCACTTTGCACCCCTAAAGTTTAGATGGTCAAATTTTAATTTTTGCAATATGCTGTGTATGGTGATCTTGGGTCTCTCTCAACCCCAAAAGCTAGCTCATGAGGTGATGCTTTCCCTCGCACTTATAACCAGGCAACAACCCCTTCCACATTTGATGTGGGATAAACCCAACAATCTCCCCCTCACACATCTAGCCTTTGGTTGGCTAACCCTTGACCCCAGTTTTTTGTAGTCTGGGCTTTAATATTATGTATGGTGGTCTTGGGCCTCTCTCAACTCCAAAAGTAGTTCATGAGGTGAGATTTTCTCTTACACTTATAACCTGACCATCAGTCTCTTCCACATCCGATGTGAGATAAACCCAACAATTTATAAAGTTTGCTTTATGTATCAATTTTTATCTACTTGACTAATTTATGCCAAAACTCAAACTTTAAAGTGTACAAAGTGCAATATAATTCATGTGCAAAGTGACGTAACTACCTGCAATAATAAAATTCGCTAGAATCGGTCAATTGGAGCAAATTGACACGAAAAGAAAATTTCAGGTTGCAAAATTGCAAAAATTGAAAGATCAAGGGGGCAAAGTGGGACCAAACCGAAACTTCAAGGATGCAGAGTGTAATTAAGTCAATTATTTATTCCTAACATGTCCATTAACTTAAACACTATAAAGTTCATGACAAAATTTTTAAAGAAAATGCAAAGAATAACTAACCTTTGAGCATGATCCCATCTCATACATTGAAGTACTTGCTTCCACTTTGAGTTCAATTTCCATACCATCTGATAATTGGCAACCCATGGGAGAGCTTATGAGTGTAGACCTGCCATGCGTTCAAAATCAATAGTAAGCACACTCTTTAAAAACCTTAATATCATGAATGTAAAAAAATAGAACAGATTTTTCTCTCTCCTTCACCTTTCGTAAGTGTCTTCCTCACATGAATTTCCAGAGGAAGAAATCCAGTCTACATCGAGAAAATTTGAACAGTTGAATGAATTGCGGCGTTCAACAAAGCAGAAGTGATCACTTGCAGGACATGAGTCTGGTTGAGCATATGGGAAAAGCTGCCGAGAAGACATCAAGGGAGTATACCTACAAAACACTACAAACGTTGATACACGTATATGCAGGATGATGTGCAGTATGAACGGAATTTGTTAAAAAAATGGTGAAATTAAATACCTCATCTAAATTTTACATGAAAAGAACAAAACCACCTTTATTTTAATTTTTATTTTACTTTGTCTTTAATTAAAAACAAAAAATAGAAAGAGAGAGAGAGGGGTAGAGAGAGTATTAGTTTTTACATTTTATTACCATTAATATTGAATTTAAATTAAAAATAAAAGTTAATTAAGTCAATTTATATTTTTCCAACGCCAAAGGCGCTTCATGTGGAGAAAGCTATGTTGAAGTCCATAACCTTAGTTCAAGTAAATAGGAAAAGGGGTATAAGCTGACCTGGCATATGAAATATCAGTTTCACAAGTTGAGATATCTGGGGTAGACTCAGAGAGTCCTTTGTTTGTAACTTGAACATTTTCAGACAAAGACTCGCGACAAGCAATGCTTGCTTCATCTGCTACCGCAATAGCTGAATTGGTTTCAGACAGAATGTTGCCATCCGATAGTGACCTCTTAATCGTCAACCTAGAACAAAAAAAAGTTCTTCACTACAAGACATCGAATGGAGCAAGACACAAATTATTTCAGACACAAACCACTTAGAACTTGTACCTAGAAAGATCGCCAGTAAAGGTATCACGCTTTCCAACATTGTGATGATGGTCTGAACCAAGTTCCCATAGTGCTGGCTTACCCTGTTGTGGCTGAAAATGTCCCAGGAACCTGCTCAAGCAGGAAAATAGTTTGAAATTGCAGATCTCTTTTTATAAACATCAAGTTCATAGATATACCCGCAAGTTGTAGATGTCTGATAGAGACAATGATGAACAATAGCATCAAGACAAAGAATTGACAGACTTACACATTAATTGCATCTTGTTTTTCTGCATCCATGTAGGCATTACTGTAATACCGCTGCAGAGTTCTAAAGAACTCTTGCGACTGAGTTGCTGCTTTCCATTGACCTCTTCTCTCAGAGAATATCTGTTAGTGTCACAAATGTTAAAGAAAATCTATTAATAAATCAGGATCTTTTTTTAAAATGTTTTTTCATCAAGAATTGCGATGATTTGAGAAAAATGGATGGATGAGATTGAATTATGGAAGTTTTAAAGGGGAGAAATCCCGCCTAAATTTCATACTCACACTTCCAAAGCGGTTAAATTGAATTATACTGTACCTTTTAAGTTTCATATATGTAATATATTAGACGAATTTTTACTATTTCCTATTTTTTTATACTTAAAAAATTGAAAATCGATATAACGCCTTTAGGCACGGGGAATCCCTAATATATGGGGAAAAAAATCTATTAGGACAAGAAACTACAGCATCATGTTAAAAAGACATGCAACAATCTGGCAAACTTGCAGAAATCTAAAATGCTTCAGAAAGAATTTTTAGAACCTGTAAAGGCGGCACATTTAGCACATTCAATTATAAACTTGGATTACTATGATTTCAGGTTTTGGATAAGATTTTAAGCATATCAAACAATAAAAAACTCCACCTCAATCAATTGAAAAATAAATAACAATTTTACATGGGTAATTACCTTATTGTGTGCTGCTGATCCGCCATATTGTAAAGCAAGTGTATCACCCATCGATTCATAAAGCCTCATTAAGTCGTCCGCTAAGTCGGAGTTCAGATCAATACTTGGGACATCAATAAATCCTAAAGCATGCAGCTGTTGGCCAAGACCAACCCACCCATAGGCATACTGGGCAACATTTGTGCGATCCAAACAGTCTATGCAGTTGGTTCTAAGAACCCCTTTCTGAAACATAAGTGGTTTGGCCCAAAGATTTTCACTTGCATCACAAGCATCGTTGTTAAGCTCATATCTATTTTTCCCATCCTCTCTCCCATTGCAAAGGTCCTTTACAGAATAATTGTCACCATCATTATCCCTGCATAACACGTTGCTTGCAAAATGTTAATAGATAGTAAACATCTCTAGGGAAAGGCAAAAGCAAATCACTTTGACCTGGTTCGAGATATGGGAACATCAAGAGGGATTTAAAGAAATTATCACTTTTTGAAATGTATAAAATTTATAATATTGAAGGTGATTCATTTCTCACAGTTCGTATAACAGTCGCGCAATACTAAGCAATCACATAACACTAAATAGAGCAAATGAACACAGCTGGAGAATATAAAAAAGCTATAATAGGTTCAATGTGCATCCATGCTAAGGGTTAACACAAATAATGTAGTAAAGTAATAATTATTTTGAAGCGAAGATCTCAGGCTGTTGTTTTCAGTTTCTCAATGATAATGCCCATATATGAACTATTCTAACATCATTATTCAGAAAAGATGAAAATAAACCTGAAAAAAACCTATGCAATATCAGATATACCATGCATAATGAATTTTCTCTAGCAAGTAAACCTATATGTGGCCACATATTGAAGCTAATCTAAAATGGGATTAAATGTTGGCTATAACTTATATGTTCCGATAACATTAACAACTTCAATTAACACCTATTCTCAAGCACACAATGAACCATAATAATTAACATCTTAACATGCCAATAAATTGAGCAGTGGTACGAGGATACAAATTTTCTTTTATCCTGCCCCTAACTAGAACACACGAGTCACCTATGGCCTCAATCATATAACAAGCATAAGCACAGATAGATACCAAGTGGCCGGATGAAATGAAACAGTCGTATGTGTTTAGCTTACCTAGATTGGGACGATCTTGGCAATTCAGGTAACCTTGAAGTTGGGGTTACTTGACAATAAAAGAAGCCAGTGAAGTACAATGCATATGCAGCCACTTTGCCTAAGAGTTGCAAAACATTTGTGGCTTTACTGAAAAAAGGAACAAAAACAAAAAAAACGTCAATCACATTATGAAGGAATGAAAAGAAAACAAACAAGATAAAAGTAAAAATTAAAAGGGGGAAAATGCAAGGAAGGAGAAGGCAAGGTACTTTCTGGAGTATTTGTTTAAATCCCAGTGAAGGAATTTCAAGCGATTATCCTCAGTTAAATCTCTATTTATGACCTCAATTGCACTGGCAAATTCTTTACGGAGAAGAGATTCTCTGGGCTTCTTCTCACGAGTCTGATAGCCATAAACCATTGTGGCAAACACACAAAAATGAAATATTTAGACCAAATTAAAGAATTGATGAGTTTCAGGAGGGAGTGGATGAAAATGTTGAACATCAATGCATTAGATTTCAATTGGTCCATCAACAAAGACTTACCTTAATCAAATTCAGTATAATTATTGGATTTCCATATCTGTTGACAAGATTCTCAAAATGAAGTCTAGTCGCTTCATAGTTGTGGTCCTTATTTGATACTATAAAAGAAAAAGGAGTTACCAAAAAAGGGCGGCATGAAAAGATTTGAGAAAAACAGGTAACAATGCAAAAATCTTACCTATGATATCAGGTTTGATATTCAATCGTGATGTTTCTTGTGACCAGAACAGAGGTATGGAACCCCGGTTCTGTACAATGGAACTTATTTGTAAAGGACATCCTTCAGGAACATCTTCAAACACAATTTGCTCTGTCTCAACGTCATTAGCTACACGGCCCTTCTCGTTCACACCTCGTTTTAAATATCTGCACCAAAGGGGAAAATGAGATCCAAAATGAGCAGAAAAATGGCAAAATAAGTAACTTCTAGAGATTAAGTATCTTCACTAGTTGCTTTCAGTGAAATTGCAACCCTCTACAAATTCATCCCACCGAACCACCTTTCATTTGATTTTTCGAAGAAACCGGATAAATGGACCTTATCTAATTTTCAGAAGGAACCATTCAGGACTTGAAATTGAGTTTTTCGCCCATTTTGGATCACTCATTAAAAAAACATAGAATCATAAAAGTAGTATAAAAATTGTTAGTGTGATGTGACACGTTCCTTCAAGGTGAAAATGCCACAAACTTCAGGTAGAAAGAGCATTAATTGATCGGAAAGCATTCAAACCTGGTTCCAGCATAATGTCGGGATCGTCTTGCAATGAGGGTTAGCTTGAAATCCCTTCCAGATATTGGAAGTTTGACCTGATAATCATCAAACATGAATTTAGTCACCAACATTTCCAAAATTCATAAAGGATAAGCAGTGATCCACGGTTGAATGTCAAATTTGAAATTGGTTTCTATTTATTAGATATGCATAAATTAAAGTACCCTTTTAAAATTAAATACCTGCTTGAAGAAGCCATAAATTAATGCAACTGTCCAGAATGTATTCTTGAGGTGGTTACGTATTCCACGAGTTAAGAACTCATTCCAAACAAACATTGTTTCGTAAAGAACTTGTCCTGTCTCATGATTACATAAGTTCTTTTGAAGACTACGCATTACATGGTAAGAGTAGCTGAAAAAGAAGTCCTTCGTAAGATCCACCGTGCAGAGGAGCTTCTTGTATCTATACCAGCAACAAAGAAAAAGGCAAAATAGAAGTAAGTAAATGCAAGTCAAACAAATAAATTGGAATGGAAATCATTAGGAGAGAACCAGCCGAAGATTAAAAAAAAAAAAAAAACTTTAAATAGAAAAGTAAAAATAAAAAGAAATAAAAATAAAAAGAAATCCCCCTGAAACCCTGACGGTACCTTGTCTCATTCAACACATATTAACATCACAACAGCAAAGTAGTTTGCCCCTGCAGTATTAAGTATTAACTATAGAGAATGTATAAAGAAGGCCACCTAATTTTTCGAATATACCTCATAGATTCACTCTATGTTTCTAATTGGGAGAAGACAAACTAAAAGCAGTACAATCGTATCAAAAAGGTTTCAGTCTGAAGCAAAAAGTCCACAGAACTAATGTAAGACGTAAGGGCATACTCCCAAAATAGAAATAGAACAGAATTACCTCCGCAAAGTAGAACTTGATTATTATCGAAATAATATGGCCAACTAAAACTATTTGTCCGAAATAGAACTAAATTGAAATTAAAACAGAGCAACCATGTCGAACAATACCCATCAAGATACATAGTGGTAACGTGTACACAACATTCTAATTGCATATGTCTCCTTAGAAATACCAAGGCCATTTTACATTTACACGTAGAATTGACAAAAAACCTTTTCTCATTCTTAGAATAAGCCATATTAGATTGCACGGTTGAATTGGGAATTGGAATCATCTCGCTCTTGGAAACGGCATATACTGCATGACCACAGATTGTCCCGATCTTCCTTCTTTTTGTTATAAGCAGTATGTAATAAGGTCCCAAAAACTTTATGAAACCTAGAGGAAAAAAGCAAAACGAAAAGAAAAAAAAGGCCATAAGCTTTTTACAAGACAACACAAAGCTATTAGTGGTAAGAAAGGCCTCAAGTAAATGACATACCGACAATGCCATAACAAGTTGTCACAAATTTAAGCCCCCCAGTAGACTTGTTTCCTTCGTGTATCCTTTTCAGCAGGTCAGCACATTCGAGTTCTGAGTATGTTGTAGAATCTTCAAAAACATTTAGCTCCGCAGGTTCCAATCTGTCGATCTTCAAGACTCTCCAGAATGTTCGACTCTTGTCCCGTCCAATCATATAAAAGTTCTGTTGCATAAAGAAAATTTTATTATCTGGGTTCTGGGAGAATCATAAATTTTGAATATCCAAAACTGGCACAACCTAGGACTCGTACTTTCTCCAGCTTCTTCAATAACTATAATTTTATATACAATCACACAGTAATAGGAAAAGCAGCCATATCGAGCGTCAATGCAGCCTTGATCAATTAATATCTAAATTTTGTATTTATGTCGTAAATTGACAGCTGACGTCTTCAATGACACCCAGCTGATGTCCTTAATGAATTGATTAACCACACAAACTACGACTTAGAGAGAGAGAGAGAGAGAGAGAGTCACGCAATAATGGCGCTAGCCTAATCACAGAACCTAATGCAAATTTAAAAATCTAACAAAATTAAACGTCATCTAACCAATCAACTCTTATCGATAGCACAACTAATCTTTCATAATCAAATAGACGAAGAGTATGTGATGAAAGCGCAGATGAACAAATCAGAATAAAAACGTTACGAGCACAAATAAGATATTTAAATTTTACCGAGCGAGTCTCGTAGAGCCTGAATTTCTGCAAATAAGTTGTGTTGGGATCGGGTTCCACTCGGATCCAAGCATGTCCATTGCTCTCCGACGCCATGATTCAGATCCCAAGCCTCAGGCCTCTGCTAATTGCAATCGAACAGGAAAATATAAACACCAGCAGTCGCAGGTCAAGTCAGCGCCACAATCCTTACCTTGGTAAGGTTGCTTCAATAAAACAGAATTCAATCCTCGAACGTCCCAAACTGCACAAAAGCTTCAAACTCAATGCTCAAAATCTCCAAAAACAAAACAGAAAAAGACATTAAAGGCCTCAAAGTTCAAATCAACACAAAAGCAAGCCAGTGATCTTCGAAAGAGTTCGAATCAAATCAGAAGCCATATATAAACAACAATCAATCAACATATAAACGCGAATTGCGTAAACATACGTGCATATTGGGAACAAATGGTGAAAGAAATCAAACCAGAAATCAGATTGAGTACTGTTTGATCGATTCAGAGGGATAAGAAAGAGAAGAGAGGGCTCCGGCTCCGGCTCCGGCTCCGGCTCCGTGAGATCGAGATGCTAGGGAGAGGAGAAGGGCAGCTCCGGCGACTGCTAACCACAGAAAATCAAACTGAAATTTAAGTTTTTATTTTACAGCTGGAATCTTTTAATTTATAATAATTGAGAAAAATTCCAATATTCGCATATCTACGCTACTAATATTCTATTTTTCTTTTTCCTTTCATTGGTGGGGTTGGGTGGTTAACCTCTATAATTTATTTTTATTTTGCAAAATAAAAAATTATTTTATACATTTATCTTATTTATTTATCTTTTTTATTATTCAATAGGAATTCTCCGCTATACCGATATTTTGATTTATTAGTGTTAGAATAATAATAATTAAAATTGATAAAACTTAGAGAGAATAAAATATAATTAAATTCAACTGTTTTATAATTTTTTAATCTCTTCGTTCACGTTTAATCTCAACAATTCATCTTATGAAATTAGATCTGGACAGTTGAAATTTCTTTAAGTCCTGATTTATTTATATATATTCCTCTCATATATAATAAAAATAAATTAAAAATTTTATCATCAAGGATATTAGGTCAACTACTATTACTAAGTCATTGTTATCGTAATTCCAATAATTAATTTTTAATTCTGTGACCGACGTTTCGAAGAATATAAGAACAAAAAATGATGTCGACGAAAGCGTAAATCAATTATACAATTTATTCTTATTTCAATAAAATAATAATTAGTCTTGTTGAATTAATCCCTTTTGCTTATCTCCATGTTCTCTCACGCAACTTTCCGTTAGCTTGTTTTATTAATTATTGTTACATTTGAATGAGTTGTAACATATTAATCATTAGGGATTTTTAGAGGATTTTCTAATTTATAATATAAAAATATAATAAATAATAAAAAAAAAATTCAATTAAACACGAATATAAACTTAAAAAGTGCAAAATGTAATATAATTTAACCGTTTTAGAAGTGGAAATGTAATTTTTGGACGAGATTTTTTTCTTCAAAAAAAATTTATAATCTAATCACATCCCGCGCATTCTCCTCAAATCAATTCCGATCATTAACAAAAATATATTTTAAATTATAATTTCTTATTTAAATTAGGAATTTCTAGTGCCTAAGGGCACTATATCGTGTAAAAATCTTAATAACTGCTAAATTATAAATCTTGGATTTTTGTTGTTAACTACACAAATTTATAATTTTAAATAAAAAGATATATAAAAAAAAAAATCAAAATCTTAATTTATTTATTTTTGGTAATTAATTAAAGTCGAGTCAAAAATATTCGAAATCACACTTTCATGGTACAATAAGACATGTTGGTAAAAACCAAATGGACTCTTTTTTGTTGTTTAGAGAGAGGAGAGAGAGAGGGAGAGTGGTTATTAAGTGCCTTTCTCAATAATTAGCAATAATTTTTAGTTGTTCAAATTTTGTCCACATCCATCTTTTTCTTGCCTTTCTAGACACCATCTTCACACACTATTTACCAAATGCTCATAATTGTTAAATTAAAAAGAGATGCCCCACATTTTTATTTTATTTTTTAATTCGGCCGTAAGTTTAATTTATGCGCACTTTGACTAATTATTTCATCAAATTTTAAAATTTATAATTAAATTTAATATTTAGACCAAAATTCATTCTCTCTTTCTCCTCAATAAACCTTTCAAGTAAAAAAATTATTATTTAGTTCTTTATTAAAATATTGTTATTATTTAATCATTTTTCTATAGTGAAATGATATATATGCTCTTTTATATATAACTAAATAACTTGAACCCTAAAACCAAAATTGAATTGGGAAAGCCGTATGCCTCTCTCTCTTCGCTCTTTCAGCGCCCTCGCCGTCGTGACTCGCCCACCCCCACCGTCTCTCATCTTTAATCGCGCCCCATCGCCGCATCTGTTCATCGAAACTTCGTCATCTCTTAGGTCTGTTTCGAATTTAACCGCCATCGCCATGTTAGTCTATGCCGTCTCCAGATTTGGTTCGCAATCGTTTCGCCACTTTGATTTCCTTGCCTCGCCGTTGTTCTATCTCTTTCTCTATATATCTCTCTAGACCTAGATATGTTCATATAAGTGTGTTTTTATTAATATATATTTTTTTTTATTTAAAGATTGATGAAATGCCCTTAAATGTTGAAATAGTTTTATAAGTGACCGTGACATTCATATGAACATTCACTATTTTTTATTTTTTGTCCAAAAAATTCAAAATTGATTTAATTATAAAGATGATTTTGTGAATATTAATTTGATATTTTTTGTGCATAATATTCAATGATAGTGATTTGTAAATACAAAATAAAATTGGGGCAAATTATATAACATTATTTTTTAAATAAAATTCTACTCTTTTTATCCAAACGCAGGAGCAATCAATGGCTAATCTTATTGCACTATATTAAGCATACAACATCGACATGTCACGTGGTGTACGGAAAATGAATGTTACTATACACGTGGAAGCATCGCAGTGGCCAATAAGTTCCGATCGTGCGATGGTAGACGAGGATGTGGCCGGCAAGTCGTGCCTATCTGTTTAGACAGATGAGACGATGACGTGGCACTACGATGACGTTTCATATAAACAGCCACGTGAAAATGTGGCCTCATTTATTTATTTAATTATTTATTTTTTTAAAGGGAATCGGCCCACAGAAAAGGCCACGCGTCATTGAAAGCACAGGAAGGTCAAACACAATTATTGGAGAAAGTGGGCTCCACACTTTACCATAACTTGTGGACATCAATGACGTGGACCCCTAACAAAAAAATATATTTTTTAAATCTTAACAAGAAAAATGTATATTTTTTAATTATACCTCTATAAAAGGGACATAACATTAATAAAGTATGTACATATGGTTGGAAAATTCAGAATACTTTGACTCATTAATCAACACCAATGAAATTTAAAATAAAAAATGAGATATCAGTGTTGACGAGTGTATTTTCGGGCACCACCCAGTCAATACTTGGATCTCGACCACGTGTCCACCTTTACCATGATATGGACGTATTCCGAAATTCAAAGTATCATGTTGGAGCATATACTGATTAGGGCTCCTTTCTAGAATTTCCTTTGCACCCAGGAAGGAGCAACGTGCCTCGTAGGGATGTTACTGCCCAGAACTCTAGGCCATGCCCCCTGAACGACCAACTTTAGAGATTTAGCCGTTTGTCTCGACCGACTCACCACTTCAATCCGTTTCTCCTCCAAAACTTCACGGATTTCTGCTTTCTTCCACTAGTTCACCTCTACAGGCCCGACATAGGCCCTCGATCTTCTCCAAATAAGCCCAAAATCCCAAGCATAGTGATTATCTTTTAAACGCTCCGGATTATCGGCTAAACACATGGTTTCGTCTAATTAATCATGTTTAGGCCAAATTAGGTAAAGTTGATTATCTCCAACGACTATATATACCTGGGGCTATGCAAGCCTCAGGTACGCTTTATTACGCGAATGCTCTGAGTTCATATGTTTACTTGACACATTTATGTACCTATTATTTCTAAGCTTTTATTCTCACACCGGAGGGACTTCGCCGGGACAAATCTCGGCTCGAGCCTTATGCAGGTACCACTCTCTAAGAAGCAGGACTCTAAACTTAGCATGTCAGCCCCCTAGGACCCAGTACAACTCACGTGAAATTTTTTAACCATCAACTTCAACTCAACAAAAGGACACATGTCACCTAACTGGATCATACTCGAGGTGTACCCAATTTTATACACCAACAGTTTGGTGCTGACTGTGGGAATCGTGCAAAAAGTCTTCCCTTGATCATTGCTCTTTGCTCAGCTGTGCCTAGATGATCACAAGGTTTGGTCGGAAAGACAGACACAAAACAAAAGAACAAGATATGTCAAAAACTCCAAGGCCACACCCCCAGATCCCACCAACGAGGATAACGGCCCCCCCAGGACCATGCATGACCATCGACTCTTCCACCTGGGGCTGTGGGACAGACCTCGGGAGCTGTAGAGGCATCTCGGATTGATTTTCTTGAGCGCCAGATGGGCGAATTCAAGTCATGTATACAGCTCCTCCTCGCGCATCTGTCGCTGCCTCTTGTTCAGGGGGACTAATTCTCTAGATTGTAGGGCCCGATGAGCGATCCCTAGACCGTGATGTTCGTATGGAAACTCCGAATAGGTGCATGCCTAGGGACTGTTCTCCGCCTCGCGACCACGAGTCTGTAGGAATAAAGAGGGCCCTCTCGATAGTGCCAAGATCCTCACCTCATCCACTGTGTAGACATGCAGCAAGGGACCTGTTAGTGTTCCCTGAAAGTTGAGCTCCCTATCGGCCAGCCAGGTCTTATCCTAGGGGATGTCACAAACGTGAAATCGGCTCCTACTCATCTCCATCTCGTCACTCTGTGGCTCGAGCTGTGGGCAGTCATATATAGGGAAAGCTCTGAGCATGGGAGGCCGTGGAGCGCCGCCTAACTGACATGGAAGCCGGCCTCCAAGAAGTGAACAGAGGTCGGGCAGGACAAGACGTTATTACGGAGGTGAGATCTTCATTT
Source organism: Eucommia ulmoides (assembly GCA_016647705.1). Classification (NCBI taxonomy): domain Eukaryota; kingdom Viridiplantae; phylum Streptophyta; class Magnoliopsida; order Garryales; family Eucommiaceae; genus Eucommia; species Eucommia ulmoides. The sequence goes on from CM028338.1 coordinate 37,467, forward strand.
GTGGAAGAAGATCTGAAAAACGTAGCGTCTATGCGTTTTACTCACCCCCAATTGAGTCCTTATGATGCAATTTTAGATCTTGTTGACCACCTGTCTATATTCAAGTCTCATATGGACATACATGTGGTCTTTGTAGCTCTGCAGTGTAGAGCCTTTCCTATTACCCTCATAAGGGGTAACGAGGCCCTGATTTTAAGGCCTGAGGTTAGCATCCATCTCCACTTTCCAGGAGCTCAAGTAGTTGTTCCTGGCTCATTTCATCCGCACTTGATGAAGGTCGAAGACTATGGCTCATGTCCTTTTACTATCCAGCATGAGCTAGGTGATTCTTTGGGAGATTACGTCGAGCACTTCAACTAAGAAGCGAACGCGTGCGACGAACTCCTTGAAGGCGTGGCACTGAAAACCTTTGTTGACGGGCTTTAGCATCGGAGGCTATGTAAGACCCCGATCTTTGATATACGTATAATTTAAAGTCGCGTTTTAAAATGTTTCGGAAGTATTGAGGTGGATGGTGTAAATTAATTTTGTGGATTAAAATTTTAGGGATCAAATTGTAATTTTTCAAAACATTAAAATGAGAATGGGTATAATTAAAATTTTAAATAAAAAAGGGGGAGGATTGTGTAAATTATATATATATATATATTATATACATAGATAGATAGATAGGAGTGGTGGAAATGAGGGCCACTTGGCAGGCCCTCATTTGTCATTATATATATATATATACACACACACACACATACATACATACATACATAAGAGAGAAAGGGAGAAGGATCGAGAGAAATCGAGAAAAGAGAGAGAAAGTGACGGAAAAAGAGATATCCGCCGGTGGGTTATGTTGCCAATCGTGTGGGGTTCGCCGGCGGTGACTTGTGGGTTTCGTTGTTTGTATGTGCTGCGTGTATGTGTGTGTTGTGAGTGTTTGCTTTGTTTGTATTCCCCTGTTTTTTGTTTCTGTTTTGGTGAGGCTGTGTGTGCATGGGTTTCGACGGCGGTGTGCGTGTGGGTATGTATTATGTGTGCTCAGTGTGTGTATGTGTGGGTGATCACGGACCAAGTGTGTGTATGTTCCGGCGGTGTGGGTTTTGATCATTTCCGGCAGTGGAAAGTTAGAAAGAGAAAGATGTCGGTTGTGTGGGTGTCGTTGTGTGTGTTGGTGTGTGTGCGTGTTTCCTGTGTGGGAGTGGTTGCTCGGTCTTGTATGGGGGTATGCTCTGCGCTGCCGACTGTGAGCAAGTGTGTGTGTGTGTGTTGTGCTCTGTTTTCGATTTGGGCAGGTAAGCAGTGTGCGTGATCGGCGCTGCTCTGTGTGTGTGTGTTTGTTACTGTGTGTGTTGTGTGTGTGGGTAGGCCATTGGTGGTGGTGAGTGCTGGAGTTGAGTTGGTAAGGTGAGAGAGAGAGAGAGTGTGTGGCGGCTGAAAAACCCAAAACAGAGCAAAGAGGAACACGATCGTTCGCCTAGGCGGTGATGGTTTCGCTTAGGCGGTGGAACATCAGGAACTAAAATTTCGCGAGTTTGCCTAGGCGATGGGCAGCAGTAAGCAAAAATTAAAGAATTCGTGAGGAGATCGACAACCGATTCAGAGCGGGTAACGTTTCTCGTTAAAATTTCATGATTTTTTAATTTAATTACTAGCGTCAAAGTTGTCGAAATGATGGAAAACAAATAATGAGATCGTTTATAAGAACAAAGTTTATATATAGTAAACCGTAACGAAGCGATACTAGTTGAATAGTTATATTTCGTAATAAAAGATGGGAAATAGGAAATTTAGGAGATTAGGATTTCATGGCGTGATTAGTTTGTTTTATACAAAAATATTAATTTAGGCCCTGTCACCGTTAGGTTCGCAGGCACCGGAGTTCGGATAGGGGATAGTCGATTAAAGTTTACGAAATCAGATATCGAGGTGAGTGCACTGTCTTCTTGCCAAATTATTCTTTATATATATATGATGGAAAATGATTGTATTTAAAGTAGATGATTTCAAAATAATATGGATCAAAAAGGTTTTTGGAGTGAGTTGGTAAAACGATCTTTTTGGGAAATTGTGTTGGTTTCTAAAAAGAGGGATTTAAAATAATTTCCGTTGGATTTTGGGTGAGTTGGCAGAAATGGATTTTCGTTAAAATATGGTGGTTTTAAAAGAAAGTTGAAAAATGAGTTTTGTTGAATTTGGTGGTTTCAAAAGAGGATAGATAATATTTAGTTTTCATAAAAATATAGAGAGGAAAATATGATTTTCGGATTTAAAAGTTAGTTTTGCAAAAAAGAGATGGACGTTGGTGATTTTGACGATATTGATGAGGTGGTGATTTATGTTATGGTCTGTCTGGAGGGTGGTCCGGCAGATGGATATTGATTTGTGATTTGATGATGATATTATTGAGTTGACGATGCCATAGTTTATATCCTGTCCGAAAGGTGGTCTGGCAGGTGGTGATTTATATTTGGTGATCGATATTATGTGGTGATTTATATTATGGCCTTTGGAGACGTCCGGTAGGCGGTGATCTGCGCAATTAGATCCGCTAGGAAAGCATATCCTACGGATGGTTACGGTATCGTTGCAACTCCCGATCGTGAGGTTAAAACGATCACTATGGCTTAGCTGGTGGGTATGGGGTTGAGATGTGTGGTTGAGATATGGTGTTTTACTTATATTGGGTACTTTATTATTTATTATAGTGATGGGTATGGTTTTATACTAGATGGATTTGAATGGAATTTATCTATATCGCTTTATTTTCACTGTTTATATACTAGAGATTTTACGAGTTATGTGGTGTTTATATACTTACGCTTGATCCATTTAGATATTGTAAAATGAATAAATATTATTGTAAAATGTGTTTACTAAGAAGACAGTACACTCGCAGGTGAAATAGTTAGGAGTTGGTCTGTCCCCTACTGGCGTTAGATAGAGTTATACTTGTCGTGCGTTGAAGTCATTTGAGAGGAAATTTAATGAGACGGGGTGTCAGAGGTGAATCTAAGAGAAGTTTATGGGGTTCGTTTGGGTGTTCTTATTTGGGACAGTGTATTTTCTATCATATTAAATTTTGTATATGTTGTACAGATATTAAGTTTTGTATATTGTTGAATTTTGGTTGGTTAGTCGGTTAGGTGATGTCATGTTATCATCATGTCGGCCCCATGATGACGGGTGTCCGGGGTGGGGTGTTAAAGGCTATTCTATGACCTTTGCTCAAATCCTTCTCCTACTCTCAATCATGTTTTGGATCACCAGACTAGGTTCCATAGTACTGATCTCTGTGCAACAACCTGAAGAGAGAGTGAATGGATGAACAAACTAGGGGACAAAGGTTCAAATAAAGCCCAAATCCCGAGAAGATTACAAAGTGAAAGAAGATCAGGACCCATGCCCGAGGACAAAAGACCACTTCCTCTACCAGGGTGTCGCCAATAAGGGTTCACTCTTCTCACGGCCTCGGTGGCCGCCATCTTCGCAGAAAACTCAAGACATGATTTCTTCCCTTCTCTACTACCCTTGAGAGGGAGCCCGACCGAGAGGTCGATGACCAAGTACTGTGAATTCCACCGAGACTAGGGCCACTCCACGACAAATTGCCTCTAGCCTCGATAGGAGATTGAAGCTTTCATCTAAAGAGGCTATCTCTAGAACTATGTTTGGAGAGAAATTCAGGAGCAGTCCGACGAGGATGAACCTTAGGGAGAGCATCGGGCTTGAAGAAGATGGGAAAATCGCAACCGTCTACAGCCCCGGAGGGTTGAGACTGGGAACGATCACCAACACATGGATGGTGAAATCAACGTCATCCATGGCGGATTCAGCTCCGAGGACATACAAAGTCACTAGGGTCACACGTCTGAGCATCTACGATCTTGAAATAGAAGAAGATGTGCCGCTCAAGCACCCGCGAAACACTGACCATCTGAAGCGCTACTACTGTAGGGAAGATCCACTTTTGTACACAACTTTCATTTTGTAGAAATTGTTGCAGTTTTGCTTATCAAAATAAAAAAAAGTATTTTATGCAATGTGCCTTGTGTTCTCTCTGGTAAACGACATCCTGACCCTCAGAGTTGTGGATGGTTTTTCCACATAGGCATTCCGACCCCCTAAGTCGAGAATGATTCTCCAAATCAACTTCTCGACTCTCGGAGTCGCAGATGATTCTCCATGGCTGCATTTCGACTCTCGACATTACGAATGACTCTCCACAAGCCTCATCCCGGCGCTCAGCATCGAGGGTGACAACTAGACCTTCTTCGAAAGTCAATAGTTCGTACTCGGGAAAAGACCAAGGTCATTAGCTAAAGGTGGGGCATTGATCGAGTCTAAGGGCCTACAACTAACCACTTCTCTCCACCAGTCAACAATAAGTCCGACGTTTTAAAGTAGAAAGTGCTCATGCATGGACTAAATAGAGAAAACTTGAAAGGGTTTTTGAGTGAACCTGATTACGGAGATCTTCCCAATGACCGACCACAGGGGACCAACTGTCGCGTTGCGCCCCTACGGCTTGAGAGGACCAAACACCTTGAAAAACTCTCCTCCTAAGTCCACGACACGATTTTCTTACAATCAACTCATGTCCAGGACTGGGGAGGAGTAGTGATTTATGGTCTTGGGTAGAGACGATAAGTTTTTTCAATTTTTTTCAAAATTTTACAATTCTGAAAACAGTTCCAAACAGAAAGCGATTTGGCTAAAACGTCGGGATAAAGGAGTAGACTCTGAAGTAACCTAACTATACCGCTCAGAAGCTTACACGCTCATGTGCAAAAAAGCAGGAATAAGTAAAAATGAGTCTACAAAATCCTAAGTATTAAAAAAAATGACGGCCTAGAGCTTATAGTCCTCCCTACCCTCATCTTGAAAGGCGTTTGTGCGAGGAGAAAAAACATTTATCTCCCATCTTCGGGCCCCCCCTCGTCAACACTGTCCTTCCCGGCATCTCTCTGCCCAGCGCCTTTGTGCTCGGCACTGTCCTTCGGCTTTGAGAACTCCATCTCCACAGGGTTGGCGGGAAAATCAAGATGCTGACAGTGGATAGCCATCTTGGTGGCCCGATTCTTTGCCTCCAGGAAGTCATTAGCCATCTTCTCCTAAAGCTCCAGATATTTGGGGTCCTTCCTCCACTACTCTACCACTTCCAGTCAGGTCTTCTCTCTGAGCCGGTAAGCGGAGTCCCGCCACCTCTGCTCTCGGTCACAATCATGTCAACTAGGAAATTAAGGTTCTAGCAATTAATGCGGAGTCCGAGGTTCTCGGTCTGAGTAGCAGACAAGCCAGCACAGAGACTGGCCTTAACCTTGCCAATTTTTTTTTTTGAATTGTAGCTCGGTGAGAATCCAACTCGGCGAGAAGTCCGCTCTCCGAGAAAAGTTGATCCACCAGCCCAGTGCAAAGCAAGTTGAGGGAAGAAGGTGGAAGATCAGAAAGATGTCATTCAGAATAATGCCGCTTAGAGGTCACCGCTAAAAAAAGCACTTCTCAGAACAACGCTATTTGATATTCGACCAGAGTTCTCTACTTTATTCTCTAACAAAAGCTCTACACAATCCAGGTGATGGGTGGTTTAAGTGACAAGCGTTGTGAGGCTGTACAAGTCTGAGTTTCGTGTCGTTTAAAGATCAACGATTATAAAAACACCACTCAGAGGAGCGTTGCTCATAGCCCTTTTCGCTCAAGATTTTGTTAAATGGTTTGAGGCGCGTTGTTCAAAATTCTGCCCATCAGTGGTTCACTTAGAATCTCTTCACTCAAGATTGTTTTCTAAATAGTTTTAAAAAGTATCGTTGAGGAGCGTCGTCCATAAGCTTCATCTCATCTCCCCTGGCCGACATCATCTTATCCTACGTCCACCCCCCCGTCGTGCTACCTCTGGCCAACAGGGGATGTGGGTCTGTTCTAAATGTGTCGACTAGAGTTCCAGGCGATCAATGCCCTGACATGCTCAATGCGATCTCCCCTTAGGCTTCACCTGTCAAGAAGGTCACAGTAGAAAATGCCAAGTGTAAAAACAATGGCCAAAACTAAGGGGTGCAAAGTGCCAAATTGATGATCACATGTCGGGTGCAAGGTGCCAAATTGATGATCACATTTTAGGGGGGCAAAAAACCAAAGTGATGATCACATTTCAGGGTGGCAAAGCGTTAAGTTGGTGATTAAAATAACGCTCAAGCTTCAGGGATGTTAAATGTTTAAAAAAACAAGGCTCAAGGCTTGAGTGGTGCAAGGTGTGCAAATTGTGGTGTCTTGAAAAGTGTTCGAGGCATTGAGCTTCAAGTGTGCAGAGTGGAATGAATGGACAAACTTCAGGGGGATGCATAGGGCTGGCCAATGGCTGCTGGCCGGCACTGTTGGCCAGCCACGCTGCTGGCCGGCAGTGCAGGCCGGCTGGCCAGCGCGCTAGCCACCCTGCACACTCGACACTTGGGGTGAGTGATCCTGCTTGACCCTCCTGCTTGCTTTTGTCTCCTTTCGCGCTGTGAAGATCAATCTGTGCCCAGGATTTATTCACGGTTAAAAAAAAATACCGCCTAGAAAATTGAGAAAATTTCGGGGTTGCCCTACCGTGTTGTCTCTGCACAGAGCAAGGTAATATGCAGGCCTATCCCAAATTAGTCCTCCAGAAAAAAGTTAACTGTTCGAAAAGTGCCGCCCCAAAAATTGAGAAAATTTTGGGGCCGCCTTGTTGTGTTGTCTGTGCACAGAGCGCGACCATATGGAGGCCTATTCCAAGTTTGTCCTCTATAAAACATTAACCGTTTGGAAAGTGTTGCCTAGAAAATTGAGAAAATTCAGGGTTGTCCTACCGTACTGTCTCTATCTAGAGTGCGACCATATGGGGGCCCATCAAATTAATCCCCCAGGAGAAGTTAACGGTTTGAAAAGTGCCGTTTAGAATTTTGCCTATCAACAGGGTCGCCTAAAACACGTGTCTGCCTCCTAGGAGCTCTACTGACCTGGTGGCCGACGCCGCAGGACGCAGGGCCTACAGACCAAGAGGACTAACCTCTGGTCAACAGAAAGCTCTAGAGAGCCAACCAAGGGTGTTTCTCGTGCTTTGAAGTCTCTAGGACGCTCGTTCTATCCAGAAATTGATGTATCTTACCTTTTCATTTCTCTCACCGCCTACGATTAAGGGGCAACTAATGACATGGACGCATTTTGAAATTCAAAGTGTCACGTTGGAGCATACACAGACCAAGACTCCTCCCTGAAATCTCCTTTATATCCAGGAAGAAACAATATGCCCTGCAGGGATGTTGCTGCCCAGAACTTTGAGTTGTGCCCCCTAGACGGCCAATTTCAGAGATTTAGTCTTTGTCTCGACCGGCTCACCACTTCAGTCTATTTCTCTTCCAGAATTCTATGGATCTCTGTTCTCCTTCACTAACTCACCTCCACAGGCCTGACAGAGGCACGAGGCTTTTCCAAATGGGCCCAAAAGCCCAAGCCTAATGATTATCTCCTAAAAACCTCGGATTATCGGCTAAACACGTGGTTTTGCCTATTTAACCGTGTTTAGGCTCGATTTGGTAAAACTGATCATCTCAAACGATTATATATACCAGGGGTAATGCAAGCCCGATGTATGCTTTATTACGCGAATGCTCTGAATTCATTTGATTAGGACTCTAAATTCAGCAAGTCAGTCCCCCAAGACCCAGTACAACTTGCGTGAATAATTTTCAACCATAAACTCTAACTCAACAAAAGGACACCTGTCACCTGACTAGATCAAACTCGAGGTGTGTACCAATTTTATACACCAACAAGTGTGATATCATTAAAATATCATTAGGCGTGAAAATAAGTTAATTAATATTTGAATAGTATTAAACTTGTTACTAGTATGCATATATATATATATATATAAGTAAAATTCATGACTAATTTTCCTTGATTTGAGAAGAATGAATATTTTCTTTGATTTGGGAAGAATGAATCAAACTAAATCTGATTATGTTAATTGACCAATTCACATATTACACTATTATGTGCTGTAATTTCTCGCTCTGAATTAATAATTACTTATTCATCACATTTTATGTGATATGAGTTATTCTCATTTAGATTCAATTTGGCATTGACCCACTAGCCTTTTATTTACGATTTTACTATGACTTTTACCCTTATTAGGTGTTATTCCAGTTGACAAGTGGAGGTCCCTCATCTAATTGTCAATTAGGGTTTGATTCTCTTGAAGAACACTCTAGAAATTAAATATTGAATGTATAAAGTCGATGTGGGAGAGTGTGTTCTTAAGATTGCACGGAGAGATGATTAATCGAATTGCGTATAAGCTTCTTCGAACACAATTCATCGCCAAAAAAAAAAAAAAAGAAAAAAAAATCAACCCTAGAATAATTGAGATTTAGTTAATTCCACATATTGAAAGCACTTCACATATGTCGAATTTTACTTCAATCACTCTATTATATTTCTGTATGATAGAGAAATAACGAAAGTAGACACCTAAGAAGGTTAATCTGGTTGGTAAGAAAAAGTATCATGTTTCATCGTCAACCAGGGTTCGATTCTCTTATGAAGCACACTAATAGTAAAATATGAATATATCATATCAATATGGAAAAATGCATCTTTAAGATCGGATAGGAAGATAATTAGTCGAAGTGCGCATTAAGCTGATCCCAATACACATTACCGTCTAAAGAAATATATGAAAATAAAATAATTTTGTATTTTTCTCCAATTTTTTTTTTTTTCAAATTTAGTTGTACCCATTTATTTTCTAAAAAATATTAACATCGTCATATATAATTTCAACTCTACTACGTTAGAATTTTGAGTAGCTTGTATGGGCCTATTATTGTACGAACAAATAAATAATGTTGGCTTGGCCCATTTTCGCCAACCCCATTCACACCAAAATATGCCTTCTTTGTTTGGCTTTTAACACTACGTACTCAAGTTTCGGCCATTGTGGGGTTCATTTTTCTCAGTGGAATGATTAGGAAACTTTAGGGTATCATGTGTTCAAATTGAAATGACAAGGGCTAAAGTGCGATAATGGCCAAACTTCAGAGTATAAAGTGTCAAAATCCCTTTTCTTTGGGCTTATGGGTTCATTGTCATGAAATTATATTTATAGCTCCATTAAGTTTGAAAAAATTGGACTTCTCACTCTCAACTTCCTTCGGACAAAAATATCCCTTCTTCTTTATCAAATTTACCCAAAAAATAATATATTATGAGGCTTTGACTTAAAACCATATGGTGTTAAGTGGAATATCTTTTTTAACTTGTAAAATAATTTAAGAATTTTCAAGTGATCGATGTTGACAAAAATCTAACAGGTTTTATTTTCATAAACACACGATAAAAAGAGAGTACAAACTCTTCACAGGCAAATTAAATAGAAGCATGGTAAAATTGAAACATCAAAAACGTTGGAACAATGATTTCAGGTTGTAAGGTTGAACGTTGTCGGAGGTTGTTCCACTCCACCAAATTTGGGCGAACTGTTGACTGGCTGCATCGGTAAAACGGCCGGAGTCAAAAAAGAGGTATTTACTGGGATCCTTGCAAAGCTCGTACTTTTGTCCTTGTTTCTTTCCCCCGCATGTATTCGTTCCTCTAAAACGACCCACCCCACAACATGCCGTTTCGCCATACTCCAAACCTACACACATAGACACATGTTAGCAGGTTATAACTTAAAATCATATATATAGAAACAAAACGCTAAACAAATAGACAAATTATGTAAGACGACGATATAGTTTATTTGAACTAACCATATTTGGTTGGATTGTGTAATCTTTCGTTAGAGGCATTGAAGAAATCGAAATTGGCATATTTGAACCCCTTCAATTCTTGTTCCAATTCCTTCGCTCTCTTCGCAAATGCGGCGTTGTGTAGCTTTGACAACGCTGTGACCTCTTCGTGGCAGCTACCGTCTTCTCTTTTAACCCTAAGAACCGGTACGCACCCCAAATCTTGCAATCCAAGAAACCCGAATTTTCTACCTCCATTGGCGTACACTTCCTAAGTAATTATCACATAAAAATATGATCAAAATCTCATTTTTTTTGCAAACCCAAATAGCAATTTTTGAAAATTTGAAATTTCACTCTTTTTTTTTTTTCTTTCCAAATTGTGCATTGGAATGTCAAATTATAACTTTATGTACTCGTTTATATTTAACCCAAATCGCAATTTCTTTTAAAATTGAAAATTGGAATCTGGGTTTTGATCGTGACAGGTCACAATCGCAATTCTATGTACTCGTTTTTTGAACCCCAATTGTATTTTTTTTTGAGATTTTTTGGAATTGCGATCGTCACGGTCTAAATTGTACACTATCAATATTTATATGTTATATTTAAAAAAATAAAATCTAATCTTTTAATTTGATATTTTCAAATTGTGCATCAAGAAATCAAAATCATAACTTTATGTACTTATTGCAAAACCCAAATCACTATTTCAACTTCAATTTATAATTTCATTTTTTTAGACAGTGCGCCAAACAAGTATTTGTCGTTGTTGTTACCATTTCTTATTAAATTTAATTCTTTGAATATTTTTTTTTCTTTATTACATTGGCCTCATTAGAAATAGTGTTAAAGATATTACCCAAAAAAGAAAAAAAGAAATAGTGTTGAAGTGATAATTTTTTTTAATAACATAACTAATTTAAAAAAAATAATAATTTAGGACAAAATGAATAATTATATATAATAACAATAAAGTATTAGTCTGTTTGGCAAGAGAATTACTCTCTTTCTTGTTAATCATAATTTAATTTTTTTGAATAATATTTTAAAAAAAATTTAACTCTAAATCATAAGTGGAGAAGTAGGTAAATAAATTGACTTAGGGGTATGTTTGGACATACTTTTATTCCATCTGTGAGGTTACCAACGACGATGTCGACATACTGTTGATGAGTGAATTGTCGGAACCAGGTGGAGTTTGTCAAAATTGGGCTGACGTAATCATTACTCGCGATACCAAACAAGTACACTGCATTCCCCAATAATTCATTTGCCCTTTTCACCCCCAACTTTGTCCTTAATTTCTTTACTACATCCTTAAAATATTCTACTTGTGTCTTTAGGTGAATCACCTGTAAACAACAAAATTCACAAACAACCCACATGTTTAGTTTATATACATATAAAAAACATGAGATTAAAAAAAAGAAATAACATTATTGGAGCATTTTGGAACAAATTTCGAGAACAAAAAACCAAATTTGTTTTGTTTTTGTATTTCAGGAAAATTAAGGGGTGTGAATGTGTAAATAATGAAGTTAAAATTACCAGTCCGGTGGCAGTCTCAGCCAAACAAGCCCCGCCGACGGAGGCAAGGTTCGACCCGTAATAGTAATCCTCATTTCCGGGTTGTAAATACGGCGCAAGCAACGGCAGACCCGCCCATTGACCTGCTCCAAACAAATCAAAACCCGACCCATTTAAAGCAAAACATAAATTCAATTCAATAAATCGATCTTACCGATGAAATCGGGTATAATCCGGCCGTCGGAAGTTCTTCCGGTGGCGTAACCGAAGTAGGTTTCGCCGTAGGGCAAGTAATCTCCTTGGAAGAAGGCAGTGGTATTTATGTAATTATTGTTTCCGGTATCAAATGAAGAATCACCAAACACAAACATGGCCACATGTCTGTTAACCTTAACTGGTCTATGCTTGCAGGAAATAGGGTTTAAGAGGATAGCCATGGAAAGGAGGAGGAAGAAGAAGAAGCTTGGGATTTCCATGGTGAAAGATGGGATTTTTTATTTCTTTATTTTATTGTGTGTGGTTTTGAGTAGATATTTATAAAGTGGGGATTATAGAGTTTGAGGGTATTATTTATTGCGTATTTGATTTGTTTATTTAAGGTGCATTGAACCAATAATCGAATGTTACTTTTAGAGGAAAAAATAATATATAGAAAAAAAGTGTTTTTTAAGTAAAATTTTTGTGACTTCTAAGTAAAATTTTTGTCACTTCTGCTTGAGTTAAAATAATTGAGATATCTCTATAAAAATAAAAGTTCAAACTTATGAAAAAATAATTGTTAGGAAGAATAATCACGCACCCCAAAATAATGAACGGGATTAGTTTTACACCATGTGTAAATGTGAGGACACTCGTGAGTATACCCAAAAAAAAGAAAGTCGGTGAGATGGGGTTGAGATTTTTTTTTTTTTTTTTTTTTTTTTTTTTTTTTTATTATTATTATTATTTTTGTGATAGGTTATTGAGATTTTGGTTTTAGGTGTTAATTTCATGTCCTATATATTTTTTAGGAATTTTTGGTGAACAGTTTAACAACTTAAAATTTTTGTCTATGAAATTCATTCAATTATTGTTGTATATGAAAATCACTGTAATTTTTTTTATATAAAAAATTATAATAATTTTTATAGCGTGCGGTAATTTTGAATTTTTGACAGAATTGTTAAATTTCTCTAAAAATTATTGTTCCGAGTGAGTTGGAAGAATAGTGAATTATAAATTTTGGGATGATGGAAAAAAAAAATCTTAATATATCTTTTATATTTTTTTGACCCTCCAATTTAAATTTCTAATTTCATGGGTGGCATAAAAATCATACATGTAACATTTTTTTTATAATTTTTTAAAATTTGATGGGTATCTCTTGTAAGCTTAATTTTTTGTCCATTCATCCATGCGTTACGATAATTTTTTTTAGAAATCTAAAGTTGCTACACATTATGAGAGTTGTTAAGATAATTGAGAAATGAAGAACATGAACGATATATTGAATAGTATGAGAAAAAATACAAAGAATACAACGCTATACACAAGTATTTATAGAGGAAGTGAGGGTTAGGGTTTTACTCTAATGGGCCAAATTGTAAAGTCCCGGTTTCCCCAGGGCCGCTACTACGGTTTCTCCTATAGAGGATTTACACCCAAAACCAACTGACCGAATTTCTAATTTACAATTTCGGTAAATCTTATAATAATGGCGATAATTTTAGTTGCCGATTTTATGACGGTAACTAATAAATATAATAATCACAATTTTAAATAGACCAAATAATCAATCACTATTTTTATTTAATCCACCAATTATATATATAATGGCAACAAGAAATTAGTAATTCATTAAAAAAACATCTTTTAATTTAACATACGGCGGCAAAATTTAAAATTACCAAGTTTATAATTAAAAATCGAATTTCCAACATTTGAGATATTTTATAACCGATTACGATAATTATAATTACTGTTTCTTCCATTTTATATCCATCCATTTATAATCCTAGTAATAATACAAATTTATACAATACAATTATTTCAAAATATAGATAATGAAATTTAAGTAATTTATCCATCGTTATCCTACTTTCTCTCTTTCTTTTCCTTTCCCCATCAATTTGAAAGAATTAAATAAATAATCTTTTGCAAATATTCTCTTTTTCTTTTTTTAGTTTAAAATAATAAATAAATATAATTATTACAAATGAAAATTTAAATAAAAATCTCTTCGTCGTTTTGTCCCCACCAACCCTGCAACAAAAAACTATGGGGTTGTAAGCCAACGCTTAGTAGAACTCTAACCCCTCTAATACATACATTTAATTAATATAACACATAAACTACATTAGCATGCTTGTTACATAAATTTCACATCGTCCAAATTATTTCATGTAATTAAACATGTAAAATGTCACAACGATTTACCAAATAATTTTATAATCATACCACGAGACAATTAAATACATATATTGAGAGAGTTCAAAATTCTATCTGTCCTGAATCATCCACCTACCGAGAGATTGAATATTAGATTTTTATTTTTTCTTCATTTTATGTTTTCCTACGCCCAGCCCCACTGCCGTGGCGAACGCTCTGCAGGTTCAATTTCTGCTTCACTGACTTCTCACTGCCACGGCAATGGATCGCACCACCGCGACGATGGTCCTATTTTTCTGCTCTGTTTTTTAGTTTTTCAGCCGACTGTCTCTCTCTCCTCACCAACTCCGACGATCACCTTCGCCGCTCTTTCTCAACGATCTGAGCACACCACACACACCCCCCCGATCACATACCCACACTAAACACACACACACCTACTTATCCGCCGACTTAACTCCATGATCGATGACCACCATCAATGGACCACCACCGACCGTCGTTGGACTAACTCACACCACCGTCACCCCCGTCGATCACCCACTACTCATACACACGCCAAACAAATGTACCCACATAGTCATCGTCGACTGATCAGCAGCACACACACGGCACACACAACATACACACACGACAGTGCACACATTCACCGCCGGCGAACCATGACGACGAACCCACGCTGGACTGCTTTCTCTCTCTCTTCTCTTCACTCCGGCGACGACGACGACAATCAAAACACGCACCACCGATGACCCCATACCCACAGTCGACGACCACCCTTAACAGAATACCCCCATGTGATGAACGAGCAGAAAATACACACACACGCACGCTGGACTGAATTAGGCTGATCACACCACCGGCCGAATGATAGACAACCGAAACCCACACCATCAATGACAACACCACACTTCTCTCTCCTCTGTTTTCTCTTTTTCCTTCTACTGTCATGCGTGTGTAAGAAGTTATATATATATATATATATATATATATATATATATATATATATATATATATATATATATATATATATATTATTTATTTTAGTTTTAATTACATAAATCTCCCCCTAATTAAAAATTTGAAATCATTTAAGTCCAAAAGTTTACAATTTGCATTTTGAAAATTGCTAATTAACCCCTCAAATTTTAAATTAAAAATATAACACCATCTACCCCATAATTTCCTGAATGTATGAAAATGCGTCTTAAATAAAAAAAAAGAGGGTCTTACACAAATGGTCCAAGCTCATTATTACATTAACATCTCCTTTCAAACTAAAGGCGATAAATAGGAGATGGACTTGAGTTTGGAAATCAAAGACTGAAAGCGTCCAGGTGGATGAGCCTTAGTGAAAATGTCTGCTGTCTGATCGACTGAACAGACAGATTGTAGATGACTCGTATTCTGGAGAATGTAATGACGGATGAAGTGATAATCAGTCTTGATGTGTTTTGTACGCTAGTGGAATACATCATTGTGAGTTATCTTAATAGCACTCCTGCTGTCACAGTGCAGGGTAGTGGCAACGGGAGAAATGATGCATATGTCAGCGAAGCTAGAGAAGTTCTTGAGTTGCATTAGCCATGACACGATATTCAACTTCAGTGCTGGAGTGAGCAACCACAGTTTATTTTTTACTACACCAGGAAATGAGAGAATTGAAAAAAAATAAAAATAGTAACCAGTGGTTTACCGTTTGTCGGTGGGATCTCCGGCCCAATCGACATCAGAATAAGCTTGTAAGATGGGAGCAAATTGTGCTAAGAAATAAAGCCCATGAAATAAAGTACCCTTGACATACCGAAGAATGCGAAGAATAACTGAGTAATGGGTGGTCCAAGGAGCGGATAAGAACTGACTCAATAGGAGTAGTTGCAGTAGTTAAGTCAATGATCCCAGTCTTGGAAAAGAAATCCGAGGCATACTTGGTCTGAGAGAGAAAATATCCATCAAAACCAGATGAGACTTCGAGGTTAAGAAAATAGGTGAGCATGACAAGATCTTTTATCTCGAATTGGCCACTGAGAAACTTTTTGAGTTTAGAAATACCACGTAGATCATCTCAATAATAACCAAATCATCCATATACAGTAAAAAAATGATAATACCATTGGCAGTATGGCGAATAAATAGAGCCGAATCATGAGCATTAGGTGTGAATCCAAACTGATGAATAGTAGTACTGAATTTGGCAAACTAGGCATGTGTAGCTTGTTTTAAACCATATAGAGCACAGCGAAGGCGACAAACTGTATTTCGAGGGGCAACCAGGCTGGGAGGGGTATGTATATAGACTTCCTCAAGAAGATCGCCATTGAGAAATGCATTTTTGACATCCATTTGAAAAAGAGTCTATTTTCGAATGGCGGCAACGACAAGAAGTGTACGGACAGATGTTAGCCTCGTCATTGGAGCAAACGTCTCTTTATAGTCAATGCCATATTGTTGAGCAAATCCATTGGCAACAAGTCGGACTTTATATAGTTCAACAGAGCCGTCATAAAGCGTCTTGATCTTAAACACCCATTTTCACCCAATAGGAGTTAGTCTAGGGGGCAGATTAACATTATCCTAGGTATGAGTTTTGGCGACGGCCTGAAGTTCTTCGTCCATTGCTTTCTGCAAAGAGGATTAGTACTAATCTCTTTATAGGATTGAGGCTCTTGCAAGTGAAGTATAGTGAAAAAACAATGAAAATCAGAAAGGTAATGTGGAGGATGAGTTACCCTGGTAGAGCGACGGGGGTGATTTAGGGCGTGGGTCTTAAAGGAAGGCGGTATAGGATCGTCGGCCACATGAAAAGTCTCAAGCATGGTCGCTGGAGTTGGAAGGGTGAGATTAGTTAGTGGTTCTGGAGTAGGTTCAGCTGGTGGTGATGGAGTGGACTCAACAGTACTTGGAACTGTATCTTGTAGAAATAACTCAATTAATGGATTAGTAAAGAATCTGAAGTTGGTGAGGGTTGACATGTCAAATGACCGTAAGAAAGAAAATATTTGATGTTCCCAAAAAATGACATGTCACGAGATACGAAGGGTTTTAGAAATGGGATCCTAGCACCGATACCCTTTATATTTTATGCTATATCCAATAAAAACAAAATAGACGAGCCATTGGTTCCAGTTTGTTGTGTTCATGTGGTTTGAGAAGAACAAAACAAACGCAAACAAAGATTTTGAGTTCAGAGTAATTGGGAGGTTTACCGAAAATGCACTCAAATAGAGACTGATTTTGGATTGTAACAGAAGGGACCCAATTTATTGTATAGACGGTTATGAAAGCAGCATCACCTCAAAAACGCTTAGGACATGATGAAAAAATGATGAGAGCACGAATTGTGTTAAGAATATGTCTATGTTTGCGTTCGACTCGTCCATTTTGTTGGGATGTACTAGGACACGAGCGATCAGGGAGCGTGCCATTTTTGCGAAGCAGGTTAAGAAAGACACGATCCTTGTATTTTATTGCATTATCTGAGCGAAAAACTTTGATATTTATAGAAAATTGTGTTTCAACCATAGAGAAAAACTTAGAATATATTTGGAATAGTTTGGGTCGATGTTTCATAAGAAACAAGCATGTATATCGAAAGTAGTCGTCCACAAAGATAACAAAGTAACGACAACCACCCATCGAGGCATGAGGAAAAGGTCCCTAAATATCAGAATGAATTAGATCAAATGGTGCAAGGAAAATAAACTGACTCTCTTTGAAAAGTAGGGATGGTTGTTTTGCAAGTTGACAATGGATACATTTGAAGGACTTATGCTGAACCGAACCTAACTGACCGCTAGAGATAAGCGATTTGAGTCGGCTAGATGAAGTGTAACCCAAATGAGCATGCCAAATTTGGGATAGTGAGAGAAACGCTGATGGTTGTGGAGATAAGAATGAGGATGAGGAAGAGGGTGCTAACAGTAGTAGTGAGGTTGCACAGGTTAATGAAGGGACATGTGGTTGTGGTGGTGATGAAGTTGGAGATGGAATATGCAAATTGGTAAGTTCAAATAGGCGTCCAACCTTACGACTAGTCCCAAGAGTTTCTAATCGCTAAAAAATAATACCCTTTTAAATGGTACTACGATACTGATGTAGTACGGGTTCAAGTAGGGTGTTGAACCATAGAGATCGGTGTTGTAATTATCAATTTCAATTATTTTTCTTTCTTTAAATAAAATGAGTTTTGGTTTTGAAACGCAAGAAAATAAAATAATAAATCTAGACAAGGAATATAGGGAACCGGGTTAGAAATTGTGGAATTCGTATTATGGAATTATGGTTTTCTCGTATTTTTTTTTTAATTTAGATTTGTGTAAACGAGTGTTCCCAACTACAAGCCGAAACTACTCAAAAAGATTAGATTTATTATTCTTCGGCATGATTTATCTTCGGTATGTAATTCTTAAGTTACTTTAATATAGGGTGAATTACAATATAGGTATAAACCATCCAAACAAATAATTAAATCCTAAGAATACAATTTTATGATTGTTAGATCTAGACCACAGGTACGAGATCTAACGTTCTAACAATAATTGATTCTAAAATCGAAATCTCTACAAGAATATCTTGAGATTAAATTCAATCACGATTTAAAAGAATAACAAAACATAGATTAATGGTATGAGATCGCGTATATTGTAGCACGATCAATTTCTTTTGTCCGAGGATCCTACACATGACAACCCCTATTAGAAAATATGACTTCAAATCTCAATTCACAAAGTTGTTCAACAGACAATAGATTTAAGGTGAGTTTCGAAATCAAATACATGTCAGGAACAGAAAAATGAGAAGTAGAAACGTGACTGGTATGAGTAACACGTATTTGAGAACCATCAGAGCTATGAATACTAATAATATTCATACCGGAGAGTTTGGTTGAAAAATATTAGGATCAAATGTCATATGATTACAACAAACAAAATCAAAGAATCAAGAAGAGTTACCTCCAGTAAGTGAGAGAGCAGGGGAAAGGTTTGTACTATTTTGAGAGAAGATATGGAGCAGGAGTGAAGCCAAATCTACAATAGACAGGGTAATAGTAGTGGATGAAGGATTCAAACCCTCTTTAGCATTAATAATGAGCGAAGAACCCAAAGACATCGCTGTTGTACCTGGAAAAACTATTTTCATGGATGAATTTATAATACTGAAATTGTTCAAGAACCGATCTATACTTGTGAAGAACTAATTGAGAGTCCCTTGAACCGATCAAATCTGTATGATGAACCAAATCAACAATATAAAGAGAACTATATTGTATAATCTGAATATTATGAAACGAAGATCACAGATAAATCCGTAATACTGAAATTGTTGAGGAATCGATATTGAATCTTCAAGGACCGGGTGGAAAACAGGTGAACTGTTGTTGGGACCATACAGATATAACAGAAAATATATTCTGTGAGCCTCAAATCACAAAACAAAGGCCAAAAATAGAATCAAGACTTTGAAAAATCCCAGGAACCGGTCCAAAACCGATCAAAAAAGGCCTGAACCGGTCCAAGGAAGATTTTCTCAAAGAACTAGTGACGTGGCGCTGACGTGGATTGAAGTGGAAGTTAGCACTAACGTGGCGGAGGGTCAATGCTGACGCGACAAATGACATGGCAAAAATCCAAAGTAATGCTGACGTGGTGAAAGAACAGCAAGAGGCGTGTGAGATCTGAACCGGAGTCGACACAGAAACTTCGAGCCGCGCGTGGGAACGCGTGCCAAGTCAAATTTCCTTGATGTTTGTGCCGTTGGAATCGTCTCGTCGGTTCCAATAGTATATTATGAGATAAATTTCGAGCTCTGGTTGAGGAGATAGAGCCCAAAATCCGAGACGGCATGAGTAGGTGCGTGGATCTGACATGAATTGGGAGTAGAACCTTTGGGCTGCGCATGTGGGCGCGTTTAGCGTCGTACGGTGATGAGTCTTGCTCAATTGTAATTGTCTCGTCGAGACGGTTCCGATGGTATATCGTGAGATGGATTTGGAGCTCTGGTTAAGGTGGTAGAGCCCAAAATCCGAGATGACACAGTTTGGTGGTACTGTAGGTTGTGGGAGGCGCTTGTGGGCGCGTTGGTACTCCGGTGGTGGTGATTTTGGTGGCGTTGTGTTCATCTCTGTAAGACGAAGATGGTGGTGTGGTGGTTGTTAATACCGGAGTGGTGATGAAGCCTATAATAGCGACGACAATCACAGAAGAAAAGTGAAGGCGACGACGGAAGCTATAAGGTTTTGAAAAAAAAATGTTTAGAAAGAATATGTTCTGGAATGACTTACTCTTGATATCATATTAAGATAATTGAGAAGTGGGGAATATGAACGATATATTGAATAGTATGAGAAAAGATACAAAGAATACAATGTTATATATACACAAATATTTATAGGAGAAGTGAGAGTTAGAGTTTTGTCCTAATGGGCCAAATGGGCCAAACCCATATTACATTAACAAGAGTCATTGTAATTTTTTTATGTAAAAAAATTACAATAAATTTCATATTTTACAGTTACTTTCAACTTTTTAAATAGAATTAATGAATTTCTCAAAAAATTATTTTATCGAGAGATGTGGGTGAACAGTCTGTCCTAAAATTTGAGCTCAACAATAAAATATCAATTTTTAATATTATTTTAAAAAAATAAATACGTGGATTTCATTTATAAAATTTTAAAATAATTATTAAAAAAAGTATAATTACACTTTTATTTCCACTCGGGGTCACTCAATGTTAGTCCAAATTATTGCACACTTTATCAAGGAAAGGCAAGTACATTAAAGCAGCCAACTTTGATTTCAAAATAGTGGTACTAATCATAACGGCGTCTCTAATTTTGATTGGACTTCAACACTCACTTTAATTAATTTAATAATTTCCAAAAATAAAAAAACATGTGCCAGCCGCCAGGCTGCTAGCCGTTAATTATGCCCATAATAGCCAGCCAACTTTCTTAATAATAAAAATATAAATATAAACCCTTCATATATTTGTTTGTACCTATACAAGAACATATATATTTATTATAAAAATATATTAATTATGCTCCGTGACTAAATACACTTTTAATTAAAGAAAATATATTTTTACCGTATTTTTTTAATGATATATGTCGGGCGCCAAAGGATAGGGCCAGCGAGGGCCGGAAGGGGACAATTGAGTTTTTCTTCACGAAGCGAAACGATTTTTGTTTGGGTGTGTTGCATCTAACCGGAGTGATGGAGAAATGAAAACAAGAGAATGGGTGTATGTTCGGACATGTTGCATACGTCGTAGAGTGAGGTATGTGGTGGTCTCTTTCGTTCTAAAGGTTCAACATCACAATATTTGTTAGTATAAAAAATAAGCTATAATTCCACTTGGTATAATACTTTAATAATTAGTGGAAAAATATTAATAATTGTTGAAGATATGATATTTAATAATTAGTGGAAAAAGTGAAAGTAGTCCCTTTCTTGTGAGTGGCTTTATAAAAATGACATATTATTCACTCTTTTTTTAGTGGAAATGATTAAGTCAATAACTTATTATTGTACTAATTAACAAGATTATAACCACTAATGCATCATAATTAGAAATTTATTATCTTTTTCTCTATGCTTCTTTATCTTTACACTACTAATTATACATTTAAATATAACAAACTAGTTATTATAAATAAATAATTGTATATTATTAATTAAGAGTGGTGTGGTGGTCTATACAAAGTAAGTTTGATTAGAATCTTTCTAAATATCTTTTCAATTGAATGGCTGAGATTTAGTTTGCAACTCCACAAATAAATATTTTTAAATTCCTGTCACACATCAATCATTTGAGAGTTCTTAAACTACTATATAAGTCAAATGTAATACTTCACTTAATTCCATATGATTTTAAGTAAGAACTTCATAACAATACCAAGGTTATGAAAATTTGCCTCACATTTATTCGAAATCAAATAATTCGTGTAAGTTGGGGATTGCATATTTCCCTCGTAGTCAAATCATATGGGCAAATCAGGGGTTGCACTTAAGGGTAGGTGTTAGATTTTTGTCTCACATCGATTACATGAGAGTTCTCAAACCACTATATAAGTTAAAAGAATTGCTCTACTTCAAACTATATGATTTTAAGTTCAAACCTCCTAATATGGTATCACCTCCTAATATGGTATCAGACCAAAGGTTCTGGGAATTTGTCTCTTATTCCCTCCTAGTCAAATTACTTGTGCAAGACGGGAGTTTCATATCTCTCATCATTTCATCGTAGTAAAATCATATTGTTGCACTTAATGGTGGGTGTTAGATTCTTGTTGCATATTGATCACTTATCAAACCACTACACAAGTCAAAATAGTTGCTCTACTTGATAGCATAAGATTTTAAATTAGAATCTCCTGACTTGTTCTATTGAGAAAAAATTATAATACTTTATACCTAGACACCCATTGTTATTTCGATGAATATTGAAGTCACTTCATATAGTTTTCATAATACTTGAAACACTTTTCATCATAACAAGCTTTGAGTACTAGTAATCTAGAGGACTGATTTCACTACTGCAAAAACATGAGTTGATTATCGCGTTTCGTAACTAAAAATTAACGACCAACCTTGGAACTTGTGGTTAGAGACCCACTGGAACTCAAAGGAAATCCTACTACACCTCCAGAGCCAATGACTTTCTTGGAGAAATTCAATATCAATATTGAAGTAGGTCGCAGGTCGACCATTGTTAATAAATTAATCCTTGCAATCTTTTTTTATTCTTTTATTTTCAAATTTTTATTTTTTATTTTTACTATCTATCCTTCTCTCTCTCTCTTTTTTTTTTTTTCACTTTTGTTCAGTATTTTAATTATTTTGTATCACATTATTATCATAAATAAGATATATATATATATATATATATATATATATATATATAATAATAATAATAACAATAACAATATATTATTATTGTTATTATTATTTATTATGATAATGTGGACCATTAATTTTTTAAGAAATATAAAGAGATGGAAAATCCACTGTATAGTTTCCTCCAACTAATACAACTGGATGTGTTGATCATGGTAAATCCACCAACTATGAGTCTTTAATAAATTGTGTTCTCTAACCTAATCCACACAAAAGCCATTATATTTGCTAATCTAGTTAGGTAATTAATTAATATAGTTAAAGAATCAAACGTGGGGAAATATATAGTTAACAAAAGTCATTATATTTGCTAATCTAGTTAGGCACTTACTTAATATAGTTAAATAATCAAACGTGGGAAAATATATAGTACAACTTTAACAAGTTTAAAAAACTAATTTTCATCCACTTGGTAAATTAATGGGCGTCACCGAGTCAGCACCAGAGTCCTAGCCAAGTGTCTATCATCGCCGTGACGTGACCACATTCAGAAATCCAAAGTGCCACGCAGGAGCATACTCCGACCAAGACTCATTCCCTGGAATCTCCTTTGCACCTGAGCGGTGTGCCTCGTAGGGACGTTGCTGTCCCAGAACTCTATGTCATGCCTCTGGACGACCAACTTCAAGAACTTAGCCGTTCGTTTCAATCGGCACACCAAGTCAGTCCCGAGCTCCTCCACTGGCTTACCTCCGTAGGCCTGATAGAGGTCCGCGAGCTTCTCTAAATGGGCCCGAAAGCCTAAGCCCAGTGATTATCTGCTAAAAGTCCTGGATTATTAGCTAAATACATAGTTTTACTTAATTAACCGTATTTAGATCCGATTAGGTAAAATTAATCACCTTTAATGCCTACAAATATAAGAGGCTATGCAAGCTCGAGGGAACGCTCAAACACTATTTACATATTTGTTGCGTTTATGTAACATTTTCTCTTTGAGCTCTTACTCTCATACCGGATGGGATTTGTCGGGATAAATCTCGGCTCGGTCTTGTGCAGGTACAACTCCTTGAAGGACAAGACTCTGGACTCCAATAAGTCAGTCCCCCAGGTTGTAAGTTACAACTCACTTGAAGAATTTCCAACTCCAACTCCGACTCAGCAACTCCACCTCAGCAAAAGGACCCACCCGTTATTGACTGGACCATACTCGAGGTGTTGACCACTTTGGAATACCAATACTTTGGCGTTGTTAATGGGAAGGGCACAAGAAGCCTCCATCTGATCGTCAGGTCTTTGAAAGGCTAAGAGTTGATGATCACAAGGTCTGGTCAGATAATCTGGCAGGGATATCAACTTCTTGCGGTGGATAGCAATCTGAATAGTCAACTCTCCAGAGATATGTCAGATGCTCTGAGGGCTCACCCTAAGCTCCTACCAACGAGGATAACTACTCCTCCCAAGGATCAGGCAAGGCCTTTTACCTTCCCTCCAAGGCTTTTGCGGGACAAACCTCGAGAGTTGTGGAGGCATCTCAGATTGATCTCCTTGAGCACCAAGCTCGTGTGGCATCTTCGAAGGGGTGTACACTCCGGGATCGCCCTCCGACTCGTGACCACGAGTCTGCAGAACCGACAAGGAATTTCCCGGCTACATCAAGATCCCCTCCGCGAAGATATGGTGCCAAGAACCGACCAGGGTTACTCTTGGGCTTAGCTCCCAACTACGCAGTGAGGACCAACCTGAGGACCTGTCGTGGGCCAGGAGAAAGTACCTATTCTCCATTCTCACACCACTACGGCGTCCGAGTAGCGACCAACTGTGAGCGTTCATTGCCCAAGAGAAAATTCGTCATAGAATATCGCTTTGCCAATATGGAAGCGCTCCCACAAGAGATACAAAGTGGATGAAGAATAGCTGAGCTCCCGACTGGGGGTGAGGTCTCATTTCGTGGATGAGGTTCTGAGTGAGGTAGTGCCTAGACATTTTGCACACCCCCCCAGATGAACCCCTACGATCGAACCCCTATGTCGTTCTGCCTTTGTTTACCAACACACCAAGGAAAATACCCTTAGGCATTTATCCAGACTCCGTCCTATCGAGCTTGTGATGAGCTCAATACTTCATTTTCCTCCCAGCCATCCAGGCTTAAGATCTATTCACCAAGAAAATCCAACTCCGCAAAGATTTGTGGAAACTTCTTTGGCAATAACCAAGTATTGAGTTCTACCATGACTGAGGATATGCCATAGATGAGTGTTTCGAATCAAGGAGCAAGCACAACTCAAAGGCAGAGTCGAGCAGCCTTCCATCACACTGGAGACGGCGATGAGCTGCCCTCCAGCCTATCCCCAAGCGCAAACTCAAAGGCAGGGTCGAATAGCCCTTCGTCACTCTAGAGACGAAGATGGGGCACCCTACAACCTATCTCCAAGCAGAGCTCAAAGACAAAGACGAATAGTCCTCTGTCCTACCATAGGCGGAGACGAGCGCCCTCCAGCCTATCTTCAAGTGAGGCTCAAAGGCGGAGACGAGCAACCCTCTACCCTACTAGAAGCAGGGATGAGGGCCCTCTAGCCTATCTCCAAGGGAGGCTCAAAAGCAGAGATGAATAACCTTCCGTCCTACTAGAGGCGAAGACGAGCGTCTTCCAGCCTATATCCAAGCAAGGCTCAAAGGTGGAGACAAGCAACCCTTCGCCTCACTAGTGACGAGGGTGGACAACCCTCTATCTTGTCTATGAGTAAAGCTCAAGATCAAATATGATCGACCCTCCATCCACCATGAATGGGAAAGATCAGCCTTCTAGTCTATCTGCAAGCACAACTTGAGGGTAGAGCCGAGCAACCATCTGCCCTACTATAAATAAAGCTAGGTGGCCCTCAAAACTCAATGAGAAACCAACCATTATGCTGTAATCAATCTCCAGAAAAAACAACATCCTGACCCTTAGAGTCACGGATGATTTTCCAACATTGGCATCTCGATCCTCAAAGTTACGGATAATTTTCCAAGATCCTGACCTTTAGAGTCGTAGATAATTCTCAAAAAATGACATCTCGACCCTCAGAGTCGTGGACAATTCTCTACGATGGCATCCCAACCTTCAGCTTCGTGGGTGATTCTCCACAAAAAGCAACATCCCGGCGCTTAACGTCGAGGGTGAGAACGGACCCTCTCCACAGGTCGATAGTTCATACTCGAGAAAAGACCAAGGTCATCTACTAAGGATGAGGCATTAATCAGGTCTGAGGGCCTGCGGCTAAGTATTTCTCCCCACCAGTCGATTACAAGTCCAACGTTCTGAAGAGGAAGGTACTCCTGCATGGACTAAATTGGGATAACCTTAAAGGGTTCAGGAATGAACCTGACTACTGAGAACCCACCGATGACTGGCTACGGGGGACAAACTGTTGCGTTGCGCTTCAGGGGACTGACAAGAATAAGCACCATGGAAAACTCTCATCCTAAGTCTATGACTCAATTTTCTTACAATCAATTGGTGTCCCAAACTTGGGGGGTTAGTGGTCTATGATCCTAGGCAAAGACGAGAATTTTTTAAAAATTTTACAACTTTGAGGACGTTACCAAGCAAAGAGAAAATTGGTAAAAATGTTGGGAAAAAGGGACAGACTTTGAGATACTATAGCTATGTTGCTCAGAAGCTCACACTCTTGGGCACAGAAAAGCAAGAATACACAAAAAATGACTTGTATTGATATGTTCAAAAGGAGGTATACATGTGAGGGTCATCAACCCACTGCAAGTTAGCAAAAAGAATAAGTAAAAAAGGCTACAAAATCCTAAGTGCTGAAGAAGTGATGGCCTGGAGCTTAGTCCTCCTCGCTCTTATCCTGAGGGGCATCTGCGCGAGGAGAAGGAACGTCAGTCTCACCATCCTCGACACCCTCCTCATCAGCACTATTCTCTTCGGTGTCATTTTTTCCCACGTCTCTGTGCTTGGCGTCGTCCTCTTAGTTTGAGAACACCATCTCCACATGATCGAAGGAAAAATTAGGATACATGCGGTGAATGGATTTTAGTGTGGCCCAGTTTCCTGCCTCCAGAAAGTTATTAGCTAAAGTTATTAACCATTCTATCATGGAGCTCCCTATATCAGGGGCCCTTTTCTACCGCCTCCAGTTTGGTCTTCTCCCAGACCTGGTTAGCAGCGTTCCGCTCTTTCTGTTTTTGGGCCTTTACACTTCGCTTGTAGTTGGTAAATTCAGTCTCGATCATGTCAACCAGGGACTTGATATTCTTGTGGTCAGCGCTGAGACCGAGGTTCTCGGTCCGAATAGTAGATATCTCGGCACAGAGACTGACCTCAACTTGGCACTCTTTGGAACTATGTCTCGGTGAAAATCCAGCTCGGTGAGAAGTTCGCTCCCGAAAAAAACCGATTCACCAGCCTAAGGAATAGAAAGACGGTCTGTTGATGAAAACGAGTTGGGAAGAAAATATGGAGGTCTAGAAAGTTAAAAAAGATTCTCAAAGAATCTAAGTACTGAGAAAGATCAAGGCACTCACTCTCGTCGGGTTTTCGAAAACATCTTAGGTGAGTTGCTTAGGGGCAATGCTGCCAATCTTCTTCCTATCAACTGGTGGTGTCACTCGATCCAAGAATTCGGTATTAGCGCTGGGTTATCTAGCAGGCGGGTGTCGACCTCCACGCCAGTATTCCTGACTCCAAAGAAATTGAGACGGGGATCCAGAGAAACAGGAGCAATGTTCATCAACTTGGATGGACACCTACTTTCCTTTTTGCTTTGCTGAGCCGGATCCCTAGCGAGTTGCTTTCCCCTCTCTTGTGGAGTTATCAATGTGGGCTCCGGATCCTGCGCGCTGGGACTAGAGCCCCTGGTTGTCATTACTGTGTGAGTCGAGAAGGTGGATGATCGCTCAAATTTAATACCTAATTTAAGCGCCAACTATTGTAATATAATGCCTAAGTACGGGTGTCGAACCACGTAGATTTGATTGTAATAATTAATTATTTTCTTATTTTTTCTATTGAATTTAATAGAATTGATTTTTGGGGTTTTTAAATATAAAACATAGAATAATAAATAATTTGAAATAGGATAATGATAAATAATTGGGTTGGGGGAATGTATTTGTTTCTCTATCTTAATGCATTTTACTTATTTATCTATTTTTATTTTATGTATAATAAAGTAATTTAACTATAAGAAAAATTACAACAAAAGTTTGACTATTTAATCGGCATGGACTTTCTCCATTTTTTCCATTATCTCCCGTACAACAGTAAGGTTAGCCTCGAGCTTGTTGAGGCGGGATTCGAGGTCCTTCTTCTCGTCAGCCAGTTTGGTCACATCAGTTCTAAAGCCACTTTTACTCCTTATCAATTTCTTGCTTTGCTCGTGGAACTTTTTGATCTGGGCCAAGTATTTTGCACACTCCTCCCTGAGCCTGTTCTTTCTTCTCAGTGCTGCCTGAAAACGCTCAGACAAAGAGGTTTCTCTCAAAAGCGCCTGCATAGAAAATGTAAAATGCTAAGCCAAAGAAAAGAGAACACAGAGGAAAAACACAGTAAATTTCATTATAAAAAAAGCCTTACCAATACGACATCTCTTTGCAGCACAATTGCAATCTCTACATCTAGCTCAGAGTTCACGCGCTCTTGGTCTGGGGGTGGAATGGTGCGGTGGACATAGGCAAATAGAAGCTCGAGGCGATTCAGGATCCTTTGATTGGGGAAGAGGCATGTGTCTAGCATCAAGGGAAGTACAGAGGCTTCACTCGTTTGGGAGGCCTTAGGAACCACCGGTTCCCCTGGGGAGGGGGGGGACCTTCGATATGATTTTTTCAGTTCTAAACCTCTTATTTCCTTCAGCCTCTGCCTCTTCGACCTTTCTCTTCCCCTTCACCCAGCTCTCTTCAGCACTATTCTTCTCGGATGAGAGGATGTGAGCTTGCTTTGACGGGGACGATGCCTCCCTTTTCGCTCTAGCTTTCGCTTATCTTCTCTACTGTTTTTTCCTTATTACCCTTCTTGACACAACTTCAACCCACCCTGGGCTTCATACAGGGAACTCCTTGTAGCTGTTCCTTCACCTCCCTCAGGGGTTCCACCCTGAGAAGCCCCTTCCTAGGGTTGTGAGACCTACTTATTCTCAGTAGCTGCCTTTGCGGCTCTCTCTTTCAATGCCTTCTTCAATGCGACTTTGTCCATCTCTGCCAAGGGAACACTAGAACAATTGAACAAGCAAATATAAAGAAGCGCTAAAAATTTCAACTATTTAAAAGCTTCCGAGAAGGGGAGAAGCCTTATCGTTCTCCGTTTTTGGATTAATCTCCGGTACGGGCAAGCCAGGAGTACGATAGAAGTGGCGACGATATAGTGTTGATTTCAACAGCTTATTAATGTTTCTGAACACTATATTCCAGATGGCCTTCCTCTACTGTTGAATCAGTACGTTTGACCGTACTACCTTACTGCTCACTTTCTCTGGGACTGCATGGTGGAGCAAAAAAAGAGAAAAATAGTCAAATTACGAAAAGGTTATACAATCGCAAAATCATTCGCAAATGATTCTATTCTCACCTACAACACCCTACTCCATTGGGATGGGGTTGACTCTCTCCTCATCTGGACTAAACTCCCAATTGGTTCCTCCCAAGAAAAACAATTGGGGCTTCTAATTCTTGACAAAAGACTTTTGCCCCAAAATGAACTACTTCCGGGATGCCACATAAATCCAACCCTTCCCAAAAGGCATAGATTTTGGAAAGAAAAGGGACTTGAAAAGGTCAATGGACGGTTCTATCCCCTCAGCTTTACAGATAATAGGTCAATGGATGGTTCTATCCCCTTAGCTTTACAGATAATATATGAGGCCACAAAGGCCCACATGTAATTCAGAGCTAGCTATAATGGACACAGCTGGTATTCAGCGTAGAGGGCCCTTATCCAAGGATGGATCGAAAATCTCATTCTGCCACGAAGATGCTCTATATATATAGTGATAAAGCCCTCAAGGGGAGCACAAGCCCTCTCCCCGGGAAGGGGGAGACGCACCTTCACCCCCTTAGGAAAAGTGAAAGTACTCTAGACCAAGCTAAGCCTTCCCCCGTCATTGTGGATTCATTACCCCAAATCGGGCTCCAATTAGGAATGATTTCCTTTGGGACCTCCTCAGGCTGTAAGACCTCTGCCACATCCTCCTAAAACTCAGCCTCACCTTCCTGGCCTGAACTGACTTCAATGGTGGGGCCACCAGTAGGCCCCACACCCTCATCACTATCGTAACGACCAGAAGGCCCGGCGCCGCTCAAAGAACCTACCCACTCATCTAGGCCGGGGTAATGCCAAAGCAAGATCAACCCGTTAAATTGGGGATATATTTAAGGTCTGTTCAGGGGTAGGAGACCCTGAACCAGTGCCTGGATGAGACTTTGAAGAGGACCTAGATGCAGATGAAGAAAAAAGAGAAGATGAAGAAAACATGATAAGAACAGAAAGGTTACCTGCTGGGAATGGAGGGGCCCTCCAAAAATTACAAAATGTGAAAAATGAGTTGGGAAGCCTCCTTTATATGGGGGGTCGTCCATGTCAATTGTTGCGAATGATGACGATTTGATACTGCTAGGAAGAACACGCCGCTCAAAGACTGTACCGACACGTGTCTTCTATCCGTCGGCTGGACAAGCGGAGTTTCAGGGAGCACTGAAGAGGCGCAGACTGATTGGACATGCACATGACGTGTGCGTGTAATGTGTGGGCTTTTCGTGGGCCTAATGGGCCGGGCATTACTCCTATCAAACCGGATGTTCCCATCTCAAAACAACCCATTCTCCTTCTCAAAAAAGGTTTCGTTCCTTGTAGAGTCCCCAATACTTCAAGTTCTTTCTCAACACTAGGTCTTAGGGGGTAATTGATGAGTGTAAAAATGATCACTCCAATGCAACCAATAGGAGACCACTATATGTCAACAATTCTTCACCAAGATCAACTCCTACTAGAGACTAAGTGTGAAAATTTCATCGGGTAGGAGTACAACTTAAGCCCATGCTGGCCATTCTAAAGGCCCCAACAATAGCACCATTCAGGAAGAGTTGGCACTCTACTGCCGGGATGGGAAAACCTTTCCCATCTCCATATTTTCCACAAGCGGCATTGCCCATCTTGAAAATTAACTCTACAAGCTGCTCAACGAAGCCCCTCTTCCCATCTTCGGCAATCCGAGAAGGGCAGGGCAAGAAACTCCTTACAACTCTCCCATTCCCGTCTCCAGTTATCCGGGAAGGGTAGGGATCCAACTTTCCATCTTGGGTATAGCAAGAAGGAGTTTTTCCAAGGACAAGGGTTAGGTCACTTCTCCAATTGCAAATATTTTCTTCCATAGGCCTTAGCTAAAGGGCCATAAAGCCCAGGCCCATAAGACAAAGCCTTCTTGTCTCCCTCCCATTGACCACATGCTGAGATGGGACACTAATCCTTGCTTAATCCTCTAAGCTAATCCGCCCATTGACTATATAAAAGAGGGCATGCCAATGTCCAAAGGTACACCAAATTTTCCTACTCTTCTTGGTAGTATCTTTATAAATTTTTCCCCTGAGCGCTGATTCTCACGCCAGGAGAAACACGCCGGGTCCATCCCGATAAGTCCTTTGTGTGGGTGTCGTAGTGTTGCCCCATCCCAGCTCGGACTTATCCTAGCTCGGACTCATCTCTCTACGGATTAGAAGACCTAAAAGAATTCGAGCTCATCCCAGCTTGGATCTGTCTATTCCTAGACCAAAAGGTATTTGAGTCCATCCCAGCTCAGCTTCATCCCTTCTTGGTCGAAAGACTCTCCACGGATCAGAAGACTCCCAGGATACTCCATTGCTCTGTTCCCATCCCGGATTACTCTACCTCTGCTCATCCCGGGCCAGATGGATTGATCCCAGACCTCTTTATCCCCATCCTGGTAAGGTCAAAGATCTCCATCAACAAGTGACCGGATCATACCGTTGAGGTCGTCCAAAATCCGACATCAACACCATTAATTCCCTTAATTCCCATTTGTTTGATTTCCTTAATTAGTCAATCAATGACCTTTAATTAGGGGAATAAATGGATCCCCATATTTTGGATTTAAGAACCATTAGTTTTGTTTTATTTTTGTCATTTTTGGTCTTCCAAATCATCATTTTTATTGCTTGGACTTTATTTCTGCAATAAACATTAAATCACATTATTATTAATTAAAATTAATAAAAAGACTAACAAAATTATAACTTAAAGGTGAAATTTCTGTATGAAATTGATAATGATCAGTGGAGCACTTCTCTAAGATGTCTGTCTTTGTGCAATAGTCGAGCTCCCTGTGGCCCCCGCCTTCTTCTTGGAGCCGACTCTCCTCAACAGAGTAGCATTGCCCATTCCTGCCAGGAAGTCACAATTCAAAATGTTTGGCCAAGTCATGAAAAATTGACGATAAGGAAAAACTGATTTACTTTATGTTGGTCTTTATAGAAGCTTAGCAGGAGGCAAAGATGGAGCTCGGTAAAAGTGTATGTTGTATATAGTCGAACTCAAGATATTGTTCACCTAGTGAAAGGGTGTCCTTAAGACCCTCTCATTTAGCACAACAATTTTTGGACAGGAGTTGAGTAATCATCATCGTCAGGACCGAACTGTCTAGATACTAGTGTGTCGTCCAGCATTCTCCGAAGTAGGAGAGGCTTGCTCCAACATGTTGATGCCTGAGTTGCTCCCAAAAGAAGAAAAATAAGAAGAAACAAAAAGAAAATGTGGAAAATTAGAAAACTAAAAAACTTCAAAAATAAGTGTTGAGATGTCGGCGACCTTGGGTTCGAAGATCGACGATTAGATTAGTGTCGCTAAGAAAAACGTCATGTAGATATCAACGATCGAGAAGATGTCATTCAGAAAAATGCCGCCCAGAGATCGCCGCTCAGAGAAGCGCCGCTCAGAACTCTGCTTTGTGGTCTCCAACTAGAGCTTTGCGAAAGACGTCTAGCTCTTCGCTCTTTGGTCTCCAACCAGAGCTCTCCTGTGTTTGATCTCTCCGCTTTGTTCTTTGACAAAAGATTTACACAACCCAGGTGATGGGTAGTTCAAGTGACATGCACTGTGAGGTTGTACAAGTCTGAGTTTTGTGCCATTCAGAGGTTGATTTTCAGAAAAACACCACCCAGAGGAGCTCCATTTAGAAGAGCGCCACTCAAAGCTTTCCACTCAGAAGAACGTCTCTTAGAGCTCGTCGCTCAGAGTCTGGGATTCATTAACGATTCGAAAATTATCGTTCAGAATTCCCAGGGGGTCACTCATCCTTGTATTGCTTTTGCCCAAACACTCTTAACTGTGGAGTTCAAGAATCTATTGCCTAGAATTCCTAGGGAGTCACCCATCCTTGTATCGCTCTCACCCAAGCATGCCAAGAGCTTGACCTCCGCAGGCCAGTAGCTTAACCTCTGTACCTCCTCAGGCCAGTAGCTTGACCTTCGCGATCCAGGAGTTAGAAGCTTGTCCTTCAGGGGTTTTCCCTCTAGGGGATGGCCGCCCAAGAAATCTTTCATCAGGAGATCATCGCTCAAAATTTAGTTGCTTAGAAAATTGTTGACCATGAGCCTGACAAAAGTTGAAAAACTTTCCTGACAGGCTGATGTTCTCCCTCTGCCTAGCATGGGGGCACATGGTGGTCCTCTTAAAAAAAAGTCGCCCAAAAGACGCGATGACCTAAAGACGACAAAATTGAAAAAATTTACCGATGCCCTAACGTGCTATCTTTGCCTGGCACGCGGACACATGGGGGCCGTTTCCAAATTGGTCCCCCAGAATATGTTAATGGTTTGGAAAGTGACGTTCATAATCTTTCGTGTCAGGAATGTCGACTAGAAGACGTAATGGTCTGAGATCCTTAAACATGAGAAAATTTATTGACGCCCTCACATACTATCTCTGCCCAGTAGCGGGGCTCATGGTAGCCTTTTTCAAATAAGGTTGGCCAAAAGACGTGACGACTTGAGCTTCACAAAATTGAAAAAATTTACTGATGCCCTGATGTGCTATCTTTGCCTGGCAGCGAGGTATATGGTAGCCTTTTTCAAACATGGTTACCCAAAAGACGTGACGGCTTGAACTCTACAAAATTGAGAAAATATACTGACGCCTTGACTTGCTATCTCTGCCTGGCACGCAGACATATGGGGGCCCTTCTCAAATTGGTTCCTCAGAATATATTAACGGTTCGAAAAGTGCAGTTCAAAATTCTACCCGTCAAGAGTGCCACCTGAAAGAAATAACAACCCGAGAACAATTGTGTCGTGGTTACCCAGAAGATGTGCCTGCCTCCCAGGAGCTCCGCAAACTTGGAGGCCGGCGCTGCAGGAATCGAAGTCTGCTGGCCAGGAAGACTGGCCTCTGGTCGGTAAAAAGCTTCGAAGAACCGGCTAAGGATTTTGTTCTTCGTGTTTCGAAGCCTCTAGGACGCCTGTTCCAGCTAGAAATTGGTGTCCCTGACCATTTCGATTCCCTTGCTGTCCAAGGCTAGGGGACAACTAATGAGGGTGTTTTTGGGTGTCACCGAATAATTCCTAGGGCCCAGCCATGGGTCCACCATCGCTGTGACGTGGTCACATTCCAAAGTGCCACGCAGTAGCATACTCCGACAAAGATTCCTTCTTTGAAATGTCCTTTGCACCTAGGAAGGAGTGGTATGCCTCATAGGGACGCTGTCGCCTAAAACTCTGTGTCGTGCCTCCGGATGGCCAACTTTAGGGACTTTGTCGTTTATCTCAACTGACACACCATTTTAGTACGTTTCTCTTTTAAAACTCCATGGATTTTCGAGCTCTTCCACCAGCTCTCATTCACAGGCCTGATAGAGGTCCCGAAAGCTCAAGCCCAATGATTATCTCCTAAACGTTTCGGATTATTGGTTAAACATATGATTTTGCCTAATTAATCATGTTTAGGCCTGATTAGGTAAAGCTAATCATCTGCAACGCTTACAAATACCAGGAGTTATGCAAGCTCGAGGGAACACTCAAAAGCTATTTACATACTTGGCGCGTTTTTGTAACATTTTCTCTCTGAGCTCTTACTTTCACACTGGAGCGGCTTCCCTAGGACAAATCCCGACTCGGCCTTGTACAGGTACAGCTCTCTAAAGGGCAAGACTCTGGACTCCAGCAAGTCAGTCGCCCAAGTTGTCATTTATAACTACTCGAAGATTTTCCAACTCTAACTCCGACTCAGCAACTCCACTTCAGTAAGAGGACTCACTTGTTCCTAACTAGACCATACACGAGGTATTGACCACTTTGGGACAGCAACAAAGATCGTTTTATAATTTTTTTTTAAAAAAATCTCACTCAAATCAAATATTTCACTTCCTATCTCTAAGGCGGTTGAGTTATTTATATTTTTAATATATTTTTCGAAACTTTTCTGTAAATAAAAAGACAAAAAATAGATTTTTTGGTGATGAGTCCACAAAATTAAAATTTTAGTTCATGCAGTCCACGCGATACTATAATTTTTCCAGAAATCCATGGTTACTGTAATAAATAAAAGTTAATATAATTTTTTCTTGTAAAAAATTTAAATAACTTTTATAGTGTACAGTGGTTTTTACATTTTTGACAGTAATTTTGGATTTCTGAAAGAATTACCATAATACTTGAATATCTAAAATTTTTGCAACTAAAATAAATAAATTAAAAATAGGAAAAATTACCTATTAATCCCAAAAAAAGAAATTATTTACCACCTACTCCTATCGATTTTTCTTTGCACCGATTAGTCCCGTCAACACGTTTTTCTTGCACCAATTAGTCTCATTAACACCTTTCCTTGCACCAATTAGTCCTATTTTAAAAAATGGTGAGGATTGAGTTTATCGAAATGCCCTCCCATGAGTTTCACATTGAGAAGGAAGATCGTCAAATTGGTGTACCACCGCTGTCAGCCGCCGCCTGCCGCCTGCCGCCGCCGGTCGTCGGTCTCCGGTCGCCGCCGCCTGCCACCTGCCGCCGGTCCCGGTCGCCGCCGCTGCCGCCATAAATTACAGCTTTACCCCAAACTTTATCACTTTTATATGTTCCAAAAAAAATAAAAAAATCTTAATTTTAGGATAAAATCGTTACTAAACGTAATGTAAAATAAGAGAACAATTGATGTTATATTCAACATTTACAGGTGTTCAATGTAATATCATACGTATTTTACTCTGCATACAAAAATAAGAGAATAATGGATGTTATATTCAACATACACATGAGGGGTATTTTGGTTAGAAAAAAATAACATTAAAAAAAAAAAAAAAACAGTTGATGTTACATTCAACATCCACAGGTGTTGAATGTT
Organism: Eucommia ulmoides; assembly: GCA_016647705.1. Taxonomy (NCBI): domain Eukaryota; kingdom Viridiplantae; phylum Streptophyta; class Magnoliopsida; order Garryales; family Eucommiaceae; genus Eucommia; species Eucommia ulmoides. The sequence continues at coordinate 73,292 of CM028338.1, forward strand.
ATATTCAACATCCACATGAGGGGCATTCAACATCCACATGAGGGGCATTTTGGTCAGAAAAAAAAAGTAACATTAAAAAAATAAAAATACAGTTGATGTTACATTCAACATCCACAGGTGTTGAATGTTACATTCAACATTCACATGAGGGATGTTTTGGTTAGAAAAAAATAACATTAAAAAAAAAAAAAAAAAACAGTTGATGTTACATTCAACATCTACAGGTGTTGAATGTTACATTCAACATCTACATGAGGGGCATTCAACATCTACATTAGGGGCATTTTGGTCAGAAAAAAAAAACATTAAAAAAAAAAAAACACAGTTGATGTTACATTCAACATCCACATGAGGGGTATTTTGGTCAGAAAAAAATAGCATTAAAAAAAAAAAAAAACAAAAACAATTGATGTTACATTCAACACCGAATGTTACATTCAACATCCACATGAAGGGTATTTTGGTCAGAAAAATAAAATAAAAAAAAAAAAAAAAAATTAATAATTTTAATGTTACATTCAACATTCATGTGAGGGGTATTTTGGTCATAAAAAGACAAAAGGACTTATTGGTAAAAGAAAAAATGATGAGAGTATTTAGTAATTTCTTTTGTATTTTAAGACTAAATGGTGCATGTCCCTTAAAAATAAGAAACTTGAATGGCGTGGCCACTTCCACCACTCCCAATATGCCTATAAAAACCAAAGGTAAACTAGAAAAAAATTATCAAACCAACACAAACAATTATAAACTCAAAAAGAATGGCGGTTCTAATAAGGCTCAACCTCGTACTTTTAGTGACCCTTTGTCTTCTAGGTTTTTACCCGTCGGAAAGCATGGCTGATTTTTACAGCTGCACTCGCCGTCCGGCGATCTTCGTCTTCGGCGATTCACTCTTTGATTCCGGCAACAGTAACTATTTCGAAACTACCCCTAATTTCCAAGGAAATTACCCTCCCTACGGTCAAACCTATTTCCGCTACCCCACCGGAAGAACCACCGATGGTCGAATTATCCCCGATTTTATTGGTATTTTAATAATATTTACTGTTATTCCTTAGATTTTCTTATTCTATTTTTTGTTTTAATTTTTATTTATGAAACAATTTATTTTTATTAATTTATCTTTTAGCAGTGGCAGCTAAATCAATTCTCCCGTGGTATTCTCGTCCTCACTTACCCCGTCTGGTTAAACCTAAGATGTACTTGCTAAATATTTAAAATAATTAAATAAAATTACAAAATTACCCCTACATCTTAGCTCTCCCGAGGAATAAAAGAAAAAAGAAAAGAAAGACAAACGGATATTAGTCGACTTGACCCAATGTCAATTAAAATTAAATTATTTTTGATTTTTTAAGTTTTGACAATTAACTTTAACGAAAAATGTAACCGTCACATTTTAATCTGAGACACGAGAGATCAAGTGATGAAGGAAATACTAAAGTGAATTTCGGTCTAATCAAACCGAGGCAAGGTGTAATTAATCCTATTCCGAAATAGTCAAAAGTAACGACAATTTTAGGTAAATTATTTCAAGATAATATCTCCTATATATTTCTGATATAATTAATTTGAAGTTAAGATTTTTAACACAGCTGAATTAGGCGGAATACCGCTTATTACACCGTATCTCCATCCCGGCAATAAGGATTATACTTACGGCGCAAACTTCGCATCGGGCGGAGCTGGTGTTTTGATTGAAACCCTTCCCGGATTGGTATATATATATATATTGTCTTCTATATCTATATCTATATATATGTGTGTGTGTGTGTTTTGCATTATAATTAATGGATAAAATATTTGTTGTGGTATATGCATGCAGGTAATTAACCTTCATAACCAGTTGACGAATTTCATGAAGGTAGCTAACGAGCTTAGAAAAGAGAATACTGCGAAAAAGGTGAAGGAAGTCCTATCCGACGCTGTTTACTTGTTTGCCGTCGGCTCCAATGATTACGTCACCCCTTTCTTACAAAAATCCCCCTTTCTTAACTCCTTCACTCCGGAGGATTATGTCTCCATGGTCGTCGGTAACTACACAGATATACTCAACGTAAGTAATATATCTATATCCATACACCTAGTGTACGCTACTCCCTCTTACCGCATGCATGCATGTTAATATTAATTTATTTGTTTAATTTGCAGCAAATAATTGACAAAGGAGGGAAGAAATTTGGTTTTCTAAACCTAGGAGACTTGGGGTGTATACCGTTGGCTAGGGCACATAACAATGGCAGTTGCATCACACAACTCAGTCACTTCGCCAGTCTACACAACTCCGCCTTCGCTGAAAGCGTGTCGGAATTGGATAAGAACACTAATAAACCGAACCAATATCGCCATTTTCACTATGCATTACTCAATTACAAAGCAGCTTTAAACGAAAGAATGAACAGTCCAACAAAATATGGTAATAAATAATTTAATTCCTTTTTTTTTTTTTTTTTTTTCATTTATACGTACATATCATAATCTGTTTTTAAGAGATTTTAATTAGTTTTTTCTAAAGATATAAGGCCATTAAGCAGCTTTGCTCCTTCAAATTCACCCTTATAATTTTTTAATTAGTTTGCAAAATATTGTGTCAAAGAAAAAGCCAAATTCAGTTTCAGTCACTAATCAGCTATTTTTATTTAATAAAAATTTGATTATATTTTATTCTTCAAATATATTGTAATTTTGCTCTATCTGTTGACTATGACATGATTCATTAATATATATATAAAGAGTATCATCTTCAAACTTGGAATCCTCAAATGTAGGCTTTGAGGAAGGGAAGATTGCGTGCTGTGGGACCGGTCCGTACCGGGGAATAAATAGCTGTGGAGGGAAGAAGGAAACCAAGCATTACGAGCTGTGCTCGAATCCAAGTGAACATGTGTTCTTTGATGCCGGCCACCTCACGGACGCCGTCTATGCCCAACTCGCCGACATGCTGTGGAGCGGTCACACCAATGTTGTCGGCCCCAACAATATTCAGAAATTTTACGAAGGTTATGACAATCAAACCCCACCATAACAATATCATATATGTCTGTGTGTAACCCAAGACTTATAATCTAGTGTTTATCTAGTTTGCCACCCTAATGGAGGCCTACTGTTTAAAATCCCCTATCTAACCATTTGTAAAATATATATGTGTGTGTGTACGGGTGCTTAAAATATATATATCCACTATGGATTTCATCAAATATCTATATGTCTGTTTACGCGTGTAAATTTTTGTGTAATTTTAAGTAAAAATAAAAATATAGGGGGTTTAGTGTATATTCTTCTTCTTTGAGTTTTATTTATTTATTTATACAGTAATCTATTTTTAAATTTTTATTGTTTTTTTTTTTTTTTGCTTCTCAATTAACTTTAACTCTTATATATTTACTTTGGTTAATTAATCTCAAACTTGTATTGGAGAATTATGTTTTAATCCCTAACATTTTTTAGGGCTTAAATGGAACACCCATTTAAAGTGCAACCCATCCAAATTGCTCTCGTGTTTATATAGTAATATCTAGAGAATTTTTTTTATATTTGGTCTAAAGTATAAGATAGGTAATATGGATTCTGAGATTTGTCAAACTATACAATTGATCCTTCAAATTTTTACATTTATGTCAATTCTGAAAATTAAAAATCTGATTTGTTGTTAGAAAACAATGTCTAAAGTTTAATAAAACAATAAACTAACAAGAATTAAATATCCCAATTAAAAAGTCACGAATTGACATTTTCCATCCCATTTTCTCATTTTTCATAAACTCATCCAAAACTATTTATTTTGAGGAAGTTTATATTTGACCAAAAATATGACAATCTTCTCTTGATCATAATCTTTATTCATTCCCCAAAAAAAAAAAAAAAAAAAATCCCACAAAATTCCGCTGCTGCGTAATAAAAATTGATTTCAAACGTTCTTCTTCTCCGACGGGAGTTGCAGACTGTAGGAGCCGACTAAAGTGTGCTCAAACAGCTGTTTGAGATTGTAAGGTTTGACAAACTCCTGCTGTCCGCTCCACCAGATTTCGGCGAATTGGCAACTAGCCTCCTCACTGATACTTACTAGGATCATCAGATATCTCGTACGCTTGTCCTTGCTTCGTGCCTCCACATGTGTTCCTCGAGTTCTTTACATATTTAAAGCTTAAAAGATGACAAATTCCTTGACTAATGCCCATTTGCACTTTATTATATTTTTATAGTAAAACGGCCGAAATTTGCATGTTTTCTACATTTTTTTAAGTACAAGGAAGAAACCGGCCATTGTATGGTTGGTTTCCAAATAAGTGAACCCCTCCCCTTATAATTAAAGGGAGAGATAGAGACAAGGGGCACGCCCTTTGCGTGGACACCTGTCCAAGCACTTAGATAGAGATCTAAAGCGCTCCTCCCCCATTTAGTTGGGGTGATGTGCGCTAAACGCACTCCGATCCCCCTCTTTATATATATGCTGTGTTTTTTTGTTTTGTTTTTTATTTTTTATTTTTATATTTTTTAATTATTATCACAATTCTCCTAAAATGATTATAAAAAAATAAAAATTGAATTACTCAAAATTCAAAATAAATTTTAATTGCTTGTCAATTTCATGAATTTCTATAAATATCTACATTTTTGGGGGTCAAAATGAAACTTTCTCAAAATTTTAATTTCACTTGATTGACTTTTAGAAATTAGAATTGACCAAATAAAAAATAACAAACTATTTTAATTTGATCAATTTAGTCCAAAAAAGAACTTTTTTATTTTGATCCCTTTTATAATTTTTATTTTTATTTTTTAAGTTTAAACTTTTTGGAGGCCGATTTAAAAAGTTTATATATATATATTTTTTTATTTTGACCTTTTGGACGATGATTTAAAAAAAATATATTTTGCAATTTTGTAAACTTCAAAAATCACATAAGTACTCATCTCATATGTACCAAAAGTGAAAATTTTCTTTAAATATATATATTGACTACTGATGAGAACATTATCTTTAATTTCTATATTTTTCATAATATCCAATAATCAAATAAAAATTAATTTTTTTAATATGTGTTAAAGCAATTGAGAGACCTCTGCACGATTAGGGATTTGAACCTGTAGAAAAGTACTTGTTGTGGGGGACAATCACGAACTCCCGAACGAGATTAGTCTCACACCCAAAGGGTGTGGGAACACTCGTGGAAAAAAAAAAAAAAAACCCTCAAAATGTGGAGTCATAATATGTAGGACAAAATATATACCATCTTGTTTTATATAATTGATTAATATTAAAGTGTAATTTTTAAGAAATATATAAAGAGATAAAATAAGAGATAACAAATTTCACTTCTAAAAATAGTAAGTAATTAGACTCCGGTGTTAATTATGGAAAATCCACTATATATAGATTCCTCCAATTAATTCAATTGGATGGGTTGATGATAGTAAATCCACTAGATATCATTATTAATTTTTTTTAATTTTATGTTAAAATGTTTTCAGGTCATTTTACACTTATCTCGACTAATCAGCTTCTCGGACGATTTTAATGACACTTTTCTCCATATCGGCCTATTACATTCAAGATTAAATTCGATATTTAATTCTTGGAATGAATCGCAGAAAAATCAAACCCTTGTTGACAAGATTTAATTCCGAGCCACTAGATATTATCACTATCACCAACTTTAATTAATAGTCTTATCTTACCTAATCCACACAAAAACCATTATATTTGCTAATTTATTAATAAATTAATGGGGTTCATCCAATAATTATAATCAATTAATGGGTTCGCAGTGGCGGAATATTCCCAAGTATCTGTGAGTGAGAGTCGAATTATCCCTGATTTTATTGGTATTTTCATTTATCATTTATTCTTATTCCTTAGATTTTCCTATTCTACTTTTCGTTTTAATTTTTATTTATAAACAAATTTTTTTTTTTTAATTAATTTATCTTTTGGCAATGGTAATAAATCAAGTCCTATGTGGTATTTTCGTCCTCACTTACCCTGTGTGGATAAGCTTAAGATTTTGTTCGAATAAGATAATTTAAGGGAGAATTTCATTTGGGAAAGGAGTTTCACAAATTCTGTATAGAAAATTATTTGTTTAGATGCTATGAAGAGAAATTTATGAAATTCATTCATTTATAAAATAAGAGAATGAGTGATTTGCAAATCCCCTCAAATCACATGTTATTTCTAAATTGTTCTAAAAGAGAATTTGCTGTTTTTTCAATTTTCCATCCATTTCACTTCAATCCCATGTTTTATTTTTTATTTTGTAATTGTATGAATTTAAAAAATTCTCTCTTTTTTATATATTATATAATAAAATTATATTTGTAAAATAGGCATGTTAATCATATTATTAAAATAGTTATGCACGATGAGGGAAAAATTCCCACATGAGAACCAGAGTGGAGGAAGGTAAAAAAACTGTTGAAGCAGAAAATAGATAATGAATGAGTTTACCGAAATTTCTTGGAATGAGTCGCGGATTAGGTCACTCTCTTTAAGACGATTCGTGGCTCTACCCAAGAACGTGCAAGCAATGTAACAGCCTCGTCGTCCCCAGGATAAAACAGTGCAGAATCATCTCTGTTTAGGACCTTCTTTGCACAACAGAAGGCCTGAATACTAAACACCCACACACTATTTGAACAAATAAATTAACTGCTCGGAAATCGAAGTTAAAAACAAAATTGTTTCAGATGAAGAAGCTGTTTTATAGACAAACAAGCTGCAGAAACTGTTTCAGATGAAGAAGAACACTGAAACTGTGTTTTGCTGTTTCAGATCAAAAAGAAGACTCAAGCCAATTCTGTGTTTTTCAACTGTTGAAAAAATCAGTATTTATAGGAAGAAAAAGAAATCAGAACGTTGGAATTATTCTGAAACTGATTCAGATTTAATTAAAAACGTTTCGGACTTAATTAAAAAACGTTTCAGACTTAATTAAAAACGTTTAAAAAAAATAAATGTTTTTATTTTTTTTAAACGTTCAAAACAGTTAAACGTTAATCAAGAATTTAATTATAAAAACGTTTTAATCAAACTGTTAAAAAAAAATGATATTTTAAATAATTTTTTTTTCAAAAAATAAATAAGTGCCACCTCATTACACACGCGACTCGACTTGACACGGCACGACCAGCCGGATGGCGGCGGCGGCGGCGGAGCGCGTGCGCGTGTGGTAAACCAGTAGGGATGTAGCTCCTCTCCCCTTCACAAAATGTGAGTACCCCTTGGGGCATACCCCAAGTGTCTTACATAACCTTAGATATACTCCTCAATTCTTCTTCTTCCAACCAATGTGGGATAGAAGGATTTGAGGAAAAAATATTTGACACTTTCTATAATAAAAAATAATTTAAAATTCATTTGTTTCAACAGAAACAGGTCGGACCTGCCTAAGAGGACCGACCCAAAAGAAGCGATGCAATAGCAAGAAATGGGCCGCTGCCTAATAGCCCAAGAACAAGGCGTTTGGCTTGCTAAGTGAAGCTCAACCATGTATTGGGCTTATTCGGGGCAGGATAAAGCTACCCAAGTAGGGTCCAATTACCGAATCTAAAGGTAATAGGTCAATGTAACCATTACCTCACCTATCACTCTCCTCATGCGTTTACACGATCAACGTCACTTCCGATAATGGGAGCACAGGCTACGTTTACAGTGGTTGGTTATGGAACGTGGAGAGAATCATGGCGGGAATAACTAACTGGAGGAATGACCTATATATATATATATACGGCAGGGAATGAGGTATCAATATGCTTAACTCTCTCAATATTACTCTTCATATACTGCTGTGCTTATACCCTTTCTCAGAGCAATTTAACCTGATTCTCATGTTGGAGATTCTTTGGTCGACACCACACCGGTGTCCCCTCATAAAACTAACTGGTTTTGCAGGCAGGGTAGCAGGTTGCAGAGGTTTCCGATACTGAGGCCTTGAATCACGCACTGGATAAATTTTGGTAACATCATCTGGCGCCGTCTGTGGAAAACTGAGCAAAAAAGAGTTCACGGATGAGATGAGACATTTACGATCAAGAATAATTGTACAGAGTCAAGGAAGTGAGATCCTACCGCCAACAAACACGGAGGCTCATATGGAAGCTTCAAGTGGATGATGCATTGTCCCTTCCCCTAAGGTGCAGACGGTCAACACACTAGCATCAAAGATCGTTGCAATAGAAGGGATGCTGACCAGAATGGCCCAACAGATTGCTGCAAACGCTCAACACCCTCCTCCCGTTAATAACGGCTTCAAGGAACAGGCAGAGTCAGTGGAGTCTTCGGATATGTCATAGGGAGCACGAACGGACCAAAGGGGGACGATTACCCAGCGGGGTGAGGGACGGATGTTGACTCGTAACGAGACAATAGACTTCCACCAGCAACGCGGAGCGCTAGAGGATAGAGATCTACCAGTTGACTAACTGGATGCACTTTTAAGGGGAATTGTAATACCGTAAAAAAATTGTATTTTTGAAACTACTTTTTTATATAACTTTAATATTTTTGGGATAATTTTATAAATTTATGGTATAAATAATATTTGATAATTTTTGGGGTTTAATGTTAATTTTAAATTTACTTTTAAAAGTTTTGGAACTGTTGCGTTATTTAAAATATACTTTTAAGAGTTTTGAGATATAATTAATATATATATTTTTTTAATTTTAAGGGGGCATTATATATATAAATAAATAAATTAATTAATTAATGATCAATATTATTTCCTTCATATAGAAGGAAACAATACTGACACGTGTCATATATTGATCTTCATATACATAACACGTGTCATGTGATTAATAATAATAATAAGAAGAAGAAGAGTAAGGGCTGGAGAATTGGAATGTTTCTGAATTGATCGGTCAACCGATCAAGGGAGATCGGTCAACCGATAGCTGATAGTTGAACTCTCTGTATTGATTGGTCAATCGACCATCGATGATCGGTCAACCAACTAGGGCCGTAATTTGGCTTGAGTTTGCATCCTATATCGATCGGTCAACCGACCCATGGGGATCAGTCAGCCGGTCGTTATTTGAGAAATGTCTTGGGCTACAACCTGAATCGATCGGTCGACTGATGGCCTATGATCGGTCAACCGATTGCGTTGTTTCAAATTTTAAGGATTTCGAGGAACTATTCGAAAACTAGCCGTTTTTAGGATATCTGAGTGAAATATTGTAGGGATTTGGAAATATTAATTATGTGATACACTTATTTTAATATCCCTATAGATATGGTACATTTATTTTAAGTGTTTTTCAATTTGGTCTATTTAATACTTTCTATCTAGTTTAATTTGAGATTGAGAATTATTTTAAGTGTTTTTCAATTTGGTCTATTTAATACTTCCTATCTAGTTTAATTGAATGATTTAAAAGTCATATTTAAGTAAAATTGACAAGGATTAAATAGTATTGATATATGGGGTCTATATGTGCATTTAATTGTCATATCATGTGAAAACTAGTCGTTATAGGGCTTGTTTCAAATTAGCTTAAATTGGTCTGCGGATTTCACATATCGATATCACTTCCATCAAAAACTAATCGTTCCTGAGCTTTCTAAGTCATTATTCTGATATTTTATTGAGAGATCATTGTGAAATCATTTTGTAAGGAAAGTTCTTAAGTTAAAGCGCTAAGTGTTTTGATGTCACCGATCTAAACTGTCTTGCAATTCATATTCATTCTTTCAGCGTTATCCTAGTGAGATTGTTCCAAGCTTTTATTCTTAATTGTGAGTTTATATTATTATATTTGCTTGGGTGATAAAATCGTAGTAAAATCATTTTCAAATTTAACGAGCATAAAAATTATTTTTAAAATAATTTTTGTGATAATCTGATTACGAGCTCAATTTTGTGCTACCCATTTTTTTTTTTTAATCAGATTTTTATTTCTTCACTTAAAATTCTATCACTAGTAAATTTGGGATATTAATTGAGTTAAATTGATTTGAGGTGGTAGAAGTTCCGAGTGGGAAGAAACTTATCGATTTTTGTAATTGGTGAGTTTGTGCGGATTAGTTACTGTTGGGCATATTTGGTTAGGAGTAGCTTAGGTTTCAATCTTTTGGAGGAAACAGATTGAGGTTTGATCTTTATCTAGTGGATAAAAAGGTTAAGTCATTCTTTTCCCTTGAAAAGAATTAGGCTTGATTTTTCCTGATTAGAATTATTTGGAGTGATTTGTAAAAATTCCATCATTACCTAAGAAAATGATACTTTGAGTGTTTTTGGTGAGGTACGATTCTTAGTCTAAGGTATAAAAGAATTAGGTTTGATCCTTAACCTATAAAAGGATTATGTTAATTTTTTTAAGGGAGTTTATAAAATATTTTTATAATTCAGTGGGACTTATATAAAATTTTAAGAGATTTTAATTAGTTTTTTCCTAAAGATATAAGGCCATTAAGTAGCCTTGCCCCTTCAAATTCATCCCTATGATTTTTTTAATTAGTTTGCAAAATATTGTGTCAAAGAGAAAGCCAAATTCAGTTTCAGTCACCATATCAACTATTTTTATTTAATAAAATTATTGATGAAGATATTTTTGGGCTTTACCGAGTCAGCACTTGGGCCCCGTCCAAGTGTCCACTATCGCCAACAATTTCTCCATAGGCTTGACAAAAGGCCTGCAGACTTCTCCAGATGGGCCCAAAAGTCTAAACCCATTACTATGCAATTTTGCTATGCAATTTCCATTTCTATAAATATTGGAATAAATTAACACCATAAGATGATGTGAATTTTACTATCTACATACTTGACACGAACCTTAATTTTGATTTTCCTAAGTTAAAGCATATAAAATTTTTTCCTCTCGAGATCTTACTCTCACGCTGGAGAGGCTTTCCGAGAAACCCGACTAGGTTCCGTGTGCAAATACAGGTCATTGAGGAGCAGGACTTTGGACTTCAACAAGTCAGCTTTTCAGGTTAACCTTTCCAGCTCACTTGAGTAATATTCAACTCCACTTCTAACTCAATGACTCCAACTCCAGCAAGAGGACACGTCTGTCATCTGACTAAACCATACTCGAGGTGTGCACCAATTTTACACACCAACAGTTTGGCACAGTCTATAGGAACCATGCAAAAAGTCTTCTCTTGATTATTGCTCCCAACTCAACTGAGCCTTGGTGATCGCACGGTCTAGTCAGACAGGCACAAAAGAGAAAAATTAGAAGATATGTAAAAAAATCCAAGGGCACACCCCCAGCTCCCACCAACAAAGATAAAGGCCCCTCCTAGGACCATATAGGACCATCTACTCTGCCACCTGGGGCTACGAGATAAACCTCGGGAGCTATGGAGGCATCTTGGATTAATTTCCTTGAACGCCAAATGCAAGAGTTCAAATCGTGTGTACAGCTCCTCTTCGCGTGCTTACCGCTGCCCCTTGTTCACGATGGACCAGTTCTCCAGACCGCAATGCTCGAGGAGTCGCCTCAAGACCACAATGTTCACCTGACCACTATGAATGGGCATGTGCTTGAGGGCTACCTTCCGCCTCGCAACCCTGAGCTTTTTGGGAAGGAAAGGCCCTCTCGGCAATGCTAAGATCTCCATCTCCTTTGCCACGTGAATTTATGCCAAGGGACCTGTTTGTGTCCCCTAATGGTTGAGCTCTTCATCGGCCTGCCAAATCCGATATCAGAGGCCAGCGTGAATGTGAAGCTGGTTCATACTCATTTTTTTTCTCATCACATTGTGACCCGAGCTGCGAGAAGTCATACACGGGGGGAGCTCTAAGCAGGAGAAGCCATGTAATGTCGTTTGGTTGACATGGAAGCTCGTATCTAGGAGGTACAAGGAGGCCGAGCAAGACCAGAAGTTATCATGGAGGTGAGACCTCCCTTTATGGATGAAGTTCTGGAATAAGTAGAGTCGAGGCACTACACCCATCCCTAGATGAGTTCGTATAATGGGACGACAGATCTTGTGAACCACTTCTCCATGTTTAAGCCTTATATGGACATGAAGGTGGTCTTTGTAGCTCTTTGGTGTAAAGCCTTTCCCATCACCCTTACAGGTGCAGCGAGGTATTGGTTATAGGGTTTGAAGCCAGCATCCATCTCCACTTTTAGGGAGCTTGAGCAGTTGTTCTTGGTTCATTTCAATCGCTCCCAGCGGAGACCGAAGACTATGGCCTATATCCTCACTCTTCAACAGAAGCCCACTGAATCTTTGGAAGACTATGTTGAATGCTTCAACCGAGAAGCAAATGTGTGTGACGACCTCCCTGAGAATGAAGCACTGAATTCTTTTGGTAATGGGCTCTGGGATCAGAGGCTGTCCTATGAACTCTGCTCCAACCCTATTTCCACTCTAGCTCTGGACCTTAGGACTAGATTCGATGGTGCCAATCCACGTGTTGCAGCCAGAAGAGAGAGAGAAAAGGTGAACAAACAGAGGGAACCGAGGAATAGGGGTTCGAATCAAGCCCAAGGCTCAAGAAGATTACAAACTAAAAGGAGGTTCAAAGCCCAGCCTAGAGACAAGAGGCCACTTTCTCATCCAGGGCGTCACCAACCAAAGCTCACTTCACTCACGGCCTTTAGTGGCCGCTATCTTCACAGAAAACTCAGGGCATGACGTCTTCCCTCCTCTATTGCCCTTGAGAAGAAGGCCAGTCGGGAGGTTGATGACCGAATTCAATTCTGGGGACGTATAGAGTCACCAGGGTCACACATCTAGGTATATACGATCTTGAAACAGAAGAAGGTGTGCCACTTAGGCACCCGTGAAACGCTGACAAGCTGAAGCGCAACTTCTGTAGGGAAGATATACTTTGGTAAAATAACTTCCAGTTTGTACAAGGTGTTGCAAGTTTTTCTTATCAAAATTAAGAATGTGTTTTGTGCAATGTGCCGTGTGTTTTCTCTGGTAAATGACATTCCAACCCCCTGAGTCGCGAATGACTACCCAGATTAACATCCCCACTCCTAGCGTTGCGAGTGATTCTCATTTGTTGCATTTTGACCCCCTGAGCCGCATCCCGACTCCCAGCGTCGTGAGCAATTATCCTTAGCAGCACTCCAACCCCTTGAGTCGTGGATGATTCACCAAGTCAACATCCCGGTCCCTGCCATCACGAGTGATTCTCCACATTTGTATTCTGACTCTTGAGTCGCAGATGATTCTCCAAGTCAACATCCCGGCTCTCGGCATCGCGAGTGATTCTTTACATTTGCATTCAGACTCCCTAAGTTGCACCCTAGCTCTAGGCATTGCAGATGATTCTCTACGGTTACAATCTGACCCCCTGAGTCGTACCTCGGTTGTTGGCATTGTGGATGATTCTTTACGGTTGTATTCTAATCCCCAGAGTTGCAGATGATTCTCCAGATCAACATCCCGGCTCCACGCGTTGCTAGTGATTCTCCTCAACAGTATTCTAACCTCGTCAGTCGTGGATGATTCTCCAGATTAATATCCCGACTCTCGATGTCGCGAGTAACTCTTTACAAGCCTCATTCTAGCGCTCGACGTTGAGGGTGACAACCAGACCCTCTCTGGAATTCAATAGTCTATACTCGAGGAAAAACCAAGGTCATCCACCAAGGGCGGGGCATTGATCGGGTCTGAGGGCCTATTGCTAAGTACATCTCCCCACCAGTTGACTATAAGTCCGGCGTTCTAAAAGGGAAGATGCTTCTGCGTGGACTAAATTGAGATAACCTGAAACGGTTCTTGAATGAGCCTTACTACGGAGAACTTCTCGATGACTGGCCACGGTAGACCAACCACCGCATTGTGCCCCTGCTGACCGAGAGGACTAGGCACCCTAGGAAATCCTCATTCTAAGTCCACGACATGATTTCTTTACAATCAATGCGTGTTCCAGACATCTGGGCAGAGACGAGACGTTTCTTCAACAAAATTTTACAACTCTGAAAATGCGTCCAAGAAGAAATTAACTTGGTAAAAACGTTAAGAGAAAGGAGTAGACTCTGAAGTACCTTGCCTATACCGCTCAGAAGCTTACACATTCGTGCACCACTCGAATTAATTTCGAGATATTTTCAAGATATTTTTGGGATATTTTCGAGATATTTTTGGGATATTTTTGAGATATTTTTGAGATATTTTGAGATATTTTTGGGATATTTTTGAGATATTTTTGAGATATTTTTAACCGTCAGGGTCCAAATGACGACCTTTCCCAAAAACGTCGTCTAGGAGTGCCGCTTAGAAAATCGAAGAAATTCGGGGTTACCCTACTGTGCTACCTAACCCCGAACCTCGATTGTGTGGGGGCTTATTTCAAATTGGTTCTTCAAAAAAAACTAAGTATGGGAAAAGTGTCACCCTAAAAATCAAAAAAATTCGGGGTCGCCCTACTGTGCTACCTGACCTCGGACCTCAGCCGTATGGAGGCCTATTTCCAATTAGCTCCCCCAAAAAACTAACTTTTGAAAATGTATCGCCTTGAAAATCGAAGAAATTTGCGGTTGCCCTACCGTGCCCTGGACCTCGGCCGTATGGGGGCCTATCTCGATTTCTCTCCTTAGAAAATGTTAACTCTTGGAAAAATGTTGATCACAGATATTTATCACGCTTTGAAGTCTCCAGGGTGCTTGTTTCAGCTAGAAATTAATATCCCTGACCACCTCACTTCTCTTGCCGCCGAAGGTTAGGAGGGCTACTGATGAGGGTATTTTTGGGCTTCACTGAGTTCGCACTTGGGCCTCAACCACGTGTCCACTATCGCCAGCGGTTTCTCCACAAGCTGGACAAAAGGCCCGTGGGATTCTCCTGATGGGCCCAAAAGCCAAACCCAATACTATGCAATTTCACTATCCAATTTCCATTTCTATAAATACGGAAATAAAACAACGCCACAAAATGATGTGAATTGTATTATTTACATACTTGACACGAACCTTAATGCTAATTTTTCTAAGTTAAAGCATATCAAATTCTTCTCCCCCACCCCGCGAAATCTTAATCTCACGCCGAAGGGGTTTTCTGGAAAAATCCCGACCAGGTTTCGTGTGCAAATAAAGGTTACTGAGGAGTAGGACTTTGCACTTCAGCAAGTTAGCCCTTCAGGTTGATTATTCCAGCTCACTTGAGGAATTTTTAACTCCACTTCCGACTCAACGACTCTAACTCCAGCAAGAGGACCCGCCCGTCATCCAACTGGATCATATTCGAGGTGTGTACTAGTTTTACTTACCAACAATTATGATTATATTTTATTCTTCAAATATATTGTCATTTTGCTCTATCTATTAACTATGACATGATTCATTAATACACACACACACAGAAAGAGTATCATCTTCAAACTTGGAACCCTAAAATATAGGTTTTGAGGAAGGGAAGATTGTGTGTTGTGGGACCGGTCCGTACCGGGGAATAAATAGTTGTGGAAGGAAGAAGGAAATGAAATATTACGAGCGCTGCTCGAATCCAAGTAAACATGTGTTCTTTGATGCCGGCCACCTCACCGACGCCGTCTATGCCCAACTCGCCGACATGCCGTGGAGGGGTCACACCGATGTTGTCGACCCCAACAATATTCAAAAATTTTACGAAGGTTATGGCAATCGAACCCCATCATAACGATATCATATATGTTTGTGTGGAACCCAAGACTTATAATCTAGTGCTTATCTAGTTTGCCTCCCTAATGGAGGTATTGTGTTTAAAATCTCCACTCCAACCCATTTGTAAAATATATATATATATATATACACACACACACACACAAACACTTACATATCATAGTCTGTTTTGCAGTGATGACAATGAAATATCCTAAAAATCAATTTAGGGAGGGTTAATTTTTTTTTCCTAGGAATTTATAATAAATTTTTATAATTCAGTAGGGCCTATATAAAATTTTAAGAGATTTTACATAATTTTTTTTTAAAGATATAAGGGTAATAATAAAAAATTATTAAAAGTTCAATGTGACTTGATGAGTCCACATGGCACTAAGTAGCTTCACCCTTTCAAATTCACCTCTATGATTTTTTAATTAGTTTGCAAAATATTGTGTTAAATAGAAAGCCAAATTTCGTTTCAGTCACCATATCAGCTATTTTATTTAATAAAATTTTGATTTTATTTTTATTCTTCATATATGTTGTAATTCCGCTCAATATATTGAATATGATATGATTCATTAATATATATATAAATTTATTAGGTATCACAACAAAATTAAAATATAGATATTCTAATTTAAATAATATAAAGAGTACCATCTTCAAAATTCACATAGAACTCTCAAATGTAGGTTTTGAGGAAGGGAAGATTGCGTGTTGTGGGAGTGGTCCATACCGGGGAATAAATAGTTGTGGAGGGAAGAAAGAACCGAAGTATTACGAGTTGTGCTTGGATCCAAGTATATATGTGTTCTTTGATGCCGACCACCTCACCGACGCGGTCTATGCCCAACTTGTAGACATACTGTGGAGCGGTGTGGTCACATTGACATCGTCGGTCCCAAAAATATTCAGGAATATTATGAAGGTTATGACAATCGTGGCCCATCGTAACGATATCATACATATATCTATGTGTAAACAAGGTTTATAACCCGGTGGTTATCTAGTTTGCCTCTCTGGTGGAGGTTTAGTATTCAAACTCTCTTTCCCAACCATTTGTACCAAATATATATATATATATATATATATATATATATATATATATATATATATATATATATATATATATATATATATATATATATTTGTATGTTTGTCTGTATGAGCGCACGTAAACTCTTGTGTAATTTTAAATATGGGGGTTAGTATATATTCTTCTTTTGTGGGTTTTATTTATTCATTTATAGAGTAGTTTATTTTAAATTTTATTATTTTAACCGTGCTTAATTTTTTATTATAAATTTAAACATGCCAATACAATTAATGTTGACGCACATAATAAATTGATTTTTCTACTTATTTAACTCTCAAATGACTTTATAATTTATTAACTATATCAAAAAAAAAAATGTATACGAACAAAATTTTAATATACAATACTAAAATTAATTTTGTTATCACATCAGCACAAAAATCTATAAAAAACAATGACTCACTGTCCCTTCTCGGGATAAGGTGGCGAGTGTAATAGAAAAAAGACCTACAAGTTAAAATTTTGAAAAAAAAGACCTAGAAGTTAGAATTTAATGGCTTGGATCATCTTAAGAAAAGATGAAATATTCAAAAGTGTAATGGAAAAAAGACCCACATTTGTCCACTACTCTCAAATACGACCCCCCTTCTTCATTACTCTCAAACCGAACACCAATAATATGTCTATGTGTGTGCCAGTTGCTCATGTTTAATCTCATGGAAACATTGGATAATCATCCATTGATGTGAGCATCTCTTCATTGGTTTGTTGTTTCTTATCTTGGAGGAAGTCTATTAAAATTATATAGTAGTAGGAGAAAATTATAGTTTTGGTCCCTAAAGTATGGGATAAGTATTATGGATTTTGAGATTTGTTAAATTGTACAATTAATCTTTCAAATTTTATATTATGACAATTTTGAAAAATTAAATTTATTTTAAAAAAAAATTAGAGAAAAAAAGTTGAATCGTTGTTAGAAAAGTATGTCTTAAACTTAGAAGAGTGGTGAAATGAAAAATATTTCCATTAAAATATCGTTAACAATATTTTAAATTTTGCAGGATTAAAATAAATAGAAAATTTGAGAGATCAAATGTACCATTGACAAATCCAACCATCCACATACCCCATATTTTAGGCACCCAAAATATAATTTTCTCTAGCATCTATTTTAAAAATATTTTTAAAAACTTTAAATTGCCATTTTTCATAGATTGAAATTCTTAGATTTTCTCATTTTTCATAAACTCATCCAAAACAATTTATTTAGAGGAAGTTTATATTTGACCAAAAACATGTCAATCTTCTTGTAATGTTTTGATCATACTACTCAAATTCTTATTCATTCAGGGAAAAAGAAAAAATAGAAAATTCCCACGAAATTCCGATGCTGCCTAATAAAAACCTATTTCAAACGTTCTTCTCCGACGGGAGTTGCAGACCGGAGGACTAGCCGACCGAAGTGTGCTCAAACAGCTGTTTCAGGTTGTAAGGTCCGACAGACTTCGGTGGTCCGCTCCACCAGATCTCGGCGAATTGGCGGCTCGCCTCCTCACTGAAACAACCTGCGTCAAAGAAGAGATACTTACTAGGATCTTCACATATCTCGTACACCTGTCCTTGCTTCTTCCCTCCACACATGTTCGTCCCCCTGAACCGACCGACGCCACAACATGCGTTCTCTCCTTGCTCCAACCCTAAACGACGAAAAATCAAAGAAAAAATTAAACCCTTAAAAAAACAGAGATTTTCGGAAAAACCCAGATGATCTTTCTGGATACGCTAATGAATTCGGATATTTTTTTTACCGTATTTGGTCGGATTGTAGAATCTCTCGTTGCAGGCGTTGAAGAATTCAAAATTTGCGTACATGAATCCTTTGAGCTCTTTCTCTAACTCCACCAGTTTTTGTCCAAACGCCGCTTTGTGAAGCTTTGCCAGCTCCGTCACTTCCGCACTGCAGCTGCCGTCTTGTCTCCGAACCCTAAGCACCGGCAGACAACCCAAATCTTGCAGTCCAAGGAACCCAAATTTTCTTCCTCCTTCGGCATACACTTCCTGTAAGTATTATCGCAAAAATATTGAGAGAGAGAGAGAGAGAGAGAGAGAGTTTGGATGCAGGAAAATGGAATGGTGTTTTTAGTTACCTTGATTCCGGCGGTTAAGTTACCGATCACCATATCCACGAACTGGTCATGGGTAAATTGTCGGAACCAGCTGGAGTTTGTCAGAATCGGGCTAACGTAATCGTTGCTCGCGATTCCAAACAAGTGCACAGCGTTGCCGAGTAACTCATTAGCTTTTCTCCTACCCAGTTCTTTCCTCAACTGATTCGCCACATTCATGTAATTCTGAACTTGTTTCTTAAGAGGAATCACCTGTAAAAGAAACAACCTTAAAGTTTCCGAATCGCAGTTTGTTCAGTATCCAAACAGAAACAGTGTATCTGGGTACGTTAATGATTACCAGTCCGGTGGCGGTTTCAGCCAAACAAGCCCCTCCGACGGAGGCGAGGTTTGAGCCGTAAAAGAAATCGTCGTTTCCGGGTTGGAGATAGGGGGTGAGTAAAGGTAGACCGGCCCATTGACCGATGAAATCGGGGATGATCCGGCCGTCGGAAGTTCTTCCGGTGGCGTAATGGAAGCAGTTCATCCCGTACGGCAGGTAGTCGCCTTGGAAGAAGGCGGTGGTGTTGATGAAGTTGTTGTTTCCGGAGTCGAAAGAGGAATCGCCGAACACGAACATGGCGGCATGGTTGTCTTTCCGGGTGGTGGGACTGAGGAGCAACAGATAGAGTTTAAGAGAGCTGCGAAGAGAAGTGGAATGAAGAAGAAGCAGCTCTGGAGTTTAATCATGGTGACTTAATGAAGTTCTATTAATGGCGTCAATTAATGGAAGTGAATTTCTGATGAAGTGATTGTGGTGACTGGTGCTATTTATTGGCAATTCCAGGGTAGACCCCATCTCATCTCTTCTCACTTAGAGAGAGAGAGGGCTAGTAGGGAGCAGGCACCCAGTATCGCAATACCTTCAACTTGTTTGAAAATTTTGAATTGAACACTTGGCCAAACCTAATTAATTCACCCATTGTTTAAGTTTTTTATTTTATTTTTTAAATAACGATACTTTAAAAAAAATTACTTGTAAAATTATAATTTTATTTTATTTTTCTCAAGAACACTTAATTACTGCTATAATTCTTTCTTAACTACTGTTTAACTGGGAGCATCTCAAAAATTAAATTTTAAATTCAACCCTGTGAATGTATTGGACTTATAGGGGAGTGTAGCCTTAAAATCTTTCGGGAAAGTGATTAGTCGAAGTACACAAAAATTAGTTCGTACACATCTTACTATATAATAATAACAAGAATTTTTTTTTATATATAATTTGTTCATAATTTATGAAAAAAAGCGACTAATGTTTTTTTATAGATATATATAGAATAATTAAAACAAATTGAATTTAGCCTTTACATTCTTGTCTATATGGAGTTAATCCCATCAATCTCAATGATGACTTATCTTTCACTTTGTCTCAAGGAAAATTATATTGAATAAAAAAAATCCGAACTACATAGTAACAATATCATCAAACATATTCAATTGACGATCACTGAGTACTACTTCCGTCATATATATATATATATATTATTTTTTTAATCATTATAAAAGATTTTACTTTTAACAAAATTATCAAATCAGGTGATAGTTTAATAATTTAAATATTAATTAGATTTTAATTTATTTTTTATTGTGCATAATAAGAACCCGTGATGATAATTCATACAACAATTTTAAATTGTTTTTTAATATCTTAATTATTTTAAATTAAGTTTGATGTAGTGCTATTCGAACCTTTTAAATTAATTATTACAATTATTTTTTACTATTTATTCAAAATAAAATTACCAAAAAGTAATTATTTTATTATAAAATATTAAAAAATAATATTGACTGGTATGTATTTTCATAATTTAAATTTAAATAAAGATGATAAACAATAAGAATTAATTTTAACAGTGTTTTTTTTTTTTTTTTTAATAAAAATATTACTCTTATAATTTTAGTTCTGCGTGAGATCTGCTCCGATTTGACAAAAACATGGCAATAAGAGCTTCCTCATTAAGTGATAGTTGACTTGTTTCTTAATTAAATTGCCTTTTTATTAATTACCTCCTATTTTTTATTCAATATATATTTCTTATATATATTATATTGTTTAAATTAAAAATTAAAAAGGATTTAATTTTTAAATTCATTTGGTATATGCTTTGGAAGATCCAAATGAGCATTTGATTAATCTTGTGAAAAACAACATTATCCTTTTTTTAAAAAAAAAAATTAAGACAACTTGTTTGTCTTTAATTACTTTTAGGAGAAAAATTTCGTAATTAATTAAACAAATTAACCACCAATATTTTATTTGCTAGCTAATTAATTTTGTCAACTACATATTAATGATGCTCATTAATTAAGTTTTAAAAACCTAATTTTTTGGTAAACAACTCTTTTGAAAAATTACACATAGATCCATTTTACTATTGAATAGAAATTAATATTTATAAGTAAAAAATATATGAAATTGTTGGTGCATAAAACTGGTACACACTTCGAGTATGGTCCAATTGGATGACAGGTGGGTCTTCTTGCTGAGGTGGAGTCGTTAGTTGAAAAGTCCCCGTGTAAGCTGTGCTGGGTCCTAGGAGGACTGACTTGCTATGTCCAGAGTCCTGCTCCTCAGGGAGTATACCTGCAGAAGGCTCAAACCGGGGTTTGTCCCGGTGAAGCCCCTCCGGCATGGTAATCAGTGCTCAAAGAGAAAAGGTACAGAATATAGCAAGTAAATAATTGAACTCGTACGTAATGTAAAGCATTCAAGCGTACCTCGGGCTTACATAGCCCTCGATATATATAGGCGTTGGAGATGATTAGTCGGGCCTAAACACGATTAATTAGTCAAAACCTAGTGTTTAGCCGATAATTCAGGGCGTTTAGGAGATAATCGTTGGGCTTGGGCTTTTGGGCCTATTTGGCAAAGCCTGCGGGCCTTTGTCAGGTCTGTGACAGTGAGCTAGTGGAGGAGAGCGGAGATCCGTGTAGTCTTGGAGAAAAAACAAGGTGAAAAGGGAAGCCGGTCGAGATGAACGGCTGAGTCCCCGAAATTAATCGCCGATGGCACGGTGCAGAGCTCAAAGCGGCACGTCCCTATAGGGCTCATCGCTTTTCCTTGGGTGCAAATAAGATTCCAGGGAGAAGCCGTAGTCGGTGTACGCTCCAGCGTGGAGTTGTGGATTCTGGAATACGTCCCTGTCATTGCGAGGGTTGACACGTCGCTGGGTCCCATGTGCTGACTTAGAGGTGCCCAAAAATACCCTCATCAGTTACCCTCCTAGCCCTGTGCGGCGAGGGAAGTGAGACGGTCAGGGATATCAATTCGTGGCTGAAAAGGGCATCCTGGAGATTTCGAAGTGTGAGAAACACCTCTGATTGACACTTTTTCAAGAGTTAGTTTTTTCTTGAGGAGCTTATTCGAAATAGGCCCCCATACGGTCGGGGTCCAGGGTCAGGTAGCACAGCAGGGCGGTCCCGAATTTCTCCGATTTTCAGGATGACAATTTTTTAGGAGTTGGAGTTTTTTAGAGGAGCTAATTTGAAATACGCTCCCCTACTGCTGAGGTCCGGGGTCAGGTAGCACGGCAGGGCGAACCCGATTTTTTTGGGTTTCACGACGACGATTTTTTAAAAGTTGAACTTTTTTAGAGGAGGTAAATTGAAATACGCTCCCATACCGCCAGGGTCTGGGGTCAAGTAGCACGGCAGGACGGCCCCGAATTTTTTCGATTTTTAGGGCGACACATATTCACCGTGAACAGGCTCTGAGCACGGACTGACCTTCACTGTGGAAAAAATTGATGCAAGCCTCAAGATAGTGCGTGCTACGAACGGGCAGGAAGGCGAAGGGTTGTGCCCCCCACTTAAAATTTAAGGGGGCAAAACTGCCCCCTAGATTAAAATGAAACAAAAGGAGGGAGGGGCCAGCCCCCTTCCCCCCTCACGCTGGCCTTGCAGCCAGCCTATGCTGGCCCCCTTGGGGCCAGCGTGGTGTTGGTCCCTTGGGGCCAGCATTGCCCCAAGTGGGGCTGATATGAGGGGGGGAGCGGGCAGCGCCCCTCCCCCTTATTATATATTTATTATTTATTTATTTATTTATTTTTTTAACTCATAGATTCTTTTGAGGGGAGAATTTGGGATAGACTCTCATCTGCGCCCAGTCGGCCTGAGGCTGCACGGTAGGACAGGGGGAGCCGGAGTAGACGACGTCAGGCCGAGGAGATGTGGTGAAATTTCTGGACGACACTCCAGGACGACGTTCTTGGAGAAGGTCGTTACTGGACCCTGTCGGCTAGGAGTGACACGGCAGGGCGGTGTCCGTTGCACTTGGTAGTTCCGGTTACGAAGCACTGAGGCTGAACCTCAAGATGGTGCCACGCACAAGGACGCCGAGGCAGACAGTGCTGACGAGGGCCCCCCAAGGAGGGTGAGATTAAAACCACTTCCCCTCGCACGAACGCCCCTCACAACGAAGGTAGAGAGGACTAAGCTCGGACCATCGCCTTTTCAGGACTTAGGATTTTGTAGACTCTTTTTTGCTTATTCCTGTTTTTCTGCACGAGAGCGTGTAAGCTTTTAAGCAGCATTACCAGGGTACTTTAGAGTCTACTCCTTTCTCTCAACGTTTTCACCAAGTCATTCTTTGCCTAGCATAGTTTTTAGAGTCGTAAAATTTTGAAAAGTTTACAAAAACTTCAAGAACTTCTTGTCTCTGTCCAGGACCATAGTCCACTAGCCCCCCAGTTCGGGACACGAGCTAATTGCAAGGAAATCGTGTCGTGAACTTAGGAGTAGGGTTTCCCAGGGTAGCTGATCCTCTCGGTCGACAGGAGCGCAACACGGTGGTTGGACCCCTATGGCCGGTCATTGGGGAGTTGTCTGTAGTCAGTCTCATTCAAGAACCCTTTCAGGTTATCTCCATTTAGTCCATGCAGGAGCACCTTCCCTTTTAGAACGTCGGACTAATAGTCAACTGGTAGGGAGAAGTACTTAGCTACAGGCCCTCAGACCCAATTAATGCCCCGCCCTTGATGGATGACCTCAGTTTATCCCCGGGTACGAACTATTGACTTCCGGAGAGGGTCTGGTTGTTACCTTCGACGCTGAGCGCCGGGATGAGGTTGTGGAAAGTTACTCGAGACGCCGAGAGTCGGGATGTTGGGTGGAGAATTATCTGCGACAAAGGGGGCCGGAATACAACCGTGGAGAATCACTCGCGATGCCAAGAGCCGGGATATGACTCAAGGGGTCGAAATGTAACCGTGGAGAATCACTCGCGATGCCGAGAGCCGGGATGCGACTCAGGGGGTCGGAATACAGTTGTGGAGAATCACTCGCGACGCCGAGAGCCAAGATACGACTTAGGGGGTTGGAATATAACTGTGGAGAATCACTCGCGATGCCGAGAGCCGGGATACAACTCAGGGGGTCAGAATGTAACTGTGGAGAATCACTCGCGATGCCGAGAACCGGGATACGACTCAGGGGGTCGGAATGTAACCGTGGAGAATCACTCGCGATGCCGAGAGCCGGGATGCGACTTAGGGGGTCGGAATGTAGCCGTTGACCGGAGAGAACACAAGGCATATTGCACAAAACACATTCTTTATTTAGATAAGCAAAACTACCATACTTTGTACACACTAGAAGTTGTTCACAAAAGTGGATCATTCCTACAGAAGTTGTACTTCAACTAGTCAGCATTCTGCGGGTGCCTGTGCGGCACATTCTTTTCTATTTCAAAATCGTATGTGCTTGGACGTGTGACCCTAGTGACTCTATATGTCTCCAGAGTTGAATCTGCTGTGGATATGGTTGATTTCACCATCCATGCGTTGGTGACTCTCTCCGACCTCAACGCCCCGGGGCGGTGGAAAGTTGCGGTTCCCTCTTCTTTTCTGGGCCCGGAGCTCTCCCTGTGGTTCATCCCCATCAGGCTGCTCATGATTTTCTCTCTGGACGTAGTTCTGGAGATAGCCTCTTTGGACAAGAGTTTCAATCTCCTGTCGAAGTTGGAAACAGTTCTCTGTGGAGTGACCTCGGTCTTAATGGAACTCACAGTATTGGGTCATCGATCTTCCTACCGGCCTTCCCCTAAGGGGCAGGGGAGGAGGGAAGAAGTCTTGCCCTGAGTTTTCTACGAAGACGGTGGCCACTGAGTCCGTGAGCGGGGTGAACTCTGGTTGGTGACGCCCTGGAGGAGGAAGTGGCCTCCTGTTTCTGGGAAGGGGTCTAAACCTCTCTTCAGCTCGTAATCTTCTCGAGCCTTGGGCTTGATTTGAACCTTCATTTCCTGATTCCCTGGGCTTGTTTGCTCCTGCCTGCCCTCTCCTGGTTGCAGCACGAAGGTCAGCACCATGGAATCTAATCCCACGGTCTAGAGCTTGATCGAGTGTCAGAGCAGGGTTAGAGCAGAGATCGTAGGATACTCTCTGATACCGAAGCCCGTCAATAAAGGCATTTAGCGCAATGTCGTCCGAGAGGTCATCGCATAAATTTGCTTCTCGGTTAAAATGCTCAATGTATTCACCCAAAGATTCAGTAGGCTCTTATCGAAGAGTGAGGATATGAGCCACAGTCCTTGGCCTACGTCGGGAACGACTGAAACGAGCCAGGAACAATTGCTCAAGTTCTCTGAAGGTGGAGATAGATGTTGGCCTCAAACCCTGGAACCACGATCTTGCAGCACCTATAAGAGTGATGGGAAAGGCTCTGCACCTCAAAGCTACAAAGGCCACCTGCATGTCCATATGAGACTTGAACATAGAAAGGTGGTCAACAGGATCTGAAGTCCCATCATACGGACTTATCTAGGGTTGGGTGAAGTGTCTCAGTGCTACTTCCTCCAGAACCTCATCCACAAAAGGAGAATTCACCTCCGGAATAACACCCGGTCCAACCCGGCCTCCTTGTACCTCTTGGAGAAGGGCTTCCACGTTGGCCAGACGATGCTCCACAACCTCCTCTGCTCGAGGCTCTCCTTGGATCCGACTATCCGCAGCCCGGGCATTAGGGTGATGGGAGGGAGGTGAGTAAGAGTCAACCTCACGATCACGTTGACCTCTATGATCGGACCTGGCAGGCCGATGAATAGAATGACCATTAGGGGACACCGACATATCCCTTGGCACAAATTCGTATGGCAGAGGAGGTGGAGAACTCGGCATTACAGGGGGGGCCTCTCTTGTCCCGCAAACTCATGGTTACGAGATAAAGGGCGGCCCTCGGGCTGATGCCCATTCGGAGTGTCTATAAAAACATCGCGATTTAGGGGTGGCTCCTCAAGTGTTACGGGCTGGAGGGCTAGTCCATCTGGAACAGGGGTTGGTGGCAAGCTCGCGAGGAGGAGTTGTATACTTGACTTGAACTCTTGCATTTGGCGTTCAAGGAGATCAAACTGAGATGCGTCTACAGCTCCTGAGGTTTGTCCCGCAGTTCCAGGTGGCAGAGTGGATGGTCCTGCCTGACCATGGGGGGGCAGTTATCCTCGTTGGTGGGAGCTGGTGGGTATGCGCTTGGATTTTTCGACATGTCTTCTCGTTCTTCAGTTTTATATCTATCTAATTGGACCTTGTGATCACTCAAGCTCAGCTGAGCAAAGAGCAGTGATCAGGGGAAGGCTTTTTGTTCAGTTCCCACAGACGGTGCCAAACTGTTGGTGCATAAAACTAGTATACCCCTCGAGTATGGTTCAGTCGGATGACAGATAGGTCCTCTTGCTGAGGTGGAATCGTTAGTTGAAAAGTCCTTGCGTGAGCTATGTTGGGTCTTGGGAGGACTAACCTGCTATGTCTAGAGTTTTGCTTCTCAAGGAGTATACCTACAGAAGGCACAAACCAGGGTTTGTCCCGGTGAAGCCCCTCCGGCGTGGTAATCAGTGCTCAGAGAGAAAAGGTACAGAATATAGCAAGTAAACAATTGAACTCGCACGTAATGTAAAGCATTCAAGCGTACCTCGGGCTTACATAGCCCTCGATATATATAGGCGTTGGAGATGATTAGTCAGACCTAAACACGATTAATTAGTCGAAATCCGGTGTTTAGCCGATAATCCAAGGCGTTTAGGAGATAATCGTTGGGCTTGGGCTTTTGGGCCCATTTGGCAAAGCCCGCGGGCCTTTGTCAAGCTTGCGGCAGTGAGTTGGTGGAGGAGAGCGGAGATCCGTGTAGTCTTGGAGAAAAAACAAGATGAAAAGAGGAGCCGGTCGAGATGAGCGGCTGAGTCCCCGAAATTGATCGCCGATAGCACGGCGCAGAGCTCAAAGCGGCACGTCCCTGTGGGGCTCCTCGCTCTTCCTTGGATGTAAATGAGATTCTAGGGAGAAGCCGTAGTCGGTGTACGTTTCAGCGTGGAGTTGTGGATTCTGGAATACGTCCCTATCATTGCAAGGGTTGACACGTCGCTGGGTCCTATGTGCTGACTCAGAGGTGCCCAAAAATACCCTCATCAGAAATAACTTTTGTATTTTTTATTTTTCAATTCCATTTTAATTGTTAAAATAAATAAATAAAAAAATTTCTCTCAATATATATTTCTCTCTATTTTTGAAGTGAAGAGAACCTAAAAATAAAATAAAGTGTAATTTATTCATTTACTGTAAATTTTGGTTTAAAATTTTAATTCTATCTATTTTATTATATTTCTTTAAATAAAAAAATATTAAAATTTTCATTTATTATAAATGTTAGAAGATGATAAATATCAAGGGTTACTTTTATTTTTTATTACAAGCAATGAAGAATTCAAGAATAGGCCAATTATTTATTTATTTAAGTTGTTATTTTTGGAATTATTCAGTTCTAAATGTCAGGTTCATTTTTTCTTTATATATGAATGAAAATAATTTGGAAGTATTTGGTGTCAGTTCAAAATGTCTTGTTTTCAATCAAGACTTCACTGAAAATGATGCACACAAAATTCATAGTATGAATATTATGATAGACTGAGTCATAGGTTTTTGACAATTTTTGGTAGGAGTTAGGTGGATGACATGAGGTGTCTAATAAAGACCGGAGAAAAATTTTATGCAGTCCCACAAAGCAAAAAAATAACTTTTAAAGGGCCATAAATTTTTGAATCCGCTCAAAATCCCCACGAAAATGGAATTATCGATTTTGCCCATCAGAAGATTTGTAATTTACAAATTCATGCCCCTCGGTGGACCTCGCCGCCCCTTTCTCTCTCTAGTGCAGGCAATGAATAGGCAGGTCCCACGCTTGCTCTCTCTCTCTCTCCTCTTCTTTTCTCTCTCTCTCACTCACGGTTCGAACCCAAGAACGGGGTCCACTCCCTTTTCTCCTATTTTCATTTTATTCCCTTCATTTAACATTTTTTCAATTTCAAACCTTCAAATCTTTATTTTTCAATTTCACACCTTTTTCTTTATTCTATTTTTTTTTTTTGTATTTTTGAAACAAATAAAATAAAACAAAACAAATTCAGCTATAAAATGAAGCATAATTATTTTTATTTTTTAAAATGTTCATAGAATATTTAAAAAAATAAACTAAAATTAAAATTAAAATAAGTGAAAAATAATGTAAGTGGATATCTACTTAATTTCACCTACAAGTCTTGTAGAAACACAGTGAGTTCTATAATGTTCAGTAGATATCTACTTAATTTATTTTCAGTAGATATCTACAAGTCTTATAGAAACATAGTTAGTTCTATAATGTTTAGTGGTTATCTACTTAATTTCACCTACAAATCTTGTAAAAACACAGTGAGTTCTATAATGTTCAGCAGATATCTACTTAATTTATTTTCAATAGATATCTACTTAATTTATTTTCAGTAAATATCCACGTACATTGTTTTTCACTTTTTCTAATTTTAATTTTAGTTTATTTTTTTAAATATTCTATGAAGATTTTAAAATATAAAAAAAAAATATTAAATTATGTTTAAATTAAAAAATTCCTTTAAATTAATTTTAAAATTTAGTTAAGTGAATATCTATTAAGTGGATATATACTTAAATATTCATTAAGTAGATATCTACTAAATATAATTAAGTAGATATCCACGTAATGGAAGCAATCAGAAAATCAAACCATCAATAAATAAGACACGACATTTTGACCGTCCCGCAATTCGGATCGCCAATATTTATAAAAATTTCCAGAAAATTTTGAAGAGGGTGTAGACACGACATTTTGACTGTCCCGCAAAAAAAAATTAAAAATAATAATAATTATACATCGTTTTACAACTGAATTTGTTTTGTTTCATTTCATTTGTTCCAAAAATACAAAAAAAAAAAAAAAAAGAAAAGAAAAATGGAATAAAGAAAAATGTGTGAAATTGAAAAATAAAGAAATGGGGTTTGAAATTGAAAGATTGCTAAATAAAGGGAGTAAAATGAAATTGAGAGAAAAGAGAGTGGGCCCCTTTTTTGGGTCCAAACCGAGAGAGAGAGAGAGAGGCGGCGAGGCCCACTTGTTGGCTGGTGTGTAACAAAAATGAGTTATGAAGTTGGTAATTTTGTTATTACAAAATGTGAGTAGGATTCTCAACTGATTTTTTTTTTTTTTTTTAAATAGGAGTTAAAAAGTTATTTTTATTTGTATAGGAGTGAAAAAGTTGTTGGTTCTCCAAATAAGACATTTGGAGGAAAAAACCTAAAAATTAGAGAAAAAAATAATATTAATTTGATCATAAGTATTTTAATAATTAACTAATGATAGTGGGCATAAAGACATTATTAGCGTAAAGAGAAGTTGTTGGTATATATATTCGGGTTAATGGCACTTTGTTTGTGTGTTTATAATTTGATCCAATTACACTTCACATCCTAATTTTAGTCATCATTTATTTCTTTGAAATTGAGGGTTAAGTGTAAAAGTTAAAAAATTAACATAATTTTACAAAATTACAAAGTCACCTCTATATCAAATGAAAGGAGAAAAACAAATAGCAAATGGATACTATCTCACTCAACTCGACTTGGGATTATGAATGTCAATTAATATTAAATATTTTATTATTTTTGGATTTTTGAGACTTGACTGCTAATTTTAATGGAAATCGCAACGATTGTACTTAACTTTGAAGTATAGAGGATCGGTATAAGTAGTTACAAAAATATTATAGTGGTATAAAGTACAATTCGATCGAATTACAGGTGATAATTAAACCTTTATATTATACATTCATTTAACTTTATGGTAGAGGAAAACCAAAACATTGACGCCACCATTGTTTGCATGTGCTTTGCACTAAATTAAATTAAAAAAAAAAAAAAAAACTAGCTTTTGGTCAATCTTTTTCGAAGCCTACCAACATTTATTCCGTTGCCCACTAGGACCCTAGCATGGCCATCATGATAATAGTGACATATTAGAGGGATTCTGGCCTTAGTAAAAATTGACGCACTCCCGACACTAGTGGTGAGGGGTTCCATTGCCCTCCCATGCTTATTAGGGTGTGAGTTTTCAATCCCATCCGGTGTGTCGGGTGCGTGAGTACAAACGCGTTATGACAGAAAGAAAAAAAAAAAAAAACATATTGGAGAATTTTAATATTTTAAAAAATTTCATTCTTGAACTTCTCTCTCTCTATATATAATTTTTTTAAAAAAAAATAAAAAATTATAAGAGAGAGGTTTTTTTTTTTTTTTTTTTTTTTTTGTATTTAATTATTAAAATTCAAAAAAATATCTATACTAACAACTTCTATTGAATAATTTAATTAAAATATTAAGTTTTTTTTATATAAAATAAAAATATGAAATAAAATAAAATATTATAGTAACAAATTATTGGACAACAGTTTAAGGTCATTTTCTTTGAATGTTATAACATGCATGCACTGAATTTCAAAAAGAATGAAAAGACAAGAGTACCAATGCAACTTCCTTTGATAGGCGCGATGAATTCAGGCCACACAATGTATACATTTTTATGCTAGTTATCTTTTATCTATTTATATTTCTACATTCACTTGACTTGACTTATTTTATTTTATAAGTATTTTTTTAAAATATTATTATTTTTTAAAATATTTTTCATTAACGGATTATATTAATTCGAGGAGAATGAATGATTGGGATAAATTGATGAACTACTTTGAAGGAAAAATTGTCAGCTAAAAATTTCTTACCCCTACTTACAATGTGATTGAATTTAATTACACTTTATTTCTTTTAAGTTTCAAATATTACTAAAATTTTAAGCACCACATATTAGAAAATTCTAGCCACCATCTATTAGCCCACTCAGGTTCGTTACAACAGTCCAACAATCTTGATTCACTTTGCTAGTCTTCATAGGACTCCACCAAGTCTATTTTAGCCTTCGTCGACCCTCGCACAGAGTTTCACTGCACCCCAGATCTGCTCCAAGTTCCATCCGAAACGGTTGTTGGTTGGTTTGTGCCCTAGGACAGTTGTTATTTACTATTTTTTAACATTTATGAATTTAAAAATCAACATATTTTAGACCGGGGAAATCCTTAATATACAGTAATATAGGTATTTTTTTAATTTTAATTTATATTTAAAATAAAAAATAAAATTTTCTCTCTATTTTTTTTTAATAAATACAGAATAAAAAAAAAGTAAAAATAAATGATAATTTTGTCTATTTCAAATAAAATTTACACCGAAACTATAATTTCACCATTTTTAATATATTTTCTTAATCTAATTAAAAATAAATGAATAAGATCAAAATAAAAAGGAGCATAAAAAAAAATCAAAATAAAAGGAGCAAAAAAGCAATTAATCCTATATATATATATATATATATATTCATCATAATTCACTTTTAAAAAATGACAAAAAAAAAAAATGTCACCTTCTTGCGTTGCGTTTGGTACAATGAAATATATTATAAAAATAAAAGAAATGATAATAGGATTGAAATTAGTATGGCAATGGAATGATCATTATCATTCCTATATTTGATGACAAAAGAGATTACATATGCTATTGGAATGACATCAAGGGGTAAAATTGTAATGCAATTAAATTTTCAAATCGTATAATAGTTAATTTAATTAAATTTTATTCTAATTTAAATATTTAGTTAGCATTTGGTCTCTTTTTTTTGCCGAGCATGATTAAAACCTAATCACATGTAATTGGTATTAAATAATATCATGTTTATCCTGGTATTGGTTAATTCCATATTTTATAGGATTGGAGAATTCTTAGTAATGTGAATGAGATTAAATATCATGTACCAAATATAAATGGAATGACCATTCCCATTGCCATTGCAATGTCACATCGAATCTTGTATACCAAACCCAAGGTTAAAGTTAAGGCCATAAATTATATAATTTTTATGTAGCTAATTAACAAAAATCAAAAAAGACAAAAATGTCACCCTCCCACCATAAAGTTAAGGCCATAAATTATATAATTTAGGTTCGATAAAATTGAACATATACATATTTTTTAGTAAAATTCTCTTAAAAATCTTATCCCATAAAAATATTACTTTATAGAGTCCTATAACAGTAAATTTTTTACACATGAGATGGTCCTTATAAAATTATTTTTAAAATTTTGTTACCTCTCAAAAAGTCTCCCTAATATTTATATGTAGCTAAATAGAAAAAACAAAAATGTCACCCGCCCACCATAAAGTTAAGGCCATAAAATTGAACATGTATTTATTTTAAATTTTTTTAAAAAATAATTAGTCGAATTACGTATAAATTGTACATCGCATAATAATAATAATAATTTAAAAAAAAAAAAAAAAGGATTTTGATAAAGTTGCCATTATAGAATTCAAAAGCCTAGTTGTTTCCCACAACAACCATTATCTCCACTCTCCACACCCTATAAAAACCAAACCAAACCAAACAAGAACTTCATCAAAAACAACAAAACAAACCAAAGAATGTCTTATCATTTCACCACTGTCCTCCTCTTCTTAACATGCCTTCTCTTTCTCAACTCTAGGGTTGGTTTCGCCGGCGAACCTGACTGCAACAACCATGTAGCATTCTTTGTCTTCGGCGACTCTCTTATGGACACCGGAAACAGTAATTACTTGAACACCACCCCTAATTTCCAAGGAAATTATTACCCATATGGTGAAACCTTTTTCCGTTACGCCTCCGGCAGAACCACCGACGGCCGCGTCATCCCTGATTATATATCCGAGTTCGCCGGTATTCCGTTGTCCGTGCCGTATTTCTTCCCCGGTCATAAAGATTTCACTCACGGGGCGAACTTCGGATCCGGCGGCGCCGGCGTTTTGGTCAACACACTTCCCACTCTGGTACGCCATTTTTTTCGTAAGAATTATTAAATTTCTTCCGGGCTTTCGATTTTTGGTCTGAAAAATGGTTTTTCTTACAGGTGCTTAGTCTTCATAGACAAGTAGGCTACTTTATGACAGTCGCGGATCAACTTACGAAAGAGGTCGGCGCGAGTCGGACGTCGCAAATCCTGTCCAACGCCGTCTACTTGTTCGCCGTCGGTAGCAACGACTACGTCACTCCTTACATCCAGAACTCAACTTTCCTCAATGCCTTCACTCCAGAGGAATACGTCGCCATGGTTGTCGGAAACTACACCGGCTTAGTCCGTGTAAGAACACAACACAATTCTCTCTGTCCCTTCTTCTCTTTCTCTCTCTCTCTTCTTTCTTTCTGGTTTAGCTTAGTTTTTAACGTTTGATATAATCGAAACAGGACATATACAACAGAGGAGGAAGGAAATTTGCGTTCCTTGATTTTGGAGATTTGGGTTGTTTGCCAATCTCGAGAGCCAACAGCCACGGCGGTTGCATCAAGATTTTGACGACATATACAACGTTGCACAATGCCTTGTTCAAAGTAAGCATCGGGCAACTGTCGAGACAACTGCCAGGATTTAAGTACGCTCTCATGGATTACCACAACGCCCTCAACCAGAGAACCAACAACCCTACTCAATATGGTATGTCAATATATATATATATATATATTATGGTGGGTAATAATGAAATATTGAACCTTTTCAGGTGGCAATTAATGAAGCAAAAGATTATGATATCCCTTTCAACTTAAAAAAAACAAAACTATAATGTGATGATTTTAACTGTTTGAAATAGTTAAATGACCAAATTACCCTTGCAATATATATACATATTTTTTTTTTTGAAATCAGAAATCTAATATATATACATATATATTTTGGGGGTTAGTGGAACTTTGGCCCTTATGATTTGATCGAAGTGCATTTTATGGCATATAATATTTTTTTTAAGCATTTAACCCCTTGTCGAGTCAGGTCAAATAATATTTTATTTTATTTTTGAAAAATGCTAAATATTCCTTTTCTTTTTTAATTATTTTTTTGAAGGATTTGAAGAAGGAAGAAGTGCATGTTGTGGGACCGGCCCATACCGTGGAATTAACAGTTGTGGAGGACGAAAGGCGGTAAAAGAATACGAGTTGTGCCCTGATCCAAGCAAGTATGTTTTCTTCGACGCCGGTCATTTGACCGATGCAATCTACGGCCAATTCGCCCACCTCTTGTGGAGTGGTGCCCCTGATGTGGTGGCGCCGTACAATCTTCAATCACTTTTCAAATATTGAAACTTTGTCCACACATAATGAGGAATGCGTTTCACAATTTAAAAAAAAAAAATCTTGTTTTTTTTTTTTTTTTAAGAATAAATCCTATTGAT
The DNA here is from genome assembly GCA_016647705.1 of Eucommia ulmoides. NCBI lineage: Eukaryota > Viridiplantae > Streptophyta > Magnoliopsida > Garryales > Eucommiaceae > Eucommia > Eucommia ulmoides. Next base: position 107,639 of record CM028338.1, read on the forward strand.
TAGAAGATGAGTCGAGTGTGTGAATAAAATATCCATTTCAAATTGGTTCGAATGTGCCTCTCTTTTCAATTATGTATGAATAAAGATAAAATTTAGAAATATTGTCTTCCTATGTGCTTTTTGTAGTGTAGTTGTTTTTAGTTAATTAATCATTTCTCCTTCACATGGGTTGATTGTTCTTTTATTTTATTTATTTATTTATTAATAAAACACAATATTTTTTTAATTCTCCGATTCTTAAAAAATTTAAAAATTATTTTCAAATTTTTAAAAAGAAAAACGTCTTTATTAAACATAGTTTTGTACATTAATTTAAAAATTTTGGTAACACCAACAAAAAATCAAAGAATGAAAGCCGTAACCAAATGGGGTCAAGTTGCGCTCTCTCTCTCTCTGTCCCACAAGTATGTATGAATCGGAGAATGAAGACTCTATCAAAACCTTCGACCCACCATTACGAATGATTGCCAACTATTGCGGAAATACTGCGACAATCAATCTACAACGGGATGCGAATCGGGGGCATAAACGGGATGGTTTGTGGTCTTCCTCAGCCAAATCTCCTTAGTTTCTCAATGGGACTTTCGTCTCTCTTTTAGATGGGGAGAAGGGAGGCCGTGTGCGATATGGTATAGTGGGGATGATAACCCATATTTTTCTATATATATGGTGTGATTAGAGTTCTCATAATCTCCTAATCACCCCATAAAAACTAGTATTTACACATTTAACTCACATTATTTTAAACAATCTACGTGTTTACCCAAATTAATTAGATCACTTTACTTCAGCTCATTAAATTAAATAACTAATATAATTGAATTAATAATATGTTGCCTAATACAGATTAGGAAACGGGATTTCCTAACACGCACAAGTCTGGAATGAAGACTCCATCAAAACCTTCAACCCACCATTACAGCCATCATAGTTAATGTCCGTCTCCAATCGGAAGGCTGGACCACATAATCAATACTGAGCTCATGTAGAGCTGAGCCTCTTGCTTAATCGAATATGCCATTTTCCGATCCCCTGTCGGTTACATTACCTCCAATCACCTGCCATATCCAACTCTTTTCGAAGAATTCCATCATCGTTTTCATATTCTGGCTCCCAGCAATGTCGCCGGAACAACAGATGTATCGAGTTCAAGACGGTCGAGCAGCGTTGTCGTGCTCTAACGATGACCCAGAAACGTAATGGTATTAATTCTTACTCTATTGCTCTTTTAGTTGGTTTTGATTGCGCAAATACTTTTCTTGGGAACGTGCTTTGCCAATTGCTTCATTCTTTGAAATGGGATTTGGATGCGATCACTTTTTCTCACTAATATGCCCCTGCAAGTGCAAGCCAGAATGCTAAGCTTGGAACGATGAGATTGAAACTGAGCCCCGGATAGTGGCTTGGTGAGAGAGTCTGCAAGCTAATCCGATGTACGTACATGAGTAACATGAAGTTGCATTTTGAATATTTGATCTCGAACAAAATGAGAATCAATAACAATATACTTCATTCTTGAATGAAAGGCCGGATTAGCGCAGACGTAAGTTGCTCCAACATTATCACAGTAGACTGTTGGAGCAGTGGGAGGAGAGAAACCAAATTCTTGGAGTAGGTGAGATAACCAGTTAACTTCAGCTGTAGTAGAAGCTATGGCCGACACGATATTCTGCTTCCGTGGTGGATCAGTCAACGGTTGGTTGTTTCTTGACACTCCAACTGATGAGATTTGGACCTAGAAAATGGCATAGCCAGACGTAGAGGAATAATTGTCTTTGTTGCGAGCATAATCAGCATCAACAAAGGCATGTAAAGACAAAGAAGAGTGACACCAAAGATACATGCCATAGTGTTGTGTACCCTTAAGATATCGAAGAATTTGTTTGACTACATTCCAATGGTTAGTAGACGGTCGGCGCATGAATTGAGACAACTTATTGACGGCAAAAGATACATCAAGTCGAGTGAGAGACAAGGACTGTAGGGAACCAAGGACTTACCGATACTCTATCGCATTGTGATTTGGGAAACCATCATGAAGCATGAGGGACTCGGTCGAAGTCATTGGTGTTCTGATGGGTTTAGCCTCACCCATCTTTGTTTTGGCTAGAAGGTCGATAATGTATTTTTGTTGCGAAAGATGAAGCCTGGAAGATGTATGAGTAGCTTCAACACCGAGAAAATAAGTCAAGGAACCCAAATCTTTGAGGGAGAATCACCGGGAGAGAGTATCGATAAACTTCGTAATAGTAACATCACTATTGCCTGTCATAATAATATCATCTACATATACCAGAAGATAAAGACTGACAGTAGATGTGCGGCTGATAAATAAAGAAGTATCATTGCGAGAATTACAGAAACCATTGAGAGTGAGAAAAGCTCGCAACTCATGGGACCATGCACGAGGAGCTTGGCGAAGGCCATAAATAGCTCGGTTAAACATACACACATAGTTTGGATACTGAGGATTACAAACCCTGTTGTTGCATAAAGACATCTTCATCCAGTCAGCCTTACAAGAAGGTGTTTTTCACATCCAATTGACGTAAGGACCATCCCCGAGAGACAGCGATACTAAGAACAAGACGAATCATGAGCGGTTTAACAACCGGACTAAATGTAAGAGACCATGTGGAATTGTTGTGGAGAGTAGAATACTCTTCGTACATAGCATCCGGCCATGGTTGCATTTTTTGGGCTTGGGTGAAAGAGGTAGGCTCAGAAATGGGTGTGGGAGAGGAAGAGAGAGTGGTATTGAGATCAAAGATTTTTTTTGGTTTGAATATATTGTGGTGAGATCAAGTGATAACGTAAGAGGAGGCAACTTGTTGTATTGGAGATGACAAGGGTGGATTAGAGGGATCCACGGGAGAATCAAGTGAAGGAGAGATGGAGTTGGGAGGACGGGAGGAAGTGGGAGTGGGTCTTTGTGGTTGATTAGACGGTGGACGTACATGCATGGGTTGGTTTGTTAATAGGGTTGGAGAGAAACGAGAACGTAGGAGAAGATTGAGGAGTGTTGGGCGCTTGTGCATGTGCATGGAGATTGGGAGAGAAGGTGGTAGAGATTGGTTTGTGGGTGATGGATTATTGATAGTGGTAGAATTATGGGGATTGTGGTTAAAATCTTGGAGAGTGGGCCGCAAGAGGAGTTGTTTAGAGTTGGAGAGGTACTTTTTGTCATGTGCAATTGGGGTGGAAGTGGGCCTATTTCTTGGGGAGGAGTCATCATGTAGAGTTGTAGGGGAAGAAGTGACGGGCCATGTCCAATGGGATGAATGGTAGGAGATATGGCATGAATAATGGAAGAGAAAGTGGGCCGTTTGTGGGTTGGGTTTGTTGAGATATCAATGGGAGGTGGAGCATTAGTAGGAGAATTAGGCCGTAGATTTGAGTGTGGGGATTAGTGGGTTTGTTCATTAAGATTGGGAGAAGTGGATGGTTGAGTGTATTTTCGAGGGAGAAAAAATGGGCCGAGTTGGTGAGGATGGTAGAGTGTAGAGATGAAGTCCTGGCTGGATTTAGAGTCTTCTTGAGAAGAGAGAGGAGTGTAATTAGCATGGCCTATTTTGTCACACAATTGACAAATAACTTTGTATTGTTGAATGAGAGATCTCTGAGTTGATATGTTGTTTGAGAAAAAAATTTCGATGGTAAGTAGAATTTGATCGAGGAGAGGAGTGAGTATACATTTTGAAGATTAGATAAAAAAAAGAAATTTGTTCAAGACTGTCGAAGCTTTGATACCATAAAGAATATCAGATTATGTTAATAGAAAATGGCGTTATTTTATTTAATCAGACTTTACAACCATTACATATTGTCATGCCTTTTACATCTAATTATTTATCTAACTATAATAACCATATACATGAAGGCTACAAAATAGTAGACATGCGGAAGTGGACGTCGGGGTTGCATGTGATCTTGTTCTCTCACTGACAATGGTTTGCTTTGTTCGAAACTTACACTGGTGGAAATAACTTCCAATTTTTTTATTTCAGAGAGTTAGGAAAAAGGTGATCGATTTGGGTAGATAACGGGTAATTAACCCAAATTGTGATCTTTTTGAGATGATGTTTGTTGGATTTATGCTAGAAATTTTGATCCGACCATATATAAGAAGATTAAGATGAATTAGGCTCATACCACATCGGATGTAGAAATAACTGATAATTAAGTTATAAGTGTGAGAAAAAATCTCATCTCATGAGTTAAATTTTGACATTTAGAGAGGCTCAAAATCATCATATACTGGTATTAAAACCTAGGTTACAACAACTCCGACATAATATCCACAAAGGGTGAGACTGATTGAGGGTTAGCTGACCAAAGTTCTGATGTATGAAGAAAAAATACTACATCGGATGTGGAAATGACTGATGATCAAGTTAAAAGTGTGAGGAAAAATCTCACTTAATGAGTTAGTTTTTGGGATTGAGGGATGTCTAAGAGCACCCTACATTGAAATTTTCTAAGTAACGCACACTGAAAAATTTCGATTTCGCTACTTTTTTGAAATACTCAAATTTGTGAAAATTTGAAAGGTTATCACTCGTAAAATCCATTGATTTCGCTCCCATTACCTCAAAACATCATTTGATAGGATAATGAAAACAATTGATTTGAAATTCAAAATCGTGAATTTTTCTAAGGTTATTGTACAGTGAAAAATCCCGATTTCATATTTTGTTTTTTAAAAATTGAAGTTTAATTTTAAAAGGTTAACATTCACGAAAACCCCTCATTTCAGTTTCATTGCAAGAAAGCATAATTTGATTGGGTATCATAAGATATTCATTCAAAACTCAAAATCATGAATTTTTTAAAGATTATAACATATCCAAAAATTCTAATTTCTCTATTTTTTTGAAATACTTGAAATTGTGAAATTTTGAAAGGCAAGCACTCGTGAAACCCCCTTCCCCCGATTTCGAGGCGATTACGAGAAAACATCATTTAATTGAGTAACAAAATAAATTCATCTAAAACTTAATGTCACACCCCACCCTGGGCACCCGTCATCCGAGGCTGAGCGTGATGTCGACCTGACGTTACCGGACCAATCCACGAATATCCAAACTAACATATATACATATACACTCTCCTACTTGTAAATTTTTTCTCAAAAATATATATACCTGTTCCAAATATCCATAACCAAAAACACCAAAATACCTGAACCTTCCACGGTTCACGTCCGACCGACTCATCTCCAACACGACACTGTCTCCGGACTCTCCTTAGTGCTAGTAGTGGACTAACTCTTAGCCGCGGTACCTGAAACCAATTTTTCTTATTGGTGTACTATCTTCATAATAAAAATATTTCATGGATCAAGTATGAATAATAAACACTACATTTCAAAATATAACATTATATAATCACATACCCGGTTCCACTGCCACCAATGAAATGAAATAATATAAAAAAAAATACAGTATATCGCACACCATATTCGGAACCAGTTTCCCACTGCCACCAATGTAAAGAAATAATGTGTTTAAAACACTCAATACAAATATAATTTAATCACATACCGTATGAAAATCCAGTTTCCCAGTCACCAATGAAATAAACCAATATATATTTAAAATACCCAATCCAAACATTTTAAATCAACTAACCTGATTATTTTAGATCAATCAATCCAAATAATTTAAATACTCCAGTGCAACCAAAAAAAATATATATATACGTCAATCCATTTTACAATAATATATCCAAATCGAATCAATCCAAACAGTTCATTGTAAAATACACCACACCGCTTTCCTACTAACCATAGGATCGTTTTTACCTCACGATCAGAAATTGCAACGGTACCGTACCACCCGCCAGGTTTGCACTCATGATGGGTCAACCATACTGCAGGATTTGTCTAGCAGGTAATCCACATCTCGTAGGTCATATCTGCCTAACGAGAAGAAAATCCACATCTCATAGGTCATATCCGTCTAACGGGAAGAAAATCACATCCCGTAAGTCATATCTGCCTAACGGGAAGAAAATTCACATCCTTTACGGGAAGAAAATCCACATCCCTTGCGGGAAGAAAATCCACATCCCTTGCGGGAAGAATATCCACATCCCTTATGGTAAGAAACTATGGTATAGTCGGACCAAACATTACTCTCTACCTTAAAACCGACTTGATCCAAAAATCTTTTTCCCACCTTTAAAACCAACACGATCCAAAAATCATCTTTCCCCACAAACACCCAAAACCGCTTGATCCATATAATTTGCAAATTCGTCCATTTTTAAATAAACACATTTTTCATAATTTATACGAAAATAAAATTTATAATTTATATAGAAGACAGTACACTCACCTTGTTTTTCGCAATGCAAAAACGTCATTGCCCAAAACCTACTGCGATGTCGGCGCCTATGAACCTAACAACGATAGGCTTAAATTAATATTTTGTCTAAAATAATCCTAATATGCAATGCATGGCCCTAATTCGCATAATTTCCCCATTCCCCAAATTTAAAAACATGATTATTTATCCCATTTCGTTATGTTATTATTCACCGCACAGAGTTATTAAAATTAACCGTTACAAAAATTATGATTGCGATTATGAACATTTTAATGCTAATAATTTAATTTGACGAAAATCACAATTGACCGAAATTTTACCTGATTCGATTTTTTCCGTCTGCTGAAGAGTGGGTTTTCGGATTTTGGGTTTTTATTTGGGGTTTTTGGTGTAATATATTTTTTTCCTTTTTTTTTTTTTCTTGCTTTTGTTCTGCTTCAATTTAGCGCCTCACCGCCTAGGCGATGCGCCACTGCCGCGGTGAACGCCCATCGTCCTCGTTCTGCTTCTTCTTCGATCACACCAGTCGACTCTCTCTCTACTGTCATCGACCATTGGCGTCTACCCGCGCTCAGTCGATCCTCATCGCCGGTTCAGCACAACACGCACCACCGACCAACAATCACCACCGCCAGTTCCACTACCGAACACATACACCTACATGATTATCGCGATCGCATCACAGTCACACACGCACACATACATCGGCGATCAACAAAATGCACTGCTGACGCACACCAAACAGCACACAGAACACACACACACGCACTGCCGATCATCCACACACACACTACCGGACGGGCTGGACAGAGTACACACATACACACACAATTACCGGCGACGAAAACTTGAACAAAGATGATCACATACTCACCCACACACATCTGCGACACCCCCATGCCTGATCACCGGGGTGATCAATAATGACGACACACCCACATACTCACGTCAGAGAGCCCACCACCGCCGGCGATCACGAACAGCACCGACAACCCCCCTCCATTTCTCTTTCTCTCTTTGTTTTTTTTTTTTGTGCTTATGATTTTCTCCTTTTTGAGATTCAGTTCACGATCTTGCATGGATATTTATATGCATGAATATAGTGGTATTTCATGCTCCCTTGAGTTGCCACGTCGCTCCTCCCGCTCTCCGTTCTCAGTTTTGATCTCTGATCGTTTTTTTTTTCTCTCTCTCTCTCTCTCTCTCTCTCTATATATATATATATATATATATAATCTCTTTCCCTAATTACATTATTTACCCCCTGATTTTCTTTAAGTATTCATTTTAACCGCATTCAAAATTTAATATTTCTTAAAATTATAAATTCATGCCTAAATTTTTTATTCCAAATTGAAAATATCACATACCACCCCGTTATTTTCTAAATGTTTCTAAAATACATCTAAAATTGTGTAAGTGCTAAAATTAGGGTCTTACAACCCTTCTCTCTTAAAAGAAATTTCGTTCCGAAATTTTAGTTACCTTGGTCAAACAAGTATAGGTATTTGTTCCTTATCTCTTCCTCTCGCTCCTACGTCGCCTCTTCTATTGAATGACTGCGCCACAACACTTTCACTAGAGGAATTGTTTCGTTTGCAACACCAGATCTTTACGACTTAAAATCTGGACCGGGCTCTTCAACGTATGTCAAATCCTCCTCCAACTCGGTTGGTTGCGATATCAACACATGTGAAGGATCTGTTACATATTTTCTAAGCATCGACACGCGGAAAACGTCGTGTGACCTTGACAGTTTTGGCAATAAGGCAAGTCGATATATCTCGGACTTAGCTTCCCTTTCTTTTCGAATCTCATTATGCCATTTCACGGGGATATACGCAAAAACACATAATCGTCCACTTCAAATTCCAACTCTCGCCTACACTTGTTAGTATACTCTTTTGTCGACTCTGAGCAATTTTCAATCTTTTCTGAATTACCTTTATCTTGTTTGCTGTCATTTGAGCGATATCTAACATTAGCAATTTCCTTTCTCCCACTTCGGTACAGTCTGTTGCACTAGAGTCCTGCATTTCTTTCCATACAATGTTTCACACGATGCCATCTCGATCACTGAATGGTAGTTATTAGGCAAATTCCATCAGCGTCAAATGATCATCTCAGCTACCCGGAAATTTCAAAATATAACCCCTCAACATATCTTCCAACGTCTGGATCGTACGCTTTAATTGGCTGTCAGTTTGCGGATGAAAAACGGTACTAAATTTCAGTTTGTTACCTAGAGCAGTTTGACGACTCGACCAGAACTTCGAAGTAAACCTCAGATATCTGTCTAACACTATAGAAATTGGTGTACCATGTAACCGAACAATCTCGTTAATATACATTTGGGCATACTTATCAAGAGAGTATGTTGTCTTTATGGCCAGAAAATTAGCAAATTTAGTAAGCCTATCAACGATTACCCAGATAGAATTATGCCTCTTTTAAATACGGGGTAATCCCAAAATGAAATCCATCATGATATGCTCTCATTTCCACTCTGGTATAGGTAGAGGTTATAATAACCCACCTGGACGTTGGTGCTCGATCTTGACCTGCTGACAAACAAGACACTTGACAACAAATTCTGTAATTTCCCATTTCATTCCATTCTACCAGTAGTGTTCTTATAGATTCCGATACATTTTAGTACTGCTTGGGTACATTGCGTATGCTGAGCTGTGCGCTTTCTCCAAGATACATTTCTTCAAATTGGCGTCATCAGGTACACACAGTCTATTTCCAACCATCAAGGCCTCATCATTTTCCCTGACAGGATGGTTAATTATATGACCACTCTTTACTTCATCTCTGATCTTCTCCAATTGGGCATCTGACTTATGTGCTTCAATAATACGGTCGATCAATGTCGGCCTTAAAGTCAAAGTCGCAAGCAACGTTGCCGTCTAACTAACCGCCAACTGAACTCGCAAAGATCTCAACTCGGCATACAAATTGGTATGAACAACTTGAATATGTGCGACCGAACCAACTGATTTTCGACTCAATGCATCCGCTACAACATTGGCCTTCCCAAGGTGATAGTAGATAGTACAATCATAGTCATTGATAAACTCTATCCAGCGTCTTTACCTCAGATTTAATTCTTTCTGAGTAAACAAGTATTTCAAACTCTGGTGGTCAGTGTATATCTCACACATCTCGCCATACTGGTAATGTCTCCAGATTCTCAAGACAAATACAATTGCCGTCAATTCCAAATCATGCGTCGGGTAATTACACTCATGATTCTTTAATTGCCGGGAGACATATAAAATCACGTGACCATGTTGCATCAGTACATACCCTAATCCTTAGTGTGACGTATTACTGTAGATCACAAAACCACTGCTTTTAGTCGGAAGAGAAAGTATTGGCGCGGATATCGGTTTACTCTTCAACTCTTGGAAACTCTGTTCACATTTATCGGTCCACTCGAATTTGGATTCTTTGCGGGTCAATCGGGTCAACGGGCAGCTATAATAGAGAATCCCTGCACAAACCGGCGATAATAACCCATTAATCCTGGAAAGCTTCGAATTTCGGTCACACTCTTCGGCCTTTCCTATTGCACCACGACTTCGACTTTCTTTGGATCCATCTGAATACCATCTCTTGAGATAACGTGCCCCATGAATACCACTCGATCCTTCCAGAACTCACATTTATTTAATTTAGCATACAATTACTTCTCTTGCAACGTTTGCAACACAATCTGGAGATGCTCTACATACTTTTCTCTACTTTAGGAATAGATCAATATATTATCGATGAACACGATAATAAACTAATGTACATAAAGTTGAAAGATCCGATTCATCAAATCCATAAATGCAACATAGGCATTCGTCAACCCAGATGGCATAACTAAAAATTCATCATGCCCATACCCCGTATAGAATGTCGTCTTTGCCACGTCACTGTCTCTAACTTTCAACTAGCGATATCCTGATCAAAGGTCTATTTGAAAAACACCCTGGCAATTTTTCTGGAAACACATCGGGAAAATCCCTGACCACTAGAATATTCGCCACTTGAACTTTATTCTACCTGGTGTCAACCACGTGCACAAAATATCCCTAACATCCCTTCTTTCATAACTCCCTGGTGTCCAGGACTGAAATCAAGCTGATTTGGGGTAACGGTTCTGTTAATCTTAAGATTTTGATGAACAATTAAGTATTGATATTTTGGTAGAACTAATATTTGATCAAGTATTTCAGTGATTTAAAATTCTAGTAATGAAGATGAATGGATGCTAAATGAAGATTTCAAGATGATGAAGAAGTATTAAGAGTTGAAGAAATTAAAAAAAACAACTCAGGTAAATATTAACTCTTAATATCCCATTTAGGAATATACACATGACATAAAATGAATTTTATCTTTTATGTGTGTTTTCATTAAGCATGATTATTTGCTCCTATATGAATTGAAAAGAAATATTTTTGAATGACTAAAATGGAATATAAGAATATTAGTGGAACTTATTTAAAGATAAAAATGGATAAAGGGGTTAAATCATAAAAGAAAGTGAGTTCAAAACGAGATCAGATAAGAGATTCAGAAGGAGACAGTCGACTGAGAAGTCGACTAGAGAAAGAGACTGAAACATCCCGAATCGAAGAGTCGACCGACAGGTCGACCAGTGAAAACAACTGAACTCTCTGAATTTACAAGTTGACTGAGCGATCGACCAGTAGAAACATGACAAACTCTCTGAATCTGTGAGTCGACCAGGCAATCGACCTATGCTCGCTGTGGCGATGGTTTGGCTGCAAGCTGAGTTGGGTAGTTAACTAAATGTGCTATTTCAAGATATAGTTTGATTGATCCAAGTTTAAATCCAAAAGTAGCCGTTTTTGGTTAAGATTTGAGAGATTTATGGGATATTCTCTATATTTAAGATATGATTCATATACTAATTAAATCCTTTCAATATGGTTCATTAAATATTAATGTTTCTCAATTTGGTAATTAAAATAGATTCTATACTAATTTATTTTGATTGAGAAAAACTTTGGGGGGTTAATTAGAAGATTCGAAAGATGTTTTTAAGTAAAATTGAACCTAAATGAAGTCCTTATATTATAATAGGTCTATAAGAGCTTTTTATTGTCATGACACTTGTAAACTAACCGTTAGAAGGTTGTTCCTAGATAAGAATTATGTTTTGTGAGTGATTTTGTAATGGTTCAATCCTTACCGGGTAAAAGGATATTTGAAGTGTTTTGATGAGGTTTTGATTCTTGAACCTTAGTGTTAAAAAGAATTAGGTTATTCTTTAACCTGTAAAAATTAGAGATTCTTCCTTAGCTTAAGAAAAGAAAATTGTAAAGGTTGATTTTGAGTCTGTAAAAGAATCGGTGTGTGGGTTTGGTTCCTACCTTTAAAGGGATCTTGGTTTTAATGGGTGCGACCTCCGTGGAGTTCAGGGGCTAGATTAGCCAAGAGTAGCTTGGTGAACTAAGATCAATCTTTTGTGTGTTGCATTATTATTTTGGTTTGTTTGGGTGTACACTAGATTTATTAGAATTCCATTGTGGTATAAAGATAATAATTAATTTAGGAATAAAATTAATTATTTGATTTATTCAAGTATATTCTAATAATATTTTTTAATTACCTAATTCACCCTCCCTCTTGGGTATTTTACTGGGCCAATAATTGACATCAGAGCTGGTTTAGCTCGAATTTATTAGCTAATAAAGGTCATATGGATTGTCCTGATTCTGATATTATGTGTGCTACTGTTAACTCTGCCTCTCCTAATAGTCAATGTTCTGATCATGAGTTTGATATTATTTGCAATGATGAGAATGTAGATAAAGCTATTGAGACGCTTATTGCTCTTACTTATGTTTTTGGAAAAGAGAATTTTAAACTAGAGTAAAAGATTGCAACCCTTGAAAACAAAAAGTTTAGTACTATCAAATCTCTCAAGAAAAAGAATTTGGACAAATATTTTGAAATTATTGAGTTAAAAATGCTTTATCTGAAATCAAAAAGCTGTATGATAAAGTTGAGTCTCTTGAGGATGAGATTGAGGTTTTGAAAAATGATTTTTATGATCTTCAACAGAATGAATTTAAAAGAAAAAAAATCTTGAAACCTTGAATGAGGCCTTGAGTATTGAATTGGACAATACAAGGTGTGAGCTTGATAGAGCTCATTTGAAAATTTATTCTGTTGAAAATGGGTGACAAATTCTTAAGAATGATCTTGAATTTATACATAAAAAGAATTTTATTTTATAGGTAAACGTTAGCACCAATGAACGATTATTTGAGAAGACTCAAAAGGAGCTTAGGGAAGTAATGGATAAATTCAAGGATGATGTTGAGAGTATTAAATGTTTCGAAAAACCAATAGTTACTAAAATTGCTTCTCAAAATTGCAGAAAATCTTATGTTCCAGTAAGAAACACTGACTATTCGAAGAGACGTACTAACAGTATTAAATGTGTCTATTGTGGTAAATTTGGTCATTATGAAAACTCTTGTTATTTATTACATGGTTACCCTGTCGGATCCAGAAATAACTAGATACCAAGAAGAGAAAATTTTGGTACAGGTACAAATCACAGATTCAGACAAAAGTACAATGAATACTACGTACCGACTAGGAGATATGAACATATAAGAAGGTATAATGAATATGTCATGCCAAAGGGGAACCAAGGTTCAATGTATCTATTAAGAAGAATCAACACGTGCCAAAAACAAGAGCACAACAACAACAAGTTCAATATGTGAAAGCTGACAAAGCTTATCCACAACAAACGGCAAAATACCAGCACAAGAAAAGATTCATCTACAAATTTGTGCTAAAGCAGCACGAAGCAACAAATAAAGGAAAAAATGTTCTTACCGAATCAGCTCAAAGAAATGATGTCTCTAAGAAGGAGGAAATCAAGGTAAAAAAATCAAGTATTGGTGGAATCAAAGGATGTAAAATCAGAATTTGGTAATCCATCTAAGGTACACACACCATTTGCCCCTAAAGATGATCCAGGTATGTCAAAATTCCTAAAGTTTAAGTTTATTAATTTTGTTAGGGGAACTGATCCTGTTCATTTTGAAATTTAGACATTTGCAAATGTGTGTGTGTTTGTGTGAGTAAATTCTTTAAAATATATGTGAATCAACTCCTAGCCGCGGTACCTGAAACCAATTTTTTTTATCGGTGTACTGTCTTCATAATAAAAACATTTCATGGATCAAGTATGAATAATAAACACTACGTTTCAAAATATATCATTATATAATCACATACCCGGTTCCACTGCTACCAATGAAATGAAATAATATAACAAAAATACAGTATATTGCACCCCATATTCGGAACCAGTTTCCCACTGCCACCAATGTAAAGAAATAATGTGTTTAAAACACCCAATACAAATATAATTTAATCACATACCGTATGGAAATCCAGTTTTTCAGTCACCAATGAAATAAACCAATATATATTTAAAATACCCAATCCAAACATTTCAAATTAACTAACCCGATTATTTTAGATTAATCACTCCAAATAATTTAAATCCAACAGTGCAACCAAAAATAATATATATATACGTCAATCCATTTTACAGTAATATATCCAAACCGAATCAATCCAGATAGTTCATCGTAAAATACACCATACCCCTTTCTAACTAGCCATAGGATCGTTTTTACCTCACGATCGGGAATTGCAATGGTACCGTACCGCACGACAGGTTTGCACTCCTGACGGGTCAACCACCCTACATAACTTGCCTAGTAGGTAATCCACATCTCGTAGGTCATATCCGCCTAATGAGAAAAAAATCCACATCCAGTAGGTTATATCTGCCTAACGGGAAAAAAATCTACATCCGTTACGGGAAGAAAATCCACATCCTTTACGGGAAGAATATCCACATACCTTACGGGAGGAAATTATGGCATAGTCGGACCAAACATTACTCTCTAACTTAAAACCGACTCGATCCAAAAATCTTTTTCCCACCTTTAAAACCGACACGATCCAAAAATCATCTTTCCCCACAAACACTCAAAACCGCTTTGATCCATATAAGTTGCAAATTCGTCCATTTTTAAATAAACACATTTTTCATAATTTATACGAAAATAAAATTTGTAATTTATATAGAAGACAATACACTCACCTCGTTTTTTGCAATGCAAAAACGTCATTGCCCAAAACCTACTAGGACCCTGGCGCCTGTGAAACTAACAACGATAGGCCTAAATTAATATTTTGTTTAAAATAATCCTAATATGCAATGCATGGCCCTAATTCGCATAATTTCCCAATTCCCTAAATTTAATTATGTAACATGATTATTTACCCAATTCCGTTATGTTATTATTTACCACACAAAGTTATTAAAATTAACCGTTACAAAAATTATCGTCGCAATTATGAACATTTTAATGCTAATAATTTAATTTGATGAAAATCGCAATCGATCAAAATTTTACCTGATTTGATTTTTTCCGTCCGCCAAGGAGTGGGTTGTCGGATTTTGGGTTTTTATTTGGGGTTTTTGGTGTAATATTTTTTTTTCCTTTCTTTTCTTTTTTTCATTTTTTTTTTCTCCTTTTCTTCTCTTTCTCGCTTCTATTCTGCTTCAATTTAGCGCCTCACCGCCTAGGCGATGCGCCACTGCCGCGGCGAATGCCCGTCATCCTCGTTCTGCTCCTACTTCGATCAGACCAGCCGACTCTCTCTCTACTATCGCCGACCGCCGGCGTCTACCTACACTTATCAGATCCTCACCGCCGGTTCAGCACAACACGCACCACCGATCAACAATCACCATCGACAGTTCCACAACCAAACATATACACCTACATGATCATCGCGATCGCATCACAGTCACACACACACACACACACACATGTACCGGCGATCAACTAAACGCATTGCCGATGCACACCAAACAACACACAGAACATAGAACACGCATACACACTGCCGATCATCCACACACATACTACCGGACGGACTGGACAGAGCACACACATACATACAATCACCGATGACGGAAACGGAACAGAGACGATCGCATACTCACCCACACACAGCTGCGACACCCCCATGCTTGATCACCGGGTGATCAATGATGATGACACACCTACACACTCACGTTGGAGAACCCACCACCACCGGTGATCACGAACAGCACCGACGACCCTCCTCCGTTTCTCTCTCTCTCTCACTCTCTCTCTGTTTTTTTTTGTGTTTATGATTTTTTCCTTTTTGAGATTCCGATCACGATCTTGTATGGATATTTGTATGCATGAATATAGTGGTATTTCATGCTCCCTTGAGTTGCCACGTCGCTTCTCCCGCTCTTCATTCTTGGTTTTGATCTCCGATCGTCGCTCTCTCTCTATATATATAAAATCTTTTTCCCTGATTATATTATTTACCCCCTAATTTTCTTTAAGTATTCATTTCAACCCCATTCAAAATTTAATATTTCTTAAAATTATAAATTCACCCCTAAATTTTTTATTCCAAATTGAAAATACTACATACTACCCCGTTATTTTCTAAATATTTCTAAAATACAACTAAAATTGTGTAAGTGTTAAAATTTGGGTCTTACAACCCTTTCCTCCTAAAAGAAATTTTGTCCCGAAATTTTAGTTGCCTTGGTTAAACAAGTGCGGGTATTTGTTCCTCATCTCATCCTCTCGCTCCCACGTTGCCTCCTCTATCGAATGATTGTGCCATAACACTTTTACCCGAGGAATTGTTTTCATTTGCAACACCTGATCTTTACGATTAAAAATCTGGACCGACTCTTCAATGTATGTCAAATGCTCCTCCAACTCGATTGGTTGTGAAATCAACACATGTGAATAATCTGGTACATGTTTCTTATGCATTAACACGTGGAAAACGTCATGTGACCTAGACAATTTTGGCGATAAGGTAAGTCGATAAGCGATTGCACCAACCCATTCTAGGACCACGTATGGCCCGATATATCTCAGACTTAGCTTCTCTTTCTTTTCGAACCTCATTATACCCTTTCATAGGGATATACGCAAAAACAAATGATCGCCCCTTTAAATTCCAACTCTCGCCTACGTTTGTCAGCATACTCTTTTGTCGACTCTAAGCAATCTTCAATCTTTCCTGAATCACCTTAACCTTGTCTACTATTATTTGAGCGATATCCGGCATCAGCAATTTTCTTTCTCCTACTTCGGTACAGTCTGTTGGACTGGAGTCCTGCATTTCCTGCCATACAATGCTTCACACAGTGCCATCTCAGTCACCGAATGGTAGCTGTTAGGCAAATTCCATTAGCATCAAATGATCATCCCAACTACCTGGAAATTTCGAAACATAACCCCTCCACATATCTTCCAACGTCTGGATCGTACGCTCTGATTGACCGTCAGTTGGCGCATGAAAAATGGTACTAAATTTTAGTTTGGTACCTAGAGCAGTTTAAAGACTTGGCCAAAACTTAGAAGTAAACCTCGGATCTTTGTCTGACACTATAGAAACCAGTGCACCATGTAACCGAACAATCTCGTCAATGTACATTTGGGCATACTTATCAAGAGAATACGTCGTCTTTACAGCTAGAAAATTAGCAGATTTAGTAAGCCTATCAACGATCACCTAGATGAAATTATGCCTCTTTTGAATACGGGATAATCCCGAAACGAAATCCATCGTAATATGCTCCCATTTCCACTCTAGTATAGATAGAGGTTGCAATAACCCACCTGGACGTTAGTGCTCGATCTTGACCTGTTGACAAACAAGACACCTGACAACAAATTCAGCAATTTTCCGTTTCATTCCATTCCACCAGTAGTGTTCTCGCAGATCCCGATACATTTTAGTACTACCTGGGTGCATTACGTATGCTGAGCTGTATGCTTCCTCCAAGATATCCTTCTTCAAATTGGCGTAATCAGGTACACACAGTCTATTTCCAACCATCAAGGCCTCATCATTTTTCCTGACACTAGGTCAATTCTATGACCACTCTTTACTTTATCTTTGATCTTCCCCAATTGGGCATCTGACTTTTGTGTTTCAATAATACGATCGATCAATGTTGGTCTCAAAGTCAAAGTCGCAAGCAACATTGCCGTCTGACCAACCGCCAACTGAACTCGCAAAGATCTCAACTCGGCATACAAATTGGTATGAACAACTTGAATATGTGCGACCGAACCTGCCGATTTTCAACTCAATGCATCCACTACAATATTAGCCTTCCCAGGATGATAGTTGATAGTACAATCATAGTCCTTGATCAACTTTATCCAGCGTCTTTGCCTCAAAGTTAGTTCCTTCTGAGTAAACAAGTATTTCAAACTCTAGTGGTCAATGTATATATCCCACACGTCTTGCCATACCGGTAATGTCTCCAGATTCCCAAGGCAAATACAATCGTTGCCAATTCTAAATCATGCGTCGGGTAATTACACTCATGATTCTTTAATTGCCGGGAGGCATATGCAATCATGTGACCGTGTAGCATCAGTACACACCCTAACCCTTGGTGTGACACATTACTGTAGATCACAAAACCACTGCTTTCAATCAAAGGAAAAGTATTGGCTCGGATATCAGTCTACTCTTCAGCTCTTGGAAACTCTGCTCACATTTGTCGGTCCACTCGAATTTGGATTCCTTGCGGGTCAATCGGGTCAACGGGCAGCTATAACAGAGAATCCCTGCACAAATCGGCGATAATAACCCACCAATCTCAAAAAACTTCGAATTTCGGTCACACTCTTCGGCATTTCCCATTGCACCACGGCTTTAACTTTCTTTGGATCTACCTGAATACCATCTCCTGAGATAACATGCCCCAAGAATACCACTCGATCCAACCAGAACTCACATTTACTTAATTTAGCATATAATTGTTTCTCTCGTAATGTCTACAACACAATTTGGAGATGCTTTACATGTTCTTCTCTACTTTGGGAATAGATCAATATATCATCGATGAACACAATAATAAACTGATTTACATAAAGTTGAAAGATCCGATTCATCAAATCCATAAATGTAGTAGGGGCATTCGTCAACCCGGATGGCAAAACTAAAAATTCATCATGCCCATACCCCGTATGGAACGCCGTCTTTGCCACGTCACTATCTCTGACTTTCAACTAGCGATATCCTGATCAAAGGTCTATTTGAAAAACACCCTGGCAATTTTTCTGGAAACACATCGGAAAAATCCCTGACCACTAGAACATCTTCTACCTGAACTTCATTCTGCCTGGTGTCAATCATGTGCACAAAATATCCCTAACATCCCTTCTTTCATAACTCCCTGGCCTCCAGGACTGAAATCAAAATGATTTGGGGGTAACGGTTCTATCCGCTAAAAATACAAACTCTACCTCGCCTAAGATCCAAAAAGTAACTTATTTTTAAAATAATCCACTGTGGCATGATAACTGAGTAGCAAATCCATACCTAGTATCGCATCAAAATCGTGAATACTTAGGGGTAATAGATCTACCAATAATTCTCTATCACCGACCCCAAGTGGACTTTCTGCATACACGCTATTTATCAACGCTGACTTACAGTTTTCGGCTGCTCCCCGCTCATCATTCTCTATTAATTTTCGCTGTGTTTACTAATTCCTCATAACTTCTTATGTGCCGGCCCGCCAACCGAGAACGTATTTCTAAATTAAATCTTTTTTAGAATCGTCTACATCTTGTCTCTTCCATTTTTACCAAAACATGAGCAAATCGGAACTAGACATCGAATTTAATTTCGTACTGTTGAACGGTCATCTCTTCCTGTTTTGACCATATGAACTCCCCCTCTAATAAGGTTACAAGGTTACCTTAGTATTGACTAGAAGGTAGTTTTATACACACTCTTGGATGTTGTTTAATAATCCAACTTAAGTGTGCTTTGTCACACTATTGGTTTAATCAATTAAGATGTCAAGTGCTATTGATACTGGATCCCAACGTCAAGTAATACAAATATGATTATTTATCAGCTATAATTTAATATTTTAAACCACTAGCACCCCCACAAACGTAATCCATCCATCACTACCACCGACAACACCACCCAATCCACTAACTAGTAGTATCACTACTTCATCGCACCCACTAATTGCCAACAAAATAAATAACAATACAGATACCAATGTACTATTTAATCCAATGCAATACTATCACTCACGTGTCGAACTCACCTATTGACACTCTATCTCATGGTCTACCACTAGCTCGACACCACTTATCAACACCTTATCTTATGGTTCACCATTGGCTCGACAAATTGATATGTCTAAAGAACCTATAAATCTAGCTCTGATACCACAAATGTCACACCCTACCCCAGGCAACCGTCACCTGAGACTGGGCGTGATGGCGACCTGACGTTACCGGACCAATCCACGAATATCCAAACTAGCATCTATACATACACACTCGCCTACTTGTAAATTTTTTCTCAAAAATATATATACTTGTTCTGAATATCCACAACCAGAAATACCAAAATACCTGAACCTTTCACGATTCACATCCGACCGACTTACTTCCAACACGACACTACCTCCAGACTCTTCTTAGTGCTAGTAGTGGACCAACTCCTAGCCGTGGTACCTGAAATCAATTTTTTTTATTGGTGTACTGTCTTCATATTAAAAACCTTTCATGGATCAGGTATGAATAATAAACACTACGTTTCAAAATATAACATTATATAATCACATACCCGGTTCCACTGCCACCAATGAAATGAAATAATATAACAAAAATACAGTATATCGCACACCATATTTGGAACCAGTTTCTCACTGTCACCAATGTAAACAAATGATGTGTTTAAAACACCCAATACAAATATAATTTAATCACATACCATATGAAAATCTAGTTTTCCAGTCACCAATGAAATAAACCAACATATATTTAAAATACTCAATCCAAATATTTTAAATCAACCAACCCAATTATTTTAGATCAATCACTCTATATAATTTAAATCCGCCAGTGCAACCAAAAATAATATATATATATGTGTGTGTGTGTGTGTGTGTGTGTGTGTGTGTGTCAATCCATTTTAGAGTAATATATCCAAATCGAATCAATCTAGACAGTTCATCGTAAAATACACCACATCTCTTTTCTACTAGCCATAGGATTGTTTTTTCTCACGATCGAAAGTTGCAATGGTACCGTACCACCCGCAAGGTTTGCACTCCAGACGGGTCAACCACCCTGCAAGACTTGCCTAGCAGGTAATTCACATCTCGTAGGTCATAATGACCTAATGAGAAAGAAATCTACATCCCAAAGGTCATATCCGCCTAACGGGAAGAAAATCCACATCTCTTACGGGAAGAATATCCACATCCCTTACGGGAAGAAACTATGGCATAATCGGACCAAACATTACTCTCCACCTTAAAACCGACTCGATCCAAAAATCTTTTTCCCACTTTTGAAACCAACACGATCCAAAAATCATCTTTCCCTACAAACACCCAAAACCGCTTTGATCTATATAAGTTGCAAATTCGTTCATTTTTAAATAAACACATTTTTCATAATTTATACGAAAATAAATTTTGTAATTTATATAGAAAACAGTACACTCAACTCATTTTTCGCACTGCAAAAACGTCATTGTCCAAAACCTACTGGGACGCCGGCATCTGTGAACCTAACAACGATAGGCCTAAATTAATATTTTGTCTAAAATAATCCTAATATGCAATGCATGACCCTAATTCTCATAATTTCCCCATTCCCCAAATTTAATTATGTAACATGATTATTTACCTCATTCCGTTATGTTATTATTCACCGCACAGAGTTATTAAAATTAGTCGTTACAAAAATTATCGTCGCGATTATGAACATTTTAATGCTAATAATTTACTTTGACGAAAATCGCAATCGATCGAAATTTTACTTGATTCGAATTTTTCCGTCCACCGATGAGTGTGTTTTCGGATTTTGGGTTTTTATTTGGGGTTTTGGGTGTAATATATTTTTTTTTTCTCCTTTTCTTCTCTTTCCCGCTTCTGTTCTGCTTCAATTTAACGCCTCACCGCCTAAGCAATATGCCACCGCCGCGGCGAACGCCCGTCGTCCTCGTTCTGCTCCTGCTTCGATTCGACCAGCCGACTTTCTCTACTGTCGCCGACTGTCGGCGTCTACCCACACTCAGCCGATTCTTATATCCGGTTTTGCACAACACACACCACCGATCAACAATCACTACCTGCAGTTCCACCACTGAACACACACACCCACATGATCATCGCAATCGCATCACAGTCACACACACAAACATGCACCGGCGATCAACAAAACACACTGCCGATGCACACCAAACAGCACACTGAACATAGAACACAACACGCACACACACTGCCGGACGGGCTGGACAGAGCACACACACACACACACACACACACACAATCACCGGTGACGTAAACGGAACAGAGACGATCGCATACTTACCCACACACAGGTGTGACACCCCCATGTCTGATCACCGGGTGATCAATGATGACAGCACAACCACACACTTACGTTGGAGAACCCACCATCGCCGGCGATCACGAACAGCACCGACGACCCCCCTCCGTTTCTCTTTCTTTCTCTGTGTTTTTTTTGTGTTTCTGATTTTCTCCTTTTTGAGATTCAGGTCACGATCTTGCATGGATATTTATATGCATGAATATAGTGGTATTTCATGCTCCCTTGAGGTACCACGTTGCTCCTCCCGCTCTCCGTTCTCGGTTTTGATCTCCGATCGTCTCTCTCTCTCTCTCTCTCTATATATATATGTATAAAATCTTTTTCCCTAATTACATTATTTACCCCCTGATTTTCTTTAAGTATTCATTTCAACCCCTTTGAAAATTTAATATTTCTTAAAATTATAAATTCACCCCTAAATTTTTTATTCCAAATTGAAAATACCACATACCACCCCATTATTTTCTAAATGTTTCTAAAATGCAACTAAAATTGTTTTTGTGCTAAAATTAGGGTCTTACACTTAACATTGTGAAATTTACAAAAGCCATAACACTCCGAAAATTCCAATTTCGCTACTTCTTTTAAAGACTTGAAATCCTAAAATTTTGAAAGGCATACTCCATGAAACCCTCCAATTTTCCTCCCATTACGACAAAAAATCATTTAATAAGGTAAAGGATGCAATTGATCTGAAATTCGAAATCATGAAATTTTCAAAGGTTATGCACGCTATAAAATACCAATTCACTACTTTTTTAAAACACTCAAAATCGTGAAAATTTGAAGGCTACCGCTCCCGAAACCCCCAATTTCTATACGATTATGAGAAAACATCATTTGATTGGGAAATAGAAGAAATTCATTCGAAACTCAAAATCGTGAAATTTTTAAAAGGTATAGCAGACCAAAAAATCCCGATTTTCTTACTTTTTTTGAAGTACTCGAAATTGTGGAATTTTGAAAAGTTGAAACTCATGAAACACTTCAATTTCGATACTGTTACGAGAAATCATTATTTAATTGGGTAACAGATGAAATTCATCCGAAACTCAAAATCATAAAATTTTCAATGGCTAACACAACGAAAAATCCTGATTTCACTACTTTTTTTAAATACTTGAAACCCCAATTTTGCTACTTCTTTTGAAATCCCCCCATTTTGCTAACACTCGACCCCCCCATCCCATTTTGCTCCTATTACCACAAAACATCAATTGATAGGGTAACAGAAACAATTGATCTGAAACTCAAATTTATAAAATTATAAAAGGGTATAGCACACCAAAACATCTTAATTTTTGTACTTTTCTAAAACACTTGAAATCATGTAATTTTAAAATGTTAACAATCATGAAACACTTCGATTTCGCTACTATTATAAGAAAATAACATTTCATTGTGTACTGAAGAAATTAATCTGAAAGTCAAAATCATGAAATTTTAAAAGGCTATAGCATAACGACAAATCTTGATTTCGCTACTTTTTAAAACACTCAAAATCGTTAAATTTTGAAAGGCTACGCGAAATACCCTGATTTCGCTACCAATACGAGAAATAATTATTTGATTGGCTAATGAAAGAAATTCATTCGAAACTCAAAATTATGAAATTTGCAAAAGCTAGCACATCGAAATATTTTTATTTCGCTACTATTTAGAACTCAAAATCTTGAAGTTCTGAAAGGTTCACACTGGCGAACCCCCCACATTCTGCTCCCATTACAACAAACTATCATTTGAACACTAGAAATCATGAAATTTTGAAAGGCAAATACTCATGAAACTCGCCGATTTTGCTCGCATTACAACAAAAGACCATTGGATTGAGTAAGCAATTGATCTGAAACTCATAATCGTTAAATTTTCAAAGGCTATATAGCACACAAAAAAATTTCAATTTCACTACTTTTTTTAAACACTCGAAATCATGAAATTTTGAAAGGCAGCCACTAACCAAATCCCCCGATTTCGATATTATTACAAGAAAGCATCATTTGAGTGGGTAATAGATAAAATTCATCCGAATCTCAAAATCTCGACTTTGCTGTTTTTATGAAATACACAAAATTATAAAATTTTGAAAGGCTACTACTCGCGAAAACCCCCTTCTTGCAACTTTTTTGAAACCTCTCATTTTGCTAATAATCGAAATCCCCCCATCTTACTATCATCACGACAAAACATTATTTGACAGGGTAACAGAAACATTTGATCCAAAACTCAAAATCATGTAATTTTAAAAGCGTCACCCAGATATTCTAATTTCGCTACTTATTTGAAACACCCAAAATTATGAAATTTTTAAAAATTAACACTCACAAAACACCCCAATTTCAATACTATTGAGAGAAAGCAACATTTGATTGGGTATTGAAGAAATTTATCGAAACTCAAAATTGTGAAATTTTCAAATGCTTGCACATCGAAAAATTTCGATTTCACTATTGTGTTTTTTTTAAATACCCAAAATCGTGAAAATTTGAAAAGCTACCACTCGCAAAACACCCCGATTTTGCTACAATCATGAGAAAGCATCATTTTATTGGGTAACAGAACAAATTCATTCGAAACTCAAAATAGTAAAATTTTCAAAGGTTATTGTACATTGAAAAAATCTTGATTTCATTACTTTTTAGAAACGCTCAGAATCGTGAAATTTTGAAAGGTTAATACTAGCTAAATCGCTGCATTTTTCTCCCATTATGAAATAAAATAAAATAAAATCATTTGATAAAGTAAATGAAAGAATTACTCTGAAGCACAAAATCATGAAATTATCAAAGGTTGTGTTGCATAGAGTGAAACTCCAATTTTGCCGTTATTTTTTAAATACTCAAAATCGTAAAATTTGAAGAGTCTAATACTCGTAAAACTTCCCAATTTTGCTCCCGTTATGACAAAATATTATTTGATAGAGTAACGAAAGCAATGATCCAAAATTCAAAATTTTAAAATTTTCGAAGGCTATATATAGTGCACCGAAAAATCCCGATTTCACTATTTTTCTGAAATACTAGAAATCGTGAAACTTTGAAAGGCAAACACTAACGTAAACCGCAGATTCTATACCATTACAAGAAAGTATCATTTGATTAGATAACAAAAGAAATTTATTTGCAACTCAAAATTGTAAAATTTACAAAGGCCATATCACATTGAAAATTTTTCATTTTGCAACTTTTTTAAAACACTTGAAATCGAGAAATTTTAAAAGACTAACACTTGCAAAGCCCCCCGATTTCGCTCCCATTAT
The DNA here is from genome assembly GCA_016647705.1 of Eucommia ulmoides. NCBI lineage: Eukaryota > Viridiplantae > Streptophyta > Magnoliopsida > Garryales > Eucommiaceae > Eucommia > Eucommia ulmoides. The sequence continues at coordinate 132,742 of CM028338.1, forward strand.
GACAAAAAAATCATTTGACATGGTAACGGAAGAAATTCATCAATAGCTAAAAATTGTAAAATTTTTAAAGGCTAAGCACACTGAAAAATTTCGATTTCACTACCTTTTTTAAATACTTGAAATTATGAAATTGTAAAAGGCTAACACTTGAACCCCCTCTCTGTCTCTGTCCCCCCTACCCCCTCCCCCCCCCGGCCCCGAATTCGTTCCCATTACAATAAAACATCTTTTGAAAGGGTAACATAATCAATTGATTCAAAACTGAAAATGGTGAAATTTTCAATACCTACATAGCACTCCGAAAAATTTCAATTTTTCTACTATTTTTAAATACTCAAAATTGTGAAATTTTAAAAGGCTAACACTCGCAAAACCACCCTGAGTTTTCTCCTACTATAACAAGATATCATTTTATTGGGTAACAGAAACAATTGATCCAAAACTCAAAATCGTGAAATTTTCAAATCCTAGAGGACATTGAAAAATGTCAATTTTGCATTTTTTTTGAATACTCAAAATCATAAATTTTGGAAAAGCAAACACTAAAAAAACCCCCCAATTTAGGTATCACTGTGTGAAAGCATAATTTGATTCGAGAACAAAAAAAAAAAAAAAAAAAAAAAAATTCAAAACCAATAGCACATAAAAAAAATCTCGTTTTCTCTACTTTTTTGGAAATACTCAAAATTGAAAAATTTAAAAGGCTAATACTAGACAAAAACCCACGACTTTTCTCCTATTATGAAAAAAATAATAGTTTGGTAGGGTAACAGAAGAAACTAATCTGAAACTCAAAATCGTGATATTTTCAAAAGGTATAAAACACATCGAAAAATCCCGATTTCGCTACTTTTTTAAATACTCAAAATCGTTAAATTTTGAAAGCTAACACTCACAAAACCCCCCAATTTTGCTCCGATTATAATAAAACATCAATTGATACGGTAATAGAAGTAATTGATACCATTCTGAGACACTCGAAATAGTAATTTTTTTTTGAAAGGCCAAAACCCCATGATTTTGATACCAGTAAGAGAAAGTATTATTTGACTAGATGACATAAGAAATTCATCCGTAACTCAAAATTGTAAAATTTTCAAAGGTTATAACACACCGAAAAATCTCCATTTCGCTATTTTTTTTAAAGATTCGAAATCGTGAAATTTTAAAAGCCTCATACTTGAGAAAACCCCCAAGTTCGCTCCTATTATGAAAAAAATATCTATTGATAGATTAACGAAACCAATTGATCGGAAAATCAAAATCGTGAAATATTCAAAGGCTATAGTACATCGAAAAATCCCGATTTCGCTATATTTTTAAATACTCAAATCGTAAAATTATAAAGGCTAACACTTGAAAAATCTCCCAATTTCGCTCCCATTACAATAAAACGTCATTTGATAGCTTAACAGAAGAAATTGATGCGTAACTCAAAATTTTGAAATTTTCAAAGGCTATCGGACACCGTTGAATCCCTATTTTCCTAATCTTTTGAAAAACTTAATTTTTTTTTGAAAGAATAATAGTCACAAAACCTCCCGAGTTCTATCCCATTACGACAAAATATCTTTTAATAGGGTAATATAAGCAATTGATCCAAAACTTAAATCGTGAAATTTTCAACGGCTATCACATTGAAAAATTCTGATTTCACTTATTTTTTTTAAACGCTCCAAATCGTAAACTTTTGAACGGCAAATACTAACAAAACCCCCCGTTTTGATACCATTACGAGAAAATATCATTTGATTAGATAACAGAATACATTTATCCGTAACATAAAATGGTAAAAATTTAAAAGGCAACATCACATCAAAAAATCTCTATTTCGCTACTTTTTTTAAATGCTCGAACTTGTGAAATATTAAAGGTTGATATTCGAAAACCCCCCTGAATTCACTCCTATTACAACAAAATATCATTTGATAGGGTAACGGAACCAATTGATCTAAAACTCAAAATCGTGAAATTTTCAAAACTATAGTACAACAATTTTTTTTTGATTCCGCCACTTTTTTTTAATACCCAAAATCATGAAATTGTAAAGGCTAGCAATTGATCCAAAACTCAAAATTGTGAAATTTTCAAAGGCTATCGGACACTGTAAAATCCTGGTTTTGCTAATTTTTTGAAATACTCAAAATAAAAAAATTTGGAAATCCTGAGTTCTATCCCATTACGAAAAAATATCATTTTATAGGATTACAAAAGCAATTGATCTGAATCTTAAAATTGTGAAATTTTCAAAGGCTAGCACACTGAAAAATCTTAATTTCAATTTTTTTTAAACACTCGAGATCGTAAACTTTTGAAAGGCAAACACTAACGAAACCCCTAGATTTTGATACCATTATGAGAAAATATTATTTGATTAGATAACAGAAGAATTTATCTTTAACTAAAAATTGTTTCAAAGGTAATAGCACATCGAAAAATCACCATTTCACTATTTTTTTAAATACTCAAAATCATGCAATTTTAAAAGGATAATACTCAAGAAACCTCTCAAGTTCGTTCCTATTATGATAAAATTTGATAGGTAAATGGATCCAATTGATCCAAAACTTAAAATTGTGGAATTTTCAAAAGTTATAGTACAACGAAAAATTCTAATTTTGCTATTTTTTTAAATACTCAAAATAGTGAAATTGTAAAGGCTAAACTTTCAAAATTCCTCAATTTTGCTCCCATTACAATAAAACGTCATTCGATTGGTTAATGGAAGCAATTGATCCAAAACTCAAAATCGTAAAATTTTCAAAATATATCGGACACTGTTAAATCCCAGTTTCATCTATTTTTTTAAATATTCAAGAATCAAAAAATATTGAAAGGGTAAGAATCACGAAACCCCCCGTATTCTATCCCATTACGACAAATATCATTTTATAGGGTAACATTAGTAATTGATCTGAAACTTAAAATTGTGAAATTTTCAAAGGCTATATCACACTGAAAAATCTTGATTTTACTATGTTTTTGAAAGACTTGAAATCATAAATTTTAGAAAGGCAAACACTAATGAAATTCCCCAATTTCGGTACTATTATACAAAAGCATTATTTGATTAGATAACAAAATAAATTCATTTGTAACTCAAATTTGTAAAAAAATTTAACGCTGTAACACACAAAAAAATCCAGATTTGTTTTTTTTTAGAATACTCAAAATCATGAAATTTTAGAAGGCTAAAACTAGTGAAATCCCCTAAGTTTGATCCCATTAAAAAAAATGTCATTTGAAAGGGTAACAAAAGTAATTGATCCAAATTTCAAAATTGTGAAATTTTCAAAATTTGTAACACACAAAAAAAAAAAATCTCGATTTTGATGTTTTTTTAACACTCAAAATGCTAAATTTTTTCAAGGCGAACACTAACTAAACCCCCCAATTTCGATACCATTACAAGATAGCATCGCTTGAATAGATAATACAATAAATTCATCTGTAACTCAATATCGTAAAAATTTCCAAGGCTATAGCAATATGAAAAATCTCGATTTCGCTCCCATTACAATTGAACATCATTTGATAGGGTAATGGAAGCAATTGACCTAAAACTTTAAATCGTTAAATTTTCAAATGCTATAGTACACTAGGAAATCTTGATTTTGCTACATTTTTAGACACTCGAAATCATGAAGTTTTAAATGGCTAACACTCATAAAACCCCCAAGTTCGCTCCCATTATGAGAAAATATCATTTGATACGGTTACGGAAACAACTGATCTGGAACTCAAAATTGTGAAATTTCAAAGGCTATACACACTGAAAAATCTCTATTTTGCTATTTTTTTTAAACACTTGAAATCCTAAATTTTTGAAAGGGAAATAGTAACAAACCCCCCCCAATTTCGACACCATTACGAGAAAGTATCATTTGATTAGATAATAGAATAAATTCTTCCATAAATCAAAATCGTAAAATTTTTAAATGTATAGCACACGAAAAAAATCTCAATTTCACTACTTTTTTAGAATACTTGAAATCGTAAAATTTTAAAAGGCTAATACCCCAGAAATCCTCGAGTTTGCTCTTACTACGACAAAATATCATTTGATAGGGTAACGAAACCAATTGATCTGAAACTCAATATCGTGAAATTTTCATAAGCTATAGCACATCGAATTTGTTTAATTTCGCTAACTTTATGAAACACTTAAAACTGTTAGTTTTTAAAGGTAAACACTAACGAAACCCCCTGATTTTGATAACATTACAAGAATGCATCATTTGATTAGATAACAAAAGAAATTCATCCATACCTCAAAATCGTAAAGTTGTAAAATACTATTGCATACCAATTTATTTTTTTTGAAATTCTAAAAATCATGAAAATTTAAAAGGCTAAAAATGGCAACCCCCCCCTAACACACTCCTATTATGACAAAAAATCATTTGATAGGGAAACGGAAGTAATTGACTTAAAACTAAAAATCGTGAAATTTTCAAAGACAATAACACACCGAAAAATCCGGATTTTTTTTGGCTTTTTTGAAATACTTGAAATCGTGAAATTTTAAAGGCCAACACTTCTAAAATCCCCAGATTTCGCTCTCATTACAATAAAACGTCATTTGATAGGGTAACATAAGCAATTGATCCAAAACTTAAAGTCGTGAAATTTTCAAAGGCCATAATACATCGAAAAATCTCGATTTCGCGATTTTTTTGTAATACTCAAAATTTACAAAATATTAAAAGACTAACACTCGCAAAATCCCCCCAAGTTCGCTCCCATTACTAAAAAAATGGTATTTGATTGGGTAACAAATGCAATTTATCCAAAATTTATAATAGTGAAATTTTTGAAGGCCACACTAAAAAATCCTGATTTTGCTACTTTTTTTAAACACTAGAAATCGTACATTTTATAAATATAAAAGAAATGAAACCCCTTGATTTTTTATACCATTATGCAAACGCATCATTTTATTAGATAACAGAAGAAATTCATCCGTAACTCAAAATGATAAAATTCTCAAAGGCTATATAACACACCAAAAAATTCGAATTTGGTGATTTTTTTTTAAATACTCAAAATCGTGAAATTTTAGAGGTTAACATTCGTGAAAGCCCCTGAGTTCGCTCCCATTATGAAAAAATATTATTTTATTGGGTAATGGAAGCAATTAATCCTAAACTCAAAATAGTGAAATTTTCAAATGCTATATAGCACATTGAAAAATCCTGATTTCACTAGTTTTTTGAAACACTTGAAATTGTAAATTTTTGGAAGGTAAACACTAACAAAACCTCCCTAATTCGATACTATGAGAAAGAATCATTTGATTATATACTAGAACAAATTCATCTGTAACTCAAAATCATAAAAGTTTGAAAGGCTAGCATACCAAAAAAATTCAAATTTTGCTACTTTTTTGAAATACTCAACATCATGAAATTTTAATGGCTAATACTTGCAAAATCACCCGATTTTGCTTCCATTACAATAAAACATCATTAGATAGGCTAACAGAAGCAATTGATCCAAAACTTAAAATTGTGAAATTTTCAAATGATAGTACACCGAAAATACCGATTTTGATATTTTTTTGAAACACTCGAAATCATAAAATTCTGAAAGGAAAACATTAACAAAACCCCCCTTATTTTCATATCATTACGAGAAAACATTATTTAATTAGTTAATAGAAGAAATTCATTCATAACTAAAAATGATAAAATTTTCCAAGGCCATAACATTCCAAAAAATCTCGATTTCGCATTTTTTTTTTTTAAATATTCCAAATTGTGAAATTGTAAAGGCTAACACCTGCAAAATCCCCTGATTTTGCGCCCCTTGTAATAAAACATCATTTGATAAGTTAACGGAAGCAATTGATCCAAAATTTAAAATTATTTTTGAAGGCTATAGGACACCGAAAAATCCTGATTTTACTAATTTTTCAAAATACTCAAAATCCTAAAATTTTGAAAAGGTAACATTCACAAAACCCCCTGAGTTCTCCTCCATTACAACAAAATATCATTTTATAAGGTATCGAAAGCTATTGATCTGTAACTCAAAATTGTGAAATTTTCAAAGGCTGTATGACACTAAAAAATTCTGATTTTGCTATTTTCTCTAAACACTCAAAATAGTAAATTTTAGAAAGGAAAACACTAACGAAACCCCTAAATTTTGATACTATTATGCAAAAGCATCATTTGGTTAGATAATAAAAGAAATTTATCCGTAACTCAAAATCGTAACATTCAGAGGATATAGCACATCGAAAAATCTTATTTTCTCTACTTTCTTGAAATACTAAAAATCGTGAAATTTCAAAAGGCTAATATTTGAAAACCCCCACCGATTTTGCTCCTATTAGAGAAAATAATAATTTGATTGGGTAATGGAATCAACTAATCTAAAACTCAAAATCGTGAAATTTCAAAGGGTATACCACACTGAAAAATCCATATATTTTTTTTAAATATTCAAAATCGTGAAATTTTGAAAGACTAACACTGACAAAACGCCCCGATTTCGCTACCATTACAATAAAATGTCAATTGATTGGGTAACGGAAGAAATTGATTAGAAACTTAAAATCGTAAAATTTTCAAAAGCTATAGAACATAAAAAAAATTTAATTGTTGAAGCACTCAAATTCTTTTATCTTTAAAAGGCCGAAACCCACCGATTTCGATACCATTATGAGAAAATATCATTTGATTAGATAACAATTCATCCGTAACTCAAATTCGTAAATTTTTCAAACGTTATAGGACACAAAAAATTCTTGATTTCGCTATTTTTTTTCAAATACTCGAAATCGTGAATTTTAAAAGGCTAATACTCGAGAAATCCCCAAGTTTGCTCCTATTACAACAAAATATCATTTGATAGGGTAACAGAACCAATTGATCCAAAACTCAATATTATGAAATTTTTATAGGTTATAGTACTTCGAAAATGTCGATTTTACTTTTTCGAAACACTTAAAATTGTAAAGTTTTGAAAGGCAAACACAAAGGGAACCCCCCAATTTCTATAACATTAATAGAAATCATCCGTAACTCAAAATCGTCCGTAACTCAAGATCATCCCCCAATTAATATAACATTTGATTGGATAACGGAAGAAAATCATCTGTAACTCAAAATCGTAAAGTATTCAAAGACTATTGGATACTGAAAAATCTCGATTTCATAACTTTTTGAAATCCTCAAAATCGTGCAATCTTGAAAGGCTAATAATTGCAAAAAAAAAAAAAAAAAACCAATTTCACTCCAATTATGAAAAAAATAAAAATAAATCATTTGATAGGGTAACACATGCAATTGACCTAAAACAAAAAAACATAAAATTTTCAAAAGTAGCACATCGAAAAACCCGATTTTGGTACTTTTGTTTAATACCCGAAATCAAGAAATTTTAAAAGGCTAGCACTCGCAAAAAAATCTTGATTTGTCTCCCTTTACAATAAAATATCATTTGATAGGGTAATGGAAGCAATTAATCCAAAACTTAAAATTGTGAAAAAAGACTATAGCACACCGAAAAATTCCGATTTCTCTACTTTTTTGAAACATTGGAAATTTTATACTTTTGAAAGGAAAACACTAACAAAACCCCTTGAATTTGATACTATTTAGAGAAAACATCATTTGATTATATAACATAAGAAATTTATACGTAACTCAAATCGTACAATTTTTAAAGACTATAACACACCGAAAGATCCTGATTTTACTTTAAAATACTCAAAATCAAGAAATTTTGAAAGGCTAACACTGGAAAAAACCAGCAACTTAGCTCCCATTATGACAAAATATCATTTGATAGGGTAATGGAAGCAATTGATTCAAAACTCGAAATCATGAAATTTTTTAAAGCTATAGCGCATAAAAAAAAAATCCTAATTTTGCTATTTTTTTTTAAATGCTAACATTTGAAAATTCCCCTAGATTTCCCTCCCATTACAATAAATCGTAAATTTTCAAAAGGTAAATACTAACGAAATCCCTCGATTTCAATACCATTTTTGCAAAAGTATTATTTGATTAGATAACAGTAGAAATTCATCTGTAACTCAAAATCGTAAAATTCAAATGCTATAGCACACCGAAAAATCACATTTTCTCTATTTTTTTAAAATACTCAAAATCGTGAAATTTCAAAGGACTATTACTTGCAAAACCCTAGTATTTCTCTCTTATTTTGAAAAATAATAATTTGATAGGGTAATGGAAGCAACTAATCTTAAACTCAAAATCGTGAAATTTTCAAAGACTAACACTCGCAAAACGCCCCAAATTCACTCCCATTACAATGAAACGTCAATTGATAAGGTAACTTTAGGAATTGATCTGAAACTCGAAATCAGGAAATTTTCAAATGCTATAGGACACCAAAAAATTCCTATTTTTGAAACACTTGAATTCGCATATTTTTTAAAGGCCGAAACCCCTAATTTAGATATCATTAGAGAATGCATCCATAACTCAAAATCTTAAAATCATCCACAACTCGAAATCTTAAAATTTTTAAATGCTGCACACTGAAAAATCTCAATTTCGCTACTTTTTTTAAATACTCAAAATCGTGAAATTTTAAAAGGTTAATACTTGAGAAACCTTCGAGTTCACTCCTATTACTACAAAATATCATTTGATAGGTTAACGGAAAAAATCATTTGATTAGATAAAATAAGAAATTCATACGTGACTCAAAATCCTAAAATTTTCATAGGGTATATTACACCAAATATCTCAATTTTCTTACTTTTTTGAAATACTCAATATTGTGAATTGTTGAAAGGATAACACTCGCAAAGCCCGCGATTTAGATGTCATTACGAGAATGCATCATTCGATTAGATAACAGAAAAAAGTCATCCATAACTCAATATTGTAAAATTTACAAAGGTTATAGCATATCGAAAAAATCTTTATTTCGCTACTTTTTTAAACACCTGAAATCCTAAATTTTTAGGAGGCAAACATTAACAAACGTCCCTCTCCCCCGGCGCCCGATTTCCATACCATTATGAGATATAATCATTTGATTAGATAATAGAAGAAATTCATTTATAACTCAAAATTGTAAAACTTTCAAAGGCTATAGTGCACCATAAAATCTTGATTTCGAAACTTTTTTAAATACACCAAATTGTGAAATTTTGAAAGCTAATAATCGCAAAACCCCATCATTTCGGGCCCATTATGAAAATAATAATTTGATAGGGTGCTGGAAGGAGTTGATCTGAACTCAAAATCATGAAATTTTCAAAGGTTATAGTACATCAAAAAATTCCGATTTACTATTTTGAAATTCTCAAAATTGTGAAATTGTTAAGGCTAACACTTGCAAAATATCCCGATTTCACTCCAATTACAATAAAATGTTATTTGATAGAGTAACGGAAACAATTGATCTTAAACTTAAAATCATTAAATTTTCAAAGGCTATATGGGACATTGGTTTAGTAATTTTTTTTAAATACTCAAAATCGTGAAATTTTGAAAAACTAACAATCACAAAACACCCTGAGTTTTCTCCCATTATCATAAAATATCATTTTATAAGGTAACGGAAGCAAGTAGTGCGAAACTCAAAATCGTGAAATTTTTTAAGGCTACACACTGAAATATCCTGATTTCGCTACCATTTTTAAACACTCGATGTCATAAACTTTAGAAAGGCAAACACAAACAAAACCCTCCGATTTCGATACCATTACGCAAAAGCATGATTTGCTTAGATAACAGTTAAAATTCATCCGTAACTAAAAATCGTAAAATTTTCAAAGGTTAGAGCATACCGAAAAATCTCGTTTTCTCTACTATTTTGAAATACTCAAAATCGTAAAATTTTCAAAGGCTAACATTTACCAAACCCCATACTTTGCACTGAGGATAAAAAAATTGATAGGGTCATAGAAGCAAGTCGAAACTCAAAATTGTAAAATTTTCAAAGGCTATATAACACATCAAAAAATCCCAATTTCACTATTTTTTTTAAATACTCAAAATCGTGAAATTTTCAAAAGATAATACTCTCAACAACCCTCCGATTTTGCTCCCATTATTGTAAAACATCAATTTATAGGGTAACGGAAGTAATTGACCCAAAGCTCAAAATCATGAAATTTTGAAAGGCTGTAGCACCAAAAAAAAAATCCCGATTTTGCTACTCTTTTGAAATTTTCTTGAATTTTTGAAAGGCAAACACTAACGAAGTCCCCTGATTTTGATACTATTACAAGAAAGAATAATTTGATTAGATAACAGAAGAAATTCATTTGTAACTCAAAATAAATAAAAAAAATTCAATGGCTGTAGCTCACCGAAAAAATGAAATTTCGCTATTTATTTTTTTTTTGAATTTTTGAAAGGCAAACACCAACAAAATCCCCCGATTTCGATAGCATACTGAGAAAGAATACTTTTATTAGTTAACAAAAGAAATTAATTTGTAACTCATAATCATAAAATTTTCAAAGGCAGTTGCTCACCGAAAATTCCCGATTTTGCTACTTTTAAAAGGCGAACACTCAAAATTGTGAAATTTGAAAGACTAACACACGCAAACCCCCCCAATGTTTATCCCATTACAATAAAAATCATTTTATTGGGGAACAAAAGCAATTGATTCAAAACTCAAAATCGGATAATTTTCAAAGGCTATACCCATTAGAAATTTCACGATTTTGAGTTATGGAAGAATTTCTTCTGTTACCGTTTGAAATCAAGATTTATCATCATGGTAAAAATATTGGGGAGGGGGAGGGGGGGTCTGGTGAATGATGTCCTTTAAAAATTTCACGAGTTCAACAATTTTTTTAAAAAATAAGCGAAATTTATATTTTCTTGTGTGCTATACCCTGTGAAAATTTCACAATTTTGAGTTTCAGACGAATTTCTTCTATTACCCTTTCAAACAATGATTTATCATCATGGTAAAAAAAATAGGGGGGGTCTGGTGAATTATAGCATTTTAAAGTTTCACGAGTTTGACAGTTTCAAAAAATTAGCAAAATAAATATTTTCTTATGTGCTATATCCTTTCAAAATTTCAAGATTTTGAGTTTTGGATGTATTTCTTCAATTAGCACTTCAAATCATGATTTACCATAATGACATAAAAATTGGGGGGTCTGGTGGGTGATAGTCTTTCTAAATTTCACGAGTTCGACAATTTCAAAAAATTAGCAAAATTTATATTTTTGTGTGTTATACCTATTGAAACTTTCACGATTTTGAGTTTTGGATGAATTTCTTTTGTTATCTATTCATATCCTGATTTATTATCATAGTACAAAAATTTGGGGTCTCGTAGGTTATATCTTTTCAAAATTTCACGAGTTCGACATTTTAAAAAATTAGTGAAATTAAAAATTTCCAGTATGCTACGCCCTTTGAAAATTTCACAATATTGAGTTTTTGTTGAACCTATTCTGTTACCCCCCTATAATCATGATTTTTCATCAATGTGAAAAATTTGGGAAGTCCGGTGGCTTATAGCATTTTAAAAATGAATGATTTCAACAGTTGAAAAAAAATAGCAAAATTGATATTTTTCTATTTGTTATATACCCTTTGAAAATTTCACGATTTTGAGTTTTGGTTGAATTTATTCAGTTACCCATTCAAATCATGATTTATCATCATGGTTCAAAAATTGGGGGTCTAGTGGGTTTTATCTTTTCAAAATTTCATAATTTCAACAGTTCTAAAAACTCAGCGAAATTGATATTTTTTCTGTGTGCTATACCCTTTGAAAATTTCATGATTTTGAGTTTTGGATGAATTTCTTTTGTTACCTCTTCTTATTTCAAAAAATTAGCAAACATTGATATTTTTCTTTGTGCTATATACCCTTTCAATATTTCACGATTTTGAGTTTTGGATGCATTTCTTCTTTTATCCATGCAAATTAAGATTTATCATCATGATATAAAAATTAAGAGTCTAGTTGGTGATAGTTTTCCATAATTTCACGATTTCAACAGTTTCAAAATATTTACAAAATTTATATTTTTCTGTGTGCTATACCATTGAAAATTTCACGATTTTAAGTTTTGAATGAATTTCTCCTGGTACACCTTCATATCATGATTTATTGTTCGAGTACAAAAACTGGGGGCCTTGTGGGTTATATCTTTTCAAAATTTCACGAGTTCGATAGTTTAAAAAAATTAGTGAAATTGATAATTTTTTGTATGCTATGTCTGTTGAAAATTTCATGACTTTGACTTTTTGTTCAATTTCTTCTGTTACCCCTTCAAATCCTGATTTATCATCACGGTACAAAAATTAGGGGGGGGGGGGGGGGGGAGGGGAGGGGGTCTAGTGGCTTATATTATTTTAAAAAAAATCTGATTTTGACAATATAAAAAAATTAGCAAAATTGAAATTTTTCTATGTGCTATCCTTTGAAAATGTCATGATTTTGAGTTTTGGATGAATTTATTCAGTTACCAACTCAAATAATGATTTATCATCATGATATAAAAAACGGGGGATCTGTGAATGATAGACTTTCAAAATTTCACAAGTTCAACAGTTTTAAAAAATTAACAAAATTGATATTTTTCTATGTGCTAACACTTCGAAAATTTCACGATTTTGAGTTTCAGGTGAATTTTTTCTATTACTCTTTCAAATCATGATTTATCATCATGGTAAAAAAATAGGGTGGGTCTGGTGAATTATGGCATTTTAAAATTTCATGAGTTCGACAGTTTAAAAAAATTAGCAAAATAAATATTTTTTATGTGCTATATCATTTCAAAATATCATGATTTTGGATGAATTTCTTCAATTACCACTTCAAATCTTGATTTACCATCATGATATGAAAATTTCACGAGTTTGACAGTGTAAAAAAATTAGCAAAAATTTTTATTTTTGTGCGCTATACCTATTGACAGTTTCATGATTTTGAGTTTTGGATGAATTTCTTTTGTTACCCATTCGTATCTTGATTTATCATTATGTTACAAAAATTTGGGGTCTAGTGGGTTATATCTTTCCAAAATTTCACGAGTTCAACAATTTTAAAAAATTAGCAAAATTGACATATTTTTGTGTGCTATGCTCTTTGAAAATTTCACGATCTTTAGTTTTGGACGAATTTGTTCTGTTACCTCTTCAAATCATGATTTATCATCATGGTACAAAAATAGTGGGGGTCTAGTCAAATATGGCATTTTAAAATTTCACGACATTGATAGTTTAAAAAAAATAGTGAAATTAATATTTTTCTGTGTGCTGTACACCCTTCAAAAATTTCTCGATTTTGAGTTTCCGACGAATTTTTTATGTTACCCTTTAAATCAAAATTTATCATCATGTTACAAAAATTTGGGGGTCTAGTGAATGTTAGCCTTTCAAAAATTCTTGAGTTCAACAAAATTTTTAAAAATTAGCAAAATTGATATTTTTCCGTGTGTTATTCGCTTTGGAAGTTTCACGATTTTTAGTTTTGGATGAATTTATTCTTTTACCCCTTCAAATTATGATTTATCATCATGGGTAAAAAATTGGAGGGTCTAGTGCGATATAGCATTTTCAAATTTACGAGTTCGACAAAATTAGCGAAATTGAGAATTTTGTGTGTGCTATACTCTTTGGAAATTTTACAATTTTGAGATTCGGACGAATTTCTTCTCTTACTCCTCCAAATCAACGAATTTCATCTTGGTACAAAAATCGGGCTGGTTTGGTGAATTATAGCATTTTAAAATTTCCTGAGTTTGACAGTTTAAAACATTATCGAAATTGATATTCTTTTATGTGCCATACATTTTGAAAATTTCACGATTTTGAGTTTTGATTGAATTTCTTCCGGTATTCCTTCAAATCATGATTTATCATCCTAGAACAAAAATTGGAGGGTTTAGTGTGATATAGCATTTTAAAATTTAACAAATTCGATAATTTAAAAGAATTCGCGAAGTTGAGAATTTTTTGTGTGCTATATACCTTATGGAAATTTCACGATTTTGAGTTCCGAACAAATTTCTTCTATTATCCTATCAAATCAAGATTTATCATCATTGTCCCAAAATTTGAGGGTCTGGTGAATAATAGCCGTTCAAAATTTCATGAGTTCAACAATTTTAAAAAATTGGCGAAATTTAATTTTTTCTGTGTTATACCCTTTGAAAATTTTACTATTTTGAGTTTTTGATGCATGTCTTTTGTTACCCCCATCAAATCATGATTTAACATTATGGTACAAAAATAGGGGAGTCTAGTGAATTATAGCATTAATAAATTTCACGAGTTTGACAGTTTAAAAAAATTAGCGAAATTGATATTTTTCTGTGTGCTACCATTGAAAATTTCATGATTATGAGTTTTGGACGAATTTCTTCCGTTACCCCTTCAAATAAAGATTTATTATAATGGTACCAAAATTGGGGGACCAGTTTAAACATAACTTTTCAAAATTTCACGGGTTTAACAATTTCAAAAAATTTGCAAAATTGATTTTTTTTTTCCATTGTGTAATACCCTTTGAAAATTTAACGATTTTGAGTTTTGAATGAATTTATTTTGTAACACTTGAAAATCATGATTTATTATCGTGATACAAAGATTTTGCGGTCTAGCGGGAAATAGCATTTTTAAAAAATTAGCAAAATTCAAAATTTTTTGTGTGCTTTCCCCATTTAAAATTTCACGATTTTGAGTTTTGGTTGAATTTCTTCAACTACCCCTTCAAATCCAGATTTATCATCATGGTACCAAAATTGGAGAGGGGGGGGGGGGTGTCTGATGAATGATAGTCTTTCAAAATTTCACAAGTTCTACAATTTCAAAAAATTAGCGAAATTGATATTTTTCTGTGTGGTATAATACCCTTTGAAAATTTCATGATTTGAAGTTTTGGACGAATTTGTTCTTTTACCCTTCGTAACATGATTTATCATCTTGGTTCAAAAATAGGGGGTCTGGTGGGTGATAGCCATTCAAAATTTCATGAGTTCAACAATTTTAAAAAATTAGCGAAATTGAAATTTATCTATGTGCTGTAACTTTTGAAAATTTCATAATTTTGAGTTTCAAACAAATTTCTTCTGTTACCCCTCTCAAATCATGATTTATCATCATGGTACAAAAATATGGGGTCCTGTGAATTATCGTATTTTAAAATTTCAAGTGTTCAACAATTTAAAAAAATTAGCGAAATTAGTATTTTACTATGTGCTCTACCCTTTGTAAATTTCACGATTATGAGGTTTGGACAAATTTCTTTTGTTATCCCTTCCAATCATGGTTTATCACGATGGTTCAAAAAAAAGGAGGGGGGACAAATTTCTTTTGTTATCCCTTCAAATTTCTTTTGTTATGAGGTTCGGACAAAATTGATATTTTTCTGTGTGCTATACCCATTGAAAATTTACAATTTTGAGTTTCAAATTAATTTCTTTTGTTACTACTTCAAATCAAGATTTATCATAGTGGTATATAAATTGGGGGATCTACTGAGTGATAGTCTTCCATAATTTCACGAGTTTAACATTTTCAAAAAATTAGCAAAATTTATATTCTTGGTGTGTTATACCCATTTAAAATTTCACGATTTTGAGTTTTTGACAAATTTCTTTAGTTACACCTTTATATAAAGATTTATCATCATGGTACCAGAATTGGGGGCTCTGCTTTCATGAGTTCAACAATTTTTAAAAATTAGCGATATTGATATTTTTCTGTGTGCTATATCCATTGAAAATTTCTTGATTTTGAGTTTCTGACGAATTTCTTCTGTTACCCTTTAAAATCATGATTTCTCATCATGGTACAAAATAGGGGGTTTGGTGAAATATACGATTTTAAAATTTAGTGAGTTCGACAATTAAAAATAATTAGCAAAATTGATATTTTTTTTGTGTGCTCTACCATTTGAAAATTTTACGATTTTGAGTTTCGGACGAATTTCTTCTGTTACCCTTCATATTATGATTTGTCATCATGGTACATAAATAGGGGGGGTCTAGTGAATTATAGCATTTTAAAATTTTTCGAGTTCGACAATTTCAAAAAATTAGCGAAATAGAAAATTTTCTGTGTTCTATCGTTTGAAAATTTTACGACTATCAGTTTCAGACACATTTCTTTTGTTACCCATTCTAATCAAGATTTCATGTCATGTTACCAAAATTTGGGGGTTAGGTAAATGTTAGCCTTACAAAATTTCACGATTTGAACAAATTTTAAAAAATTAGCAAAATTGATATTTCTTCGTGTATTATCCCCTTTTGAAAATTTCACGATTTAGAGTTTTGCATGAATTTGTTTAGTTACTCCTTCAAATCATGATTTATCATCATAGTACAAAAATTGGAGGGTCTAGTGCGATATAGCATTTTAAAATTTCACAAGTTTGATAATTTTAAAAAATTAGCGAAATCGAGAATTTTTTGTATGTTATACCATTTGAAAATTTCACAATTTTTAGTTTTGGACGAATTCCTTGGTCTTACCCCCTTCAAATCCAGATATTTCATCATAGTACAAAAATAAGGGGGGGGGGGGGGGGGGAGGGGGGGGGGGGGGCTGGTGAATTATAGCATTTTAAAATTTCATGAGTTCGATAGTTTAAAAAAATTAACGAAATTAATAATTTTCTATGTGCTCTACTCTTTGAAAATTTCACGATTATGAGTTTTGGACAATTTCTTCTGTTACCCCTCCAAATCAAGATTTATCATCATGGTACCAAAATTGGGGGCTCTGGTGAATGCTAGTGTATCATAATTTTATGAGTTCAACAATTTTAAAATATTAGCCAAATTGACATTTTTCTGTGTGCTATATACCATTTGAAAATTTCAAGATTTTGTGTTTCGGACGGATTTCTTTTGTTACCCCTTGAAATCATGATTTATCTTCATGGTACAAAAATAAGGGGGTCGGGTGAAATACAACATTTTAAAATTTCATGAGTTAGACAGTTTAAAATATTTAGTGAAATTGATATTTTTCGTTGAGCTCTATTATTTGAAAATTTCACGATTTTGAGTTTCGAATAAATTTCTATAGTTATCCCTTCAAATCATGATTTATCATCATGGTACAAAAATAGGGGGCTCTGGCGAGTTATAGAAATTTCAAGAGATCAACAGTTTCAAAAAATTTGGCAAAATTGATATATTTTTTTGTGCTCTATCCTTTGAAAATTTCAAGATTATGAGTTTCAGATGCATTTCTTTAGTTACCTCTTCCAATCAAGATTTTTCATCATGCTACAAAAATTTGGAGGTCTGGTGAATGATATCCGTTCAAAATTTTACGAGTTCAACAATTTTAAAAAATTATGAAATTGATATTTTTCTGTGTGCAAGATAACCTTTTGAAAATTTCCTAATTTTTAGTTTTGGATGAATTTCTTCTTTAACCTCTTCAAATCTTGTTTTATCATCATGATAAAAAAAAAAAAAATAAATAAAAATTGGAGGGTCTAGTGAGATATAGCATTTTAAATTTCACGAGTTCGACAATTTAAAGAAATTAGCGAAATTGAGAATTTTTTGTTTGTTATACTGTTTTGAAATTTTACGATTTTGAGATTTGGACGTATTTCTTCTCTTACCTCTTCAAATCAACAAATATCATCTTGGTGGAAAAAAAAGTGGTGGTCTGGTGAATTATAGCATTTTAAAATTCTCCTAGTTCGACCGTTTAAAAAAATAGCGAAATTGATATTTTTTTTGTGTGCTCTACCCTTTGAAAATTTCACGATTATGAAGTTTTGGTTGAATTTGTTCAGTTACTCCTTCAAATTATGATTTATCATCATGGTACGATAATTTGGGTGGTTAAGTGGGATATTTCATTTTAACATTTCAGAAGATTGACAATTTAAAAAGATTAGTGAAATTGAGAATTTTTCGTGTGCTGTGTGTACCCTTTGTAAATTTCACGATTTTGAGTTTTAGTTGAATTTCTTCTTTTACACCTTCAAATCAAGATTTATCATCATCGTACCAAAATGGGGGGGGGGGGTCTGGTGGATGATAACCTTTAAAAATTTTAGGAATTAAACAATTTCAAAAAAATTAGTGAAATTGATTTTACTTTTTTTGTGTTATATACCCTTTGAAAATTTCACTATTTTGAGTTTTGGATGAATTTCTTCAGTTATTTTTTTCATATCATGTTTGATCATCATGGTTCAAATATTGGGTGGTCTAGTGGTGATAGCCTTTAAAAATTCATGAATTCAACAATTTAAAAAAATTAGTGAAATTGATATTTTTCTGTGTCATACTCTTTGAAAATTTTATGATTTTCAGTTTTGGATGAATTTCTTCCGTTACCCCGTAAAATCATGATACTAAAATTGGGGGGTTTAGTGGGTTGTAGCATTTCAAAATTTCACGAGTTCGACAGTTTTAAAAAATTACAAAATTGATAATTTTTTATATGTTATACTGTTTCAAAATTTCATTAGTTCGATAATTTATAAAAGAAAAATTAGCGAAGTTGAGAAATTTCTGTGTGCTATATACCCTTTAAAAATTTTAAAATTTTGATTATCAGACAAATTTCTTCCGCTACCCCTTCGAATAAAGATTTATCATCATTGTACCAAAATTGGGGGATTTGGTGAATGATAGCATTTAAAAATTTTACGAGTTCAACAATTTCTGAAAATTAGCTAAATTGATATTTCGCTGTGTCCTATACCCTTTGAAAATTTCAGGATTTTTAGTTTGGGACGAATTTCTTCCATTACCCCTTCATATCATGATTTATCAACACGGTACAAAAACTGGGGGGTTGTAGTGGGTTATGAAATTTTATAATTTCACGAGTTCGACAATTTTAAAAAACTAGTGAAATTGAATTTTTTTTGTATGCTATGACCCTTTTTAAAATTTCATGATTTTGAATTTTGGTTGAACTTCTTCTGTTACCCCTTCAAATCATGATTTGTTATCATGGTAAAAAAATTGGGGGGGGGGGGGGGGGGGGTCTTGTGCCTTATAGCATTTTAAAATTTCACGTATTCGACATTTTAAAAAAATTAGTAAAATTAATTTTTTTTTGGTGTTATATACCCTTTGAAAATATCACGATTTTGAGATTTTTACATTAATTTCTTTCGTTCCCATTTCAAATCATGATTTATCATTATGGTACAAAAATTTGGAGGGTATAGTGGGATAAATTTCACGATTTTGAGTTTCGGAAGAATTTCTTCTGTTATCCTTTCAAATCAAGATCTATCATCATGGTACAAAAATTGGGGGGGGGGGGGGGGGGGGTCTTGTGGCTTATAGCATTTTAAAATTTCCCATGTTCAACAATTTAAAAAAAAATAGCAAAATTGAAAATTTCACGATTTTGAGATTTAGATTAATTTCTTTTGTTACCACTTCAAATCAATATTTATCATCATGGTACAAAAATTGAAAATCTCTAGTTGGATATAGCATTTTAAAATATCAAGAGTTAGATAATTTTAAAAAATTAGCGAAATTTCTTTTTGAACGAATTTCTTTCGTTACCCTTTCGTATCATGATATATGATCATGGTACAAAAATTGGGAGATCTGGTAGGTGATAGCCTTTCAAAATTTCACAAGGTCAACAATTTTAAAAAATTATTGCAATTAATGTTTTTCTGTGGGCTATACCATTTAAAAATTTCACGATTTTGAGTTTCGGACGAATTTCTTCAGTTACCCTTTCAAATTATGCTTTAATGTCATAGCATTAAAATAGGGTGGTCTGGTGAATTATAGCATTTTAAAATTTCACGAGTTTGACAGTTTAAAAAATTAGCGAAATTTATATTTTTCTGAGGGCTATACCCTTTGAAAATTTTAAGATTTTTAGTTTTGAATGAATTTCTTCCGTTACCTCATCAAATCAAGATTTATAATCATGTTGCAAAAAGGGGTCTTGTGAATGATAGCTTTTGAAATTTCACGAGTTCAACAATTTTAAAAAATTAGCGAAATTGATATTTTTATGTATGCTACACCCCAAGAAAATTTCACGACTTTGAGTTTCGGACAAATTTCTTCAATTACCCCTTCAAATCGTGATTTATCATCTTGGGATTAATATAGGAGGGGTCTAGTGATATATAGAATTTTAAAATTTCACGAGTTCGATTGTTTCAAAAAATTAGAGAAATTTATATTTTTTTGTGTGCTATATACCCTTTGAAAATTTTACGATTTTGAATTTTGAGTGAATTTCTTCGTTTACCCCTTCAAATAAATATTTATTATCATGGTAGCCAAATTTGGGGGTCTAGCGAATGATAACCTTTAAAAATTTCACAAGTTTGACAATTCTAAAAAATTGATATTTTTTTCATGTGCTTTACTCTTTGAAAATTCCATGATGTTGAGTTTCGAATGAGTTTGTTTTGTTACTCCTTCAAATCATGATTTATCTTCAAGGTAAGAAAATAAGAGGGGAGGTCTGGTGAATTATAGCATTTTAGAATTTCAGTTTTCTATACCATTTCAAAATTTCATGATTTTGAGTTTTCGTTGAATTTTTTTCATTACCCCTTAAAATCTTGATTTATTATCTTCATACAAAAATTGGGGGGGGGGGGGGGGGGGGGGGGGGGGGGGGGGGGGGGGGGTCGTCTTGTGGCTTATAGCATTTTTTAAAAAAATTTACCAAAATTGATATTTTCCTGTTTACTATATACCCTTTGAAAATTTCACGATTTTGAGTTTTGAACGAATTTCATCTGTTAACACTTCAAATCATGATTAACATAATGATATAAAAATTGGAAGGGGGGGCTGGTAGGTGATAGTCTTTCAAAATTTCACAAGTTCAATAGTTTGAAAAAATTAATATATATATATATATATATTTCTGTGTGTTATACTCTTTAAAAATTTCACGATTTTGAGTTTTTGAAAATTTTCTTATGTTACCTCCTCATATCTTGATTTATCATCATGGTACCAAAATTGGAGGCTCTGGTTAATGATATCCTATCAAAATTACATGAGTTCAACAATTTTAAAAAATTAGCAAAATTGATATTTTTTTTTTGTGTTTTACACCTTTTAAAAATTCCACGATTTCGAGTTTCGGATGAATTTCTTCAATTACGCCCTCATATCATGATTTATCGTCATGGTACTCAAATTGGGGGCTCTAGTTAACGATAGCCCATCAGAATTTCACAAGTTCAACAGTTTTAAAAAATTAGCAAAATTGATAAGTTTTTGTGTGCACCCTTTAAAAATTGCACGATTTCGAGTTTTGGCCGAATTTCTTCAATTGCTCCATCATGTTATGATTTATCATCATGGTACGAAAATTGGGGGGGTCTGGTGGGTGCTAGCCTTTCAAAATTTCATGAGTTCAATAATTTTAAAAAATTAGTCAAATTGATACTTTTCTGTGTGCTATACTACCTTTTGAAAATTTCATAATTTTGAGTTTCGGTCAAATTTCTTCTGTTACCCCTCTAAATCATGATTTATCACCATGGTACAAAAATAGGGAGGTCTGGTGAATTATAGCAATTTAAAATTTCATGAGTTCAACATTTCAATAAAATTAGCGAAATTGATATTTTTTTGTGTGCTATATCCTTTAAAAATTTATGGATTTTGAGTTTTGGATGAATTTCAAAGAGTTGTTTACACAATATTTATACTTTTAAAAAAAAAAATACTAAAAACATCATATTTTCAACTTATTTACCGAATTAGAGCTACCAGGGGTTGTGATCCCCGGGTATTAGAATCCCGGGTTCTAATACCAGGGGATCACAACCCCTGGTAGCTCTAATTAGAACTCGGGGTACACAACCTCGGGTTTGTATCCTTAAAATAAACACTCAAATTATCGGCGACTTTGAATTAATTATTGGCAGTTTATCGGTATTTTAAATAATTTTTTTTTTTTTTTTTTTTTTTTTTTTTTTTTTTGTGTAAATTACGTTTAAAACACTCCATAATATTTTTTACAAACTATGTTCATAACACTATATAATAAAACTTAGGACACTAAAAAAAAAAAAAAAGATTAATGAATAATTTTTAAATAATCGTTAAAATTGGTCGGATGAGTTGTTTTGATGACGATACAGTTTTTTTGAAAACTTTGAGTTAATAAAAGATGGTCTATCCATTATAGAAATGAACCTATTTTTTTTGTATACAAACTAAGTTCATAACACTAAATAATAAAATCGAAAACACCATAAACGAATTAGCGAATAATTTTTAAATAATTACCAAACTTAGTCGGATGAGTTATATACATGACATAATTTTGTATACAAACTATGTCATGTCTGCTCTTGGTCCTCAGGTCACTTTCTTTTTTTCAGTATTAGGTCAATTTTTTTATTTTTTATTTTTATTTTTTTTTTATTTTTTTTCAAATCATGGCCTTCAAAATTCCAAAAAATCCAGTGTCGTTCACTTCTTTTATCATGTGTCCAATTTTCGTACTATAATTTCAGTCATTATTCTTCATTTTTCAGGGGGAAAATTGGCATATCTTGTGGTCCACCTTGATGATTGAACCATCTCTATTATTGTGAAACATCTATTTTGTTTTCGGCCTTAAATTCCAAAATATTTTATTACTCTTCAAAGTTTCAAAAATATTCTATTGTTCTTTAAAGTTTAGATGGGCATAACTTTGTGTTAAGTGGTCCGTTAGGGGCGATTTTTTTATTTTTTATTTTGGGTATTTTTTCGAGATCTAGGCGTGGCAAATTCCGTAGGTAGTTTGGTCCAGTATTTTTTCAAATAAATCTCATTTTCACGTTCAATTTTGGAATTTAAGTGTTGGGTGACTAAATTTATAATTTTTATCATTAACATGCGTTTTATCCCTTTGGTAAAATTAAAATCTTCGAAAGCCAGTGGTTGAACGTCTGTTGATGGGGTCTTCGGCTCAATCAACATCAGAATAAGTTTGTAAGACGGGAGCAAATTGTGCTGATAAAATAGTACAAACATTCATTTTTCTTTTTCTTCAAATCATTGATAAAATAGTCATGTGAGATTTTTGAGTTACAATTTTTTTTAATTTTATTTGATATTTAGATTTTAGGGTATTTAGTTGAGAGCATCCGTTCCTTTCCACCTCAGGTAACATTTCTTTCATCCATCACTAATTTTTGTACCCTGATTTTTATGTGAAATTTCTCATTTTGCACATCTCCTCCCCCCCCCCCCTCCCCCTCTTTTTTTAATTAATTATGAAATGTGTAGTGATTTAAACTGATGATGAAACCAGTTTCCAAAGAGAAAAAAATCTTGTTTTTTAATGGATTCTTTGTATGTTTTCATTTTTTATTGAGGTTAATTATACTTTACTATGCAGTCCCATTTTGCACATTATTCTCTTGGGGTATTTTCTTCACCATTTACCCCTGTGTTTGTAGATTAAAGTGCACTGGTTAAAATTTAACAGAATGAAGGATAAATGAGTCATTTTACTTAAGGGTAATTTCATTATTTTGTTCTAACTAATTCAAGTAGAACTATTTACACACACAAAATAAAAAATAAAAAATAAAAAAAAATCGGAACTAAAGTGTCAAAGTTTATTTTTATTAACCCTTCCTCCATCCTCTGTGTTAAGATAATTGAGAAGTGGGAGAAGAATCATGAATTAATATTATGAAAAGTGATACGGAAATAATACAACGATATACACATATTTATAGAGGAAGTAGGGGTAAGGGTTTTACCCTAATGGGCCATGTGGGCCAATACTATATAATACATTAACATCCCCTCTCAAACTCAAGGCGGAAAGTGTGAGGTGAACTTGAATTTAGAGACTATAGAGAGTGAAAGCGTCTGAGTTAATGAGCCTTAATGAAAATGTCTGTTGTCTGATCTGCTGAAACTGATAGATTGTAGACGAACCATATTCTAGAGAATGTGATGACAGATAAAATGACAATCAGTCTCGATGTGTTTTGTACGCTCGTGGAATACATCATTGTGAGCGATCTGAATAGCACTCCTGTTGTCACAGTATAGGGTAGTGGTAGCAGAAGAAGAGATGCCCATGTCAGCGAGGAGCCATCGAAACCAGAGAAGTTCTTGAGTTGCATCAGTCATGACACGATATTTAGCTTCAGTATTGGAGCGAGCAACTACAGTTTGTTTTTTATTATGCTAGGAAATGAGAGAATTGCCAAAAAATAATAATAATAATAATAATAACCAGTGGTTGAACGTTTGTTGGTGGGGTGTCTGACTCAATCGACATCAGAATAAACTTGTAAGACGGGAGCAGACTGAGCTGAGAAATGAAGCCCATTAAATAATGTACACTTAACATACCAAAGAATGCGAAGAACAACCGAGTAATGGGTAGTCCAAGGAGCGGATAAGAACTGGCTAACCTGAAGAATGACATAGGCAATGTTAGGGCGAGTGACACTAAGGTATACAAGACTTCCAACCAACTAGCGATATAGAGTGATATCCTGAAGAGGTAAACCATCAAGTGGGGTAAGTCTGACATTCAACTCGAGAGGAGTAATGGCAGTGGTTGGGTCAGTGATCCCAGCCTTGGAAAAGCGATCTGAGGCATATTTGGCTTGAGAGAGAAAATATCCATCAAG
Source organism: Eucommia ulmoides (assembly GCA_016647705.1). NCBI lineage: Eukaryota > Viridiplantae > Streptophyta > Magnoliopsida > Garryales > Eucommiaceae > Eucommia > Eucommia ulmoides. Next base: position 157,300 of record CM028338.1, read on the forward strand.
ACCCGATGAGACTTCAAGGTCAAGAAAATAGGTGAGCACGCTAAGGTCTTTCATCTCTAATTGGCCACTTAGAAACTTTTTGAGTTTAGAAATGCCGCGTATATCATCTCTAGTGATAACCATATCGTCCATGTACAGTAAAAGAAGGATAATACTATTGGCAGTATGGTGAATAAACAGAGCTGAATCATGAGCACTAGGTGTGAACCCAAATTGATGAATAATAGTGCTGAATTTTGCAAACCAGGCACGTGGAGCTTGTTTAAAACCATATAGAGCACGACGAAGGCGATAAATTTTATTTCGAGGGGTTGCCAGGCTAGGAGAGGTATGCATATATACTTTCTCAAGAAGATCATAATTGAGAAATGCATTTTTGACATCCATTTGAAAGAGATTCCATTTTTGAATGGCGGCAATGACAAGAAGTGTACGGACAAATGTTAGTCTCGCCACTGGAGCAAATGTCTCTTTATAGTCAATACTATATTCCTGAGCAAATCCCTTGACAACAAGTCGGGTTTTATATCATTCAACAGAGTCATCAGAAAACGTCTTCATCTTAAACACCCATTTGTACCCAATATGAGTTTTTCCAAGGGGTATATCTACAATATCACAGGTATGAGTTTTGGCGAGGGCCTGAAGTTTTTCGTCCATTGCTTTATGCCAAAGATGATTAGTACTAACCTCCTTATAGGATTAAGGCTCATGTAAATGAATTATAGTGGAAAAACAATAAAAATGAGAAAGGTAATGTGAATGAGTAGTTACCTTGGTAGAGCAGCGAGAGTAATCTGGGGTGTGGGTATCAATGGAAGGCCGTACAAGATCATGAATCACAGGAGAAATCTTAGGAATGGTCGCTGGAGTTGGAAGGGTTAGATTAGCTAGTGGTTCTGGAGTGGGTTCAACTGGTGGTTCTGGGATGAACTTAGCATAAGGTGCAAGGTTAGGCTCAATTGGTGGTGCTGGAGTGGACTCAATAGTAACTGGAACTGTATCATCTGGAAATAACTCAATGGATAGATCAATAAAGAATCTAGAGTTGGTGAGGGTTGACATGTCAAATGACTGTAAGGAAGAAAACATTTGATGTTCCCGAAATATAACATGTGAGATACGAAGGGTTTTAGAAATAGGATCCCGACACCGATACCCTTTATGTTCAATGCCATATCCAATAAAACAACACAGACGAGCCCTTAGTTCCAGTTTGTTGTGTTCATGTGGTTAGAGAAGAACAAAACAGGCACAACCAAAGACTTTAAGTTCAGCAAAAAGACACTAAAATGGAGACTAGTTCTAGATTGTAGCGGAAGAGACACGGTTTATTGTGTAGAAGACTGTGAAGACAACATCACCTCAAAAACGCTCTAGAAATGAAGAGAGCACGAACTGTGTCAAGAATATGTCTATATTTGTGTTTGGCTCGTCTATTTTGTTGGGATGTACTAGAACATGAGCGATGGAAGAAAGTGCCATTTTTGCGAAATAAGTTAAGAAAAACACGATCCTTGTATTCTATTGTATTATTTGAGTTGAAAACTTTGATATTTCTAGAAAATTGGGTTTGAACCATAAAAGAAAACTCAGAATATATTTGGAATAGTTCAGATCGATGTTGCATAAGAAACAACCACATATATTGAGAATAGTCGTCCACAAAGATAACAAAGTAACGACAACCACCCATCGAGGCATGAGGAGAAGGCCCCCAAATATCAAAATAAATTAGATCAAATGGTGTAAGGAAAATAGACTGACTCTATTTGAAAGGTAGGGCTAGTTATTTTGTAAGTTGGCAATGCATACATTTGAAGGACTCATGCCAAACTGAACCTAGCTGACTGCTAGAGATAAAGGATTGGAGTTTGTTAGATGAAGTGTGACCTAAATGAGCATGCCAAAGTTGGGATGGTGAGAGAGACACTAGTGGTTGTGGAGATAAGGAAGAGGATACTGGCGGTGGTGGTGAGGTTGCACAGGTTGATGATTGGATATTTGGTTGTGGTGATAGTAGAATTGGAGATAGAAGGTGTAAACTAGTAAGTTCAAATAGGCATCCAACCTTACGACCAGTCCCAAGAGTTTCTCTTGTCTGAGAATCCTATACACGACAACCACTATTAGAAAATATGACTTCAAATCCCAATTCATAAAGTTGACCAACAGATAAGAGATTTAAGGTAAGTTTTAGAATCAAATACGAGTCAGGAATAGAAAGATGGGAAGTAGAAAACTGACCAGTATGTGTAACAGGCATTTGGGAACCATCAGTAGTATGAATACTAGGGATATTCATCGCGGATAGTTTGGTTGAAAAAATATTGGGGTCAGATGTCATGTGATTACAATAGACATAATCAAATAATAAAAAGAATTACATGTAGTAGGTGAGAGAGTAGGAAAAAGATTTGTACCAGTACCAATTTTGGAGAAGATATGAAAGAGGAATAAGGCCAATCTGCAATAGACATGGTGACAGTAGAAAAGGTAAGGTCCGAACCCTATTTGACATTGAAAATGAGCGAAGAACCCAAAGATATCACTGTTGAACCTGGAGAAGTTGTTGTCATAGATGGATTTAGAATGCCAAAATTATCCATAAACTGGTATTAAATCTTCAAGAATCGAGTGAGAAACAGGTGAACTGGTGTAGAAGCGACATGAATATAAAGAAAAGTATATTCTGTGAGTCTCAAACCACAAAACAAAGGCCGAAAACAAAATCAGAACGTCAAAAAACCCTAGGAATCGGTCCAAGTTTTGAAAAAAAAAGGGTCAAGAAAAGCCCGAACCGGTCAAAAGATATTACTTTAAGAGAACCGATGACGTGGCAGGCTAGTGACTGTTCGTTGACGTCTTAGTAACCCAACGATGACGTGTCAAGGTCAAAGCTGACGTGCTAGACACGTGGCAATGAGAAAACAAATTATTGCTGCGTGGCGTTTGACGTGGTGATGATGTGGGTGATAATTTGGCTGCTGACGTGGCATTGTAGTTAGGTGCCTAGGTCACTTACTGATCACGTGGCACCTCAGTGGTTCTGATGTGGTGAAAAGGGTTGCTGTGGCACGGTGGTGCAGCTAGGGACGCGCAAGGATTTGACGCGGTGTTTAGCAGGCGGCGTCTAGCCGAGCGTGGGGGCGCGTTCCGTATTCGTACAATTTGATTTTTGAGTCTTTGCAATCGTCTCGTTGAGACGGTGCCACAGGTATGTCGTAATATGGATTTAGATCCCTAGTTGAGACAGTAGATCCCAAAATCCGAGACGGTGAAGGGTGGTGGTTCTGGGGGTTGTTTAAGGCACGTGAGGGCGCGTGGACTAGCCGATGGTGGTGATTTTGGTGGCAGTGTGTTCTTCTTTGAAAGAAGAAGACGGTGGTGTGGTGGTTGTTGATACTGGAGAAGGAATAAAGCTTATAGTAGCGACGAAAGTCTCAGGAGAGTAAGGGCGACGGTGGCGAAAGCTTTAGAATTGCGAAAATTTTAGAGAAAACAGGTCTAAGAAAGACTTGCACTGATACCATATTAAAATAATTGAGAAGTGGGAGAAGAATCATGAATTGATATTATGAAAAGTGATACGGAAATAATACAACGATATACACATATTTTTAAGGGAAGTGGGGGCTAGGGTTTTACCCTAATGGGTCACGTGGGTCAAGCTCATATGATACTGTTGAAGTAGAAAATAAATAAGACGTTTCGCGGCTCTGCCCAAGAACATGCAAGTAGTGTAACAGCCTCGTCGTCCCCAGGATAAAACAGCCCAGAATCACCTCTATCTAGAACCTTCTTTTCACAACAGAAGGCCTGAATACTAAATACCCACTCACTGTTTGAACAAACAAACAGACTGCTCGGAAATCGAAGTTTAAAAGAAATAAAATTATTTCAGATGAAGAAGAAGACTGAAAGCAATTTTCTTTTGTTATTTCAGATCAAGATGAAGGCTGAAGACTTATTTTGTATTTTAAAACTGAGGAAGAAGCCAGTATTTATAGGGGGGAAATATGAACCGTTAGAAAAAAAATATATGCTTGAAACCGAAATAAAAAAAAAAAGTTCAAATAATTAATTCTTTAAACATTATTTATATATATATTTTAAACGTTTCATTTTATTAAACGGTTCAAGAGGAAAAAAAACATTTTTATTAAAACGTTTAAACGGTTCAAGAGGAAAAAAAAAAACGTTTTTATTAAAACGTTTTTTTTAATTAAACTATTTTAAAAAAATATATATTTTAAATAATTTTTTTCCTAAAAAGTAAATAAGTGCCACCTCATCACACGAGCGACTCGACACGGCACGGCTGGACGGACGGCGGCGGCGCGGGCGCGTGTGTAGTAAACCGGTAGGGATGTAACTCCTCTCTCCTCCACAAACTATGGGTACCCCTTGGGGCACACTCCAAGTGTCTCACACACCCCTAGATATCCTCATTAATTCCTCCTCTTCCAACCAATGTGGGATAAAAGAGTTAGGAAAAATTGCACATTTGACACTTTCTATTCTAAAAAATAATTTAAAATTCATTTGTTTCAACAATCCCTCACTTGAATTTTTAAAAACAATTTTTTTAATCGAGCAGTATAATTCAATATAAGATTGTGCATAAGAAAAGGTGTCTATCGACTTGAAACTTTACATAGTGAAGATGCTTTAGATTATACTAGAGTAACTCGTAGTTTTGAACTCTATCTCTAACAACATCACACACACAACCCTATCAAGGTGTAGTCCAAAAGCCTGTGCTTTACGACCATGCACGTGTATCCCAGTATAGTGAATGCTCTAGAGAATTTTGCCCAAAATTTCATAGGAAGCGACCATACTTCCACATTCACATAGGTGAATCTATCAAGAGTACTCTTGTAGCTAGGTACTCCACTCCAAATAGAGTATAGATCTCATTGAAAGTTAATAAAAACTCAACCTTCTATCGCTTCAAGATATCATACTTCAAACAGCACATTTATGAAATAGAACTCAAATTTATAGCATGATTTTTCTCATATCACTTCATGAGTTGTTATTACCCTTTGAACCTATTTCTTGGGATCTCCAGTCTATAGGTTGGGTTTCCCTCACAAGTGACTTGTCAATCTATGGGTTTGAGTCCCATTCCTTTTGAGGTTTTGTAAACCTTTTCTCGAGCTAATCCTTTCGTCAAAGGATTGGCTAAGTTATCATCAGACCATACATAATCCACTCTCACAGCCCCTATAGAGATATACTCCCTCATAGTGCTGTGTTTGTGACGTATTTGTCACTTTTTTCCGTTATAATAACGGTTCTGAATCTTTGCAATAGCTGCGGTACTATCACAATGGATCAAAACAGCTGGAATCGGTCTCTCCCATAAAGGGGTATCAGAAAGCAGGCTCCTTAACCACCCTGCTTCCTCGCTAGCCGAAGCTAGTGCAATCCTCTCAGACTCCATAGTAGATTGAGCCAAAATAGTCTATTTCTTAGATTTCCAAGAAACAGCTCCACCAACTATACTAAATATATAACCGCTAGTTGCCTTGGAGTCATCTGAACGGGTGTTTCAATCAGCATCGCTATATCCTTTCAGAACAGCGGGAAACTTCTGATAATGTAATCCAAGGTTCATAGTTCTCTTTAGGTATCTCATAATCCTATCAATAGCATGTCAATGCTCAATACTAGGTCTGCTTGTAAACCTGCATAGTAATCCCACAGCATACGCTATGTCGGGCCTAGTGCAATCAGTGGCATATCGAAGACCACCTATGATGCTCACATACTCAAATTGTCTAACACCATCACCGGTGTTCTTGAACAACTTCACACTAGGGTCATAAGGAGTACACGTTGGTTTACAATCAAAATAATTGTATTTCTTTAGAATCTTCTCTATATAATGAGATTGATCCAAAGAAATTCCATGTGTAGACCTAATTATTTTAATACCAAGGATTACACTTGCTTCACCAAGATCTTTCATGTCAAAATTAGCACATAGCATGGATTTTACATTATTCACAACATGAATATTGGAACCAAAAATTAGTGCAAACATTATTTTCAGATTTATAGTAAATGTATTTGTCACTTTCATTTACTTTAAAATCATGTGAAATGACTTGATTATCAAATTTCTCATGCTGGCTTAGGTGCTTATTTCAAACCATAAAGAGATTTATCTAATTTGCATACTTTGTTTTCTTGACCAGGAATAACAAATCCTTTAGGTTGGTCCATATAAATCTCTTCTTCTAATTCACCATTCAAAAAAGCAGTTTTAACATCCATTTGGTGCACATTAAGATCACGAATTGCAGCAAGAGATAAAAGTATACGAATAGATGTAATTCTAGAGACATGTGAGAAAGTATCAAAGAAATCTACATTCTCTCTTTGTCTAAACCCTTTGGCTACAAGACGAGCCTTATATTTATCAATAGTTCCATCGGGATTCAATTTCTTCTTAAGAATCCATTTACATCCTATTGTTTTACAACCAGGAGAAATATCTACCAAATGCCAAGTTCTATTTGACTCGAGAGAGTCCAACTCATCATCTATAACCTCTTACCATAAATTGGCATCTACAGAGGACAATACCTCTTAGAGGGTAAGTGGATCCTCCTCTAAGGTATATGCATAGAAATTCGAACCAAAGTCTTTAGCTATACGAGATCGTTTACTCCTTCTAGGTTCAATATCTAATTCCTTATCAGATTCATTAATCCTAATGATATGTTCATTACTAAAAGTCGAGCCCCCACTATTCTTCAATTTGAAAGGAAATTTATATTCATAAAAATCAGCATCATTTGATTCAATCATAACTCTATCTTTCAAATCATAAAATCTATACGTTTTGCTATTTACCGCATAACCAATAAAAACATATTCATAAGCTCTACTAGCAAGTTTTCTTCTTTTTGGGTTAGGAATTCGAATATATGCCAAACAACCCCAAGTTTTAAAATAAGACAAATTTGGTTTCTTATTTTTGAAAATTTCATAAGGTGAAGTTTTACTTTTCGATTTGGAAACTCTATTAAGTACATAACAAACCGTTAATAAAATTTCACCCCACCAGTGTGAAGCTGCACCGGAGTTAAGTAAAATAGCAACTACAGATTCAACAAAAGTTCTATTTTTCTTTTCAGCATTACCATTCATTTCAGGAGAATACGGTGCAGTTTTTTCATGAATAATCCTATGAGAATTATAAAAATCAATAAAAATATCAGAATCATATTATGTTTCTCTATCACTACGTAATCTCTTAATTTTCTTATTGCATTGATTTTCAATCTCAGTTACAAATTTTTTAAACATATCAAAAGCTTCACTTTTATTTTTCATGAGATAAACATAAGTAAAATCAGAACAATCATCTATGAATGTAATAAAATAGCGTTTACCATTCCTAGTCAAGACACCATCAAATTCACAAATATCAGAATGTATCAAGTCAAGAGATTCAGATTCTCTAATTAATGATTTATGAGGAGTTTTGGTAATTTTAGCTTGACTACAAAATTCACATTTTTCAAAATCATTCAAAGACAATTTAGGAATTAGTTCTAAGTTGCTTAAGTTTTTAATAATGCGTTTGTTGACATGACAAAGTCTAGCATGCAAAATATTAAAAGAATACAACATGTAAGCAGAAGAAGAAATTTTATTAATTTCAACATTCAGTTTGAACATTCCATCAGTTGCATAACCCTTCCCAACAAAAATATTATTTTTGGTTAAGGTGTACAAATCAGCCCCAATAGTTTGAGTGAACCCTACCTTGTTAAGAAGATAGCCCGAAACCAAATTCTTTCTCATCTCTGGAGTATGCAAAACATCTTTAAGGATAACTGTCTTTCCAAAGGTAAACTTTAATTCCACTTCACCAGAACTGGTAATAATAGTGGAGTGGGAATCACCTAGCAACACTTTGTTGTCTTCACTTTCAGAATAAGACTTGAACATGGTATGATCATAGCAGACATGGCGTGAAGCACCAGTGTCTACCTACTACCCTTCGGATCCACCAACTATATTGATTTCAGAAATCATAGCTATAAGTTGGTCCTCGGTAAGATTCGCCTATGGAACAGGTAGACGTCTTTGCAAGCAGTTCCGAGCCAAATGGCCCGCCTTCCCACAATTATAACAAGTAAACTGTTCAGAATTCTTTCTTGAAGGGAGTTTGTTTCTATTCTGATTTTGATGCACATTTCTGTTCTGGTTGTTGTGGTTGTGATTCTGATTTTGATTTTTCATATTTTTCCCTTTAGGTTTCAGAATAGCGTAAGATGATTTTTTGTAAACGTTGTTAGAAATAACAAGCACTTCATCGTTTTGATCTTGTTTTCAGGCCTCCTCCTCAATCCGAAGACGAGTGATCAAACTTTCTAAAGAAAACTCTTTAGTTTTATACCTCAGAGTATTCTTAAAATCTTTCCAAGAATGGCGTAATTTGTCAATTAAAACAGCAACTTGAAATTGTTCATCAAAGGACATACCTTCAGCAATTATTTCGTGAGCGATTTTCTGAAGTTCATGAAACTGAACTTCCACTGATTTGTCGTTGGTCATTTGGTATTTCAGATACTGACTAACATTATATTCTTTACTTCCAGCCTCCTCAGTGTCGTATTTCTTCGAAAGAGCATCCCAAACTTCCTTCGCAGTTTTGTTAGAGCAGTAATAATCATATAGATCATCAGACATACCATTAAGAATAAAATTCTTACAATGGAAATCATTTTCCTCCCAAGACTTAACTTCTTGAATCTGAGCGTCTGTAGGAACTTGAGATAATTGAGATTTTTCGGTTGTACAGACATATGCTACTTTTTCGATAGTAAGAAAAAATAACATTTTCTGTCTCCATCTTTTAAAATGAAACCCTTCGAAATGAAAGGGTTTGTTGAGATCAACAGTTACTTGTTTAAAATCGTGATCAGTAGACATTTTAGCAGATATTGAACGTCTTAAAATTGTTGAAACAGAAAATAAATAAAGAACGAGTTTACCAAAATTTCTTGGGATGAGTCGCGGACTAGGTCGCTCTCTTTAAGACGTTTCGCGACTCTACCCAAGAACGTGCAAGCAATATAACAGCCCCGTCGTCCCCAGGATAAAACAGCCCAGAATCACCTCTGTCTACAACCTTCTTTGCACAACAGAAGGCCTGAATACTAAACACCCACTCACTGTTTGAACAAACAAACAGACTACTCGGAAATCGAAGTTTAAAAGAAATAAAATTATTTCAGACGAAGAAGAAGACTGAAAGCAATTTTCTTTTACTGTTTCAGATCAAGATGAAGACTGAAGACTTATTCTGTATTTTAAAACTGAGGAAGAAGCCAATATTTATAGGGGGGAAATCTGAACCGTTTGGAAAAAAAAAAAAAAAAAATCTTGAAACCGAAATTAAAAAAAAAACGTTCAAATAATTAATTCTTTAAACGTTATATATATATATATATATATATATATATATATATATATATATATATATATATCTGTATTTTAAAACTGAGGAAGAAACCAATATTTATAGGGGGGAAATCTGAACCGTTTGAAAAAAAAAAAAAAAATCTTGAAACCGAAATTAAAAAAAAACGTTCAAATAATTAATTCTTTAAACGTTATTTATACATATATATATATATATATTTTAAACGTCTGAAGAGAAAAAAAAAAACGTTTTTATTAAAACGTTTAAACGGTTCAAGAGGAAAAAAAAAAGTTTTTCTAAAAAATAAATAAGTGCTATCTCATCACACACGCGACTTGACTCGACACAGCACGGCGGCGCGCGTGTGGTAAACCGGTAGGGATGTAACTCTTCTCCCTTCCATAAAATGTGGATACCCCTTGGTAAACCGGTAGGGATGTATATATATATATATATATATGTATATATATATATATATATATATATGTATATATATATATATATATATATATATATATATATATATATGTCTATATATATTTTAAACGTCTGAAGAGAAAAAAAAAACGTTTTTATTAAAACGTTTAAACGGTTCAAGAGGAAAAAAAAAAGTTTTTCTAAAAAATAAATAAGTGCTACCTCATCACACACGCGACTTGACTCGACACAGCACGGCGGCGCGCGTGTGGTAAACCGGTAGGGATGTAACTCTTCTCCCTTCCATAAAATGTGGATACCCCTTGGAGCACACTCCAAGTATCTCACATACCCCTAGATATCCTCATTAATTCCTCCTCTCCCAACCAATGTGGGATAAAAAGGTTAGAGGAAATTGCACATTTGACACTTTCTATTCTAAAAAACAATTTAAAATTCATTTGTTTTAACAAATACATCAACACCCTGTTCACCAAATACCCATCTAAAAAACATAAAAGAAAGTTACAAAAAACAGAAAAAAAAAAAAAAGTAAAAGGAAAAAAACTGAACTGAATTAAAGAAAAAAACGAACGGAGACAAGGGAAAAAAAACGTAAAATAATAATTAAAAAAAAAAAAAACATAAAAAGTGAACAAGATTAAATAAAAAATATAACAGGAACCAGAAAATACTAACAGAACAAAAAAAATACAAAATTAAAGAAAAAAATCAGAGCAGAGAAAAAAAAAACAAGAATCGCGACTAAGATAGGAATGGAATGGAAAAATAAAAATTGCAAATCTAGCTTTCATGGATTACTAAATCTGAGAGCAGAGTATTTAGACTATTTGTGAGTTTTTGAGCGATCATTTGTGGTGGAACAATGTGATTGTCGTGTGATAGTGTTTTGGGAGGTGGTGTGGAATGGAAAAAAAACTGCAAATCCTCTCTCTTTCATGGATTACTACATCTGAGAGCATAGTTACTGATTTATCTTATTTGTTTGCTATGCATATTGGTGGTTTACCTATTTTAGATATTTGTCCAATCCAAATCCATTTCACCTACTTTAGATGTTTTTCATGACAGAGTTCTCCCTCGCAATTTTTCCCCTCCATCTCCTGACTATACTCCTTTACACACGCCTATGACCACTTCTACCCGTCCACTCTTCCCTACTCCTGATATTCAACTTGTTTCTTCCCCTTCACCTTCATCTCCGTTTCCCAAATTTTCACGACCTCACAGAACAACCAGACCACATTCCTATCTCTCTGACTGTAATACTCCAGAAATTTATATTTTTAAAAAAATATTATTTTATATAAGTATAATATTTTTGGAGGATGGTTTTGTGAATTTGCGGTAATATATACTTCATAATTTTTGGACTTAACTGTTAAATTTATATTTTTAGAAATATTATTTTATATAAAAGTTTAATATGTTTGAGACTATTTTACAAATTTATGGTATAAATAATATTTGATAATTTTTGGAAGTTAAATATTTATTTTAAAATGATTTTAAATGTTTTGGGACTATTATGTTATTTAAAATATATATTTTTAAAAGTTTTGGAATATAATTAATATTTCTTTTATTTCATTTTAAGAGGAACATATATATATATATATGCACGCGTTTTCTTCATTATATGAAGACAACACATTAATCTTTAAACATATATATACACAAAATTAACACGTGTACTTGTTTTCACTTATAACCGTAATAATAATACAAATAAATAACTAAGCTAGCAGAAGATTGGGGAGAGGGGAGAACAATAATAGGAATAATAAATCAATACTCATAGCATACTAATAAAAAGGGATCAAGTTATACACACGGATGGCTAAAAATAAGTATTTAATTAACGAGAAATTACATCGTCACTAATAAAGGGTGTATTTCCTCGTTAATTAAATACTTAGTTTTAACAAGGAGTTCAGAAATTCACCATTAAATATTTTTGTCGTCGACGAAATATTTCTTCACTAAAAGAGAAAATTCTTGTAGTGTTTGTTATTCGTTGGCAAGGTTTCTATGTCACAAGTGAAATGTGGCCATATGGTCGGATCGTGATCTTCTATATTTGTTTAAATATATTTAATCGGAGTTTGATAGATTGATTGTGAAAATTATACTTTAAGAATGTTAATGTTATTAACTATCTCACTGGTATCATATTATTTTATTTATTTTTCATTATAAAATATAAATATTATTTTTGAAATGGTACATTTATATATTGAATTTTATGAGAGGAAACCATATAAAATTAATTTAATTTAGCAATGCCTTGTCCACCTAGTTGAGGTACATTGCCGCTTACCAATTGTGAGCAACTTAAAGTGAATTATATTGTAATTATCGATTAACGATTATAGAGCCGTCCGGGATGGAGTAGAACTTATAGTTAGGTGAGCTTGAATTTGTTATCGACAGTGTAATTATTTTATTATTGAAGACTTTAGCGTATTTATAGAGTTTAGAGTCATGTGAATTTAACTGTTGAAATTTTATTTGTTGAGGATTTAGTGCTCCTTGGGGAAACAGGGTGTGACAACCTCTAAACCACGGCAATCAATCACATATTTAACCTAATATCTATTAATTTAAAGAACCTAAATAGTTAAGCTTACACATGATAAGATTATGTGAGGGTTTTTTCTATTTTTTTTTTTTTAAACATTTAAACGAAAATAGAAAAATAATTAATTATTAGATTATAGTAATGAGAGCGGGTAGCAGAAATATGGTGTGTTTTTTTTTTTTTTAAATCATTCGAAAACTGAAAATGATACCAACATGAAACACATGTGGATTTAGTTCTTTTCATCACATTATTGCTCTTTCAGTCATTGACATTTCATATTTGTGTAAAGAAGTTAGACTAAATATGAACTATTCCAAAATTTAGGGATTTCATTGAAAAATATGAAACATATACTAACCCTAAAAGTTTAGGGCTCAATGGTATAACTAACACAATTAACAAATTAAGCTCGAAAACTGTCCATTTGAAGTGTAAACACATGGCGCCCCCACCTAATATCTATTTATGACATTCTAGTGCCTATATATACCAATGCGCGGTGCTCCATAGTTCATCCAGAGAGGAGAAAAATTAAACATAGAGATGGAAACTAATATGTTTTGCATCCTTGTCCTTCTCTTCTTTCCTTCTTTGGTACTTTCATCATTTATAAGTCTTCGCATTCCATCATTTGGTCCTGAGTCCGTTGTATTCGACGACTATGGTAGAGGACCGTATACAAGTATTTCCGATGGCAGAATTGTCAAGTTTTCCAGACCTAGAGGTCGATTTGTCGACTTTGACTACACTGCTCCACATAGGTATAAATGTCTTGGTATAATAATGAATATATCCCATAACAAAACGGTAGTTTTTATAGACGTATGATTGGATTAACTATATGAGCTTAATTCATAAAGTGTAGTGTTTTTTCACACATTACAGTAGAAATATTTTTTCTTATAGAATTTTATTTATAAACTTTTAGTGCTGCTTTCTCTTTCTAGAAGTAAAAGCACACAACATAAAGCGCAAGGACTCAATCCAAAAAGTCTGCACATCTCACAACAAAGAAGTCAACATACGGATTTTTTATTTATGTAAATATAACCGTCAAATTTGTGTCTAAACAAGGGATCAAGAATAGGGTCACCACATCAACCACCTTTTATTGCCAATGCATGATTATTTTCTTTTTAATCTTAACTGTTTAGGTCAAAGGCATTGTGTGATGGCACCAATAACGTTGCTCTGGGAATACCTTGTGGGAGACCATTAAGTCTTGCATACTACAAGCGAACGGTGAAATAATCATAGCCGATGGTTATTATGGACTATGCGTCCTTGGGCCTAGAGGAGGGCATCCAAAGCAACTAGCTACTGAGGCAGAGGGAGTGCCATTCGGATTTCTAGATGGAACTGATGTTGATCAAAGGACTGGTGTTATATACATGTCTGATGCAAGTGCTCAATATGGACTGGAGTAAGTAAATTAATTTGATTTCTATTTTTTTTACTTGCAATGTGATAGTTGGAAAAATATCCATGTAAACTCAAAGAATATATCTTGCAATGTAGCTTTTGAAGTTGTTTCTCAAAATGATACGACTGGAAGATTAATAAGATATGATCCGAGAACAAAACAAGCTAAAGTATTAATGACGGGACTCTCTGGAGGAGCTGCGACGACAGTCAGCAAAGATGGTTCTTTTGTCCTTGTTTCAGAATATGTCCTTAGAAGGCTACAAAAATATTGGTTGAGAGGTCTCAAAACGAATACTTCAGAAGTCATATTAAATCTCCCAGGGCGGCCAAATAAGATTGTGAGGACAAAAACTGGAGATTTTTGGGTAGCAACGTCTATTAAGAAAGTAAACACCAATATACTTAGAGGATACATGATTAATGGAGATGGTGACATTTTAGAAACAAGAGATTTCCCACAATTTAATGCCACTAAAATCACAGAAGTTCGTCAGCATAGAAATGCATTATATATAGCATCTTTGTATGGTGACATGATCGGCATCCAGTGGAATCCTCAAAGTTCTTACACTGCGACGGAATAATGAATATCTCTACTACGTGATGTCGACGGACGTTTGTGTTTCCAATTTCCTTTTTCAGAAATAAAAACTATCCTGTACGTGATGTTAGTGAAATTTATGTTCCTTCAGGCTTTGGATTAATCATAAGCAGTGTTATTTTTGTGTAGTGTATGTGCTTGGGATTCTTTCTTTCATGCTTTTCTCTCGGGCCTAGACCTTATTTGAACTGCGAAACTACCACCTCCCGTTTAATACCAAAATTTGGTAAAAAGAATCAATTAAGACTAACCTAAAGTAGCTTATCAGAAAAAGAAAAAGAAAAAAAAAAGACTAACCCAAAGTATAATGATTTTCATTTGAAATAAGGAAGAAGTAAAAGGGTTTACAATATAATGTAGCATCTCTCTTTTTTATGTTTTAATTAGTCCTTAAAGTTGCACGAGAAGTCAAATTAAAACGACTTAAAAAAATTTCGACTTTAACCATGGAAAGATTTTTGTTTAGAGGTTGATCAATTCTAAACGGGAGAACCAACTAAATAAAGGTTGAATGTCGTAGCACCGAATTGAAATTTCAAAAGAAGTGAAAATAAATCTATGTATTTTTATTTATTTATTTTTCAATCCAATTTCAAGGCCTCAATTACACACAACTACCGAAAGGTATTAATATTTATTGTTATTGTGGTGGGGGTGGTACCAAATAGTTGATGTGGTGGTTGGGGTGAAAGCGAATTTCTGTTGTGGCGGAGGAAGTGATAAGAAAACTCGACACCCACCCACACAAACCCGGAGAATAAAATATAAACCAACACCCACAAGGCAGAAGATTCAGTAGTAGACTCCTTGCACACACCCCTGTTGCTATCGGGAAGATTTGATCCGTAGGGAAACAAATTCAAGCAATACCTCAATCCACATTTCTGATATAAACTATCCCCAAAGTCTCATTTCAACTTCCAATGGTGATCATTGAACAATAGCCCACTATCTTGATTGAACCTGCTTTCAATTACCCGTCTCGAACAAGTACCAATACACCTCCAAAAGAGTATGACTACCACCTACACCACCTCCACGATTACCAAACAAGAATAGGGCTTCCCTACCTCCACAGGACACTAAGCACGACAAAATCAATAAAAACAGAACCACCCAATTAGACTGCAATAAAAAAGATATGTGACATGATATCAATACGACCCCCAAATCAAACCACGCTTCTAAAGGGAAAGGAGACTCAAATAAAATATTTATCTTCATACACCCAAGTAGCCAAAGAGTTCTTTTTCTCTCTCCTTTAGCGATAAATATTAGTTGTGGCAGTAAATCATTGTTGTGGTTTTAGTCGTGGTAGGCGATGGTTATGATGGTGGTGGTGATTTTGATGCAAGGGCGGTTTGTTCGGTGGTAATGGTAATGATAATGATAGTGAATAATTATTATAGTTGTGCAAGTGATATTGAATGCTAATTGTGAGATATATTTTTTTTAATAATCATTTGATTGTATTAGTATTTAAAGGGAAGAGTCTCATTTACTACACGGTAAAATTTACCCTGTAGCCCACAAGACTCCCCAAAAATGATAAAAGCCTATAACCTGCAGAAAAGATCTCCCCATGAACCAACGGGCTAACATGAGGGCAATTTTAGGGACCAGATATACACCAATATAGGAAACCATATAATCCACTATATAAAAACACAAAGTACCAATAAAACACCTAAAATAAGTGGAAAAAAACATTTCCCAGCAGTAGAAACACTCCATTTGCGAACCTTCAATAACTTTCTAAGCCTACGATTTCCCTTAAATGATCACCCTCAGTCTTTTCTTTACTGGTAATCGACACTAGTACTTCCCTTCAGCCAAACTACATCCAGATGTTAATACCTTTTACAACGGAAATTGAGATTAAAAACATCCTACAAAATTCAGAAAGGATTCAAGAAGATTCAAAAAAGAAGTTCAGTAAAGACACCAAAACCTGACAATGCCTCAATTCCAAACTTTCGGATTACCAATCCCAAATTGAAATCCTACAATTCCATCATATTGAATTACATTCTCATACAAATCCCATGAGTCAAGCAAATATCAAGTGACATTTTGATACTCTTTATACACCATCTATGACATCATTTCTCGAAAATCCCCTTTAACAAGGTTCGTCTTTAAACCTAAAGTCCTCCCAATCTCAATCGCAATTCCCAATCTTCGAAAAATAATCTCTACACAATCAATAATCTTCTTATCATAAGACGAGATTTCACAAATGAGATAATAGTAATTAATTGTGATATCCAATCTCTTCTTAATTTTTCCCCTAATAATTTTCTTTAACTGACTATGAGATTTGTTACAGATAGTATTAGCTAGATCTCTCCGATCCTTGGGAGAAAATAGATCCTCGGCTAACCTACATGTCTCTGAGACAAATATTTTTAGGGGAACTAACACAAGTTCCCACTCTTCCAAACTCAACTCCACTAGCTTCTCGAGTGAAATCAACTTAACCCCTAATTATAGCTACACTATTACTACCATCAATTTTTTCTTGATGAATTGAAATATCTCCACCGATGACAACACCAATATCTTTCTCCATAACTCTCCATATAGATCTTCCAACCAAGTTAACAGATTTTCTCTAATTTTTACTTCAGTATGAGTCCCAATTCACTACAAGAAAAATGAGATTCAGCTACAATTTTTTTTGGCGACGACACAATAATCGTCGCCAAATATGTCTATTGGCGACAAAATGAACAGACGTAGCGAAAGGTGACCTCCTTTGGCGACGAAGTGATATTTTGTAGCTATAGATGGTTAATAGACGACGAAATTTTAGAATTCGTTGCTATTGATCTGATCAATTCTTGGCTCCAAACCAAAAAAAAAAAAAAATATCTCGCTAGCATATTGACGACAGAAACATTTTGTTGCCAATTTAGCACACGAGATATGTTTTTATTTGGCAACGAACAATTAATTTGCGATTAATTACCCTACTACTGTATGGGCAACGGAATAGGTTCACCGCCAATGTTGCTGCCTATATTTGACATTGGGCGACAAACTGGTTTTGTCGCAGGTTGTTTTCCCTCCACACCACATTCTTAGACCTTATACCAAAATGACACCAAAATAACATCGTTTTGGTTTTGGCGCTCTCTCTCCCACTCTCACATTTGCTAAAAAATACAAACAAACTAATTTTGTTTTGGTTTTCCCCTTCCCAAACGCTCTCACACTCTTTACTGTATATACCCACCCCAAACCCTTCGTTTATCTCAGTTTTCTCTCCCTCACTCTATCGCCACCGAACTTGCAATCCCAATCTCAACCTTCTCTCACGATCTCAGTCCTTGTTGTTGGCGGTGGTTTTTGTTTCGTCTCCTCACCATTCTTCTTCCTATCATCACCGATGGGAGGCCTATCGATTTGAATGCTCGGGGCTCGTCACCATTTTGCTTCGTTCAAATCTAGGGTTGGACAAATTTAGGGCTCGTAGCCGTGCTTTGTTCAAATCTAGTAGTAGGATCTAAGAGATTTAATCGACAAATCTAGGGTTGGACAAATCAAATTGACATTTCTCTGGGTTAATTTCGGGCTTCAGTAGCTGGATCTGAGATATCATATTGACAAATCTCGATGCTAATTCATTCTCAGATTCTTTGTTTCGTTCTCATAAGGTAATAATTTCTCCTCTATTTTAATTAATTTTTGTAGTTTTTATGTTTCGAAAATAGTCTCAGATTAGGGATTTGAATTGGGATGTGAATTGAACGTTTATTCCAGTTCGCGTTTTTCCTGTTTGGTTCTTCAATGGGTTTTGGGTTATTGAATTACTAAAATATGGTTCCCTTTGTCCTCTTTTTTTACCATTTGTCCATAAAAATGATTTCATCAACAAGGTATGTTCTTTATATATGAAATCAATAATACGTGTTTTTTTTTGTTGATTTCTTGATTTTGATTTAGGGTTCGTTTTTTATTTCTCTTTGATTTCTTGTTATTGGCTTATAATTGTGATTAGTGCAACCTTTGGAATTGAATATTTGCTTCCAAGAATGTTGTTTGTTTTAGTCCCAGATTGTCTTCCCAGGTTTTGTTCTCTGCTCATAAAAAAATAAAAAATAAAAAATCTATTTTTCTCTTGTTCTGTGTTGTTTTGTTTAAGTGTTATTCATTGTTTTTAATCGTTGCTTTCTGTTTATCACTTGCATTTCTCTTCCCAATAGAAACAAAAATTTGGGAAAAACCTTGTTCCACTTTTAGAAATTTATCATTAAAAAAATTAGGATTATAAAAACACTAAAATAGTAAATAAACAACTTGTTTACTAGGTTATTTTGCAACAAAGCTAGCATGTTTTCATGTTGGCTGCCTATTGACTACTTATTATTGATTCACATAGTGATATATATTTACGCGAATTCGTTTATGCCATAGTGATTAACACATTTATATTTATATATTTATATATTTATATGCAAATAAATAAATAAATATTCTCCAATCGCAGGCCAAAAGAGCTTCTGCAGGTATGCTCTGTTTTCTTCTTCTTGCCATTTCACTATGCTTTTTATGCTTCTATTATGTTTCCATTCGCGTTTTTGTTCTATTTCCATTCGCATTTTTGTTATGTTTTGTTACTGTTTTTGTTCAGGTTTCTGTTTATGTTATGTTTCTTTGCACGTTTTTGTTATGTTATGTTTCTGTTCACGTTTTTGTTATTATTTAGTTGTTTAGTTGTGTTATTTTTTTAGTTGTTATTTACTAATGCATATGTAGTTCTAATTTGTAAGTAATTTTTATATATTCAGAAATGGATAAGAGTTGGATGAATGCAAAAAATAGGTTGAGTGACGAGTATTTAAATGGAGTACAATCATTTATTCAATTTGTGATGGATCACGTTGAATCAAACAATAGTCAAATTCGTTGTCCTTGTACCAAATGTGTGAACACTAAATTAAAAAATGAATTTGAAGTGGAGCGCAATTTGATTGTGAATGAGATGCAATTAAGCTACAAGGTATGGGCACTTCATGGGGAAATATTTCCTCCTAGAGATAATAGTGATACATACGATGAGTTTGATGATTTGTTGGATGACAAATTTGGAAGTAACTCGACAAATGTGAATAGAGGGGGTGGGAGAAACTAAAGAAGATGCTAACCACGCATTAAAAGAAAATGAACACTTCTATGATATTAATACAAATGATGCTTACCAAAAGAATGACTCAACTATATTTGCTCATGTTATTGATGTTGTCGAGGGAAGTGACTTGCATAGAAAGGGTATCGAACTAGAGAAAGTAAATGCAATATTATCTAAGAATTAAAGTGAAGAAGATGATACAATTGTTGAATATTGTGGTGATGAAGTCAATGAAAATGAAAAGCATGATAGTGATACAAAATAAGTAATGATATTCTTTTTTTTTTAAATCAATTATATTTCACTTCCTGTTGTGTATTGCATCATATCTTAATGTGAATTATATGTGAATTAATATTATATTCCACTCTTATAATTTAGGTCACATGGCACCGAGACGAATGCAATTGAGATCACATCTGTCATCACGGAATGTCATGAGCTTAGCACCATCAGAGGAGGCATCCACAAATGGTACCAATGACAATGTGTCTCCTCCATTACAAGGACAAGAGGCCACCGACATGGATGACACACAAATAAATAGTAATGCAGGTATAAATTGTTTATATCTTTGCTCCCGTAATAAATAATAATGCAGGTTTTTGTTTTTGTAAAACCTTTTGTTCTTGGTTTCTGTTGCCAATAGTAATGGTTGTTGTATTTGTTCTTGGTTTCTGTTGATGTTTTTGTTATTGGTTTCTGTTTCTGTTTATATTTTTTGCTCCCATAATAAATAGTAATGCAGGTTTTGATTTTGGTTTTTGTTTTTGTTTCTGTTGTTGTTTCTGTTTCTGTTTCTACCTTTCTGTTTCTGTTTCAATTGCCCATTTTTTGCATGTGTTTATTTTCAAACATTAAGCGCAAAAATATAGTGAATGAAAGGAGGTTAGTATTCACCTAATTTTTTTTTTTGTTTCTTTGTTTCTATTTCTCTATTTCTGTTTGTGTTCACAGATTCACATTAAATTTTCATTAAATTTGTCTCGGCAAATAAGGGCGTTTGCGCCAAAAACGTGGATCAACTATAGGACGTACGACAAGCAAATTATTGAAGGCTAATGATAACAACCCATTGAGGATTGAATTTGAAACCCTTTTTAATTGGCCAACGGATGATGATATGTCAAGTTAGTCTTTAAGTGAGATGGGGTATATTATGAGAAATTTTGCACCCATTAATGGGGAAGTGAACACGTGGACAAAAGTGTCGGATGAAGATAAGATCATATTACTTGGACATCTTGAGGTATAACTTTTATAATTTAATTATTGCATAATTTAATAATTGCAGAACTATTATAATCGGATGGAGGCATAATTATTATAATTTAATTTTTGTTTTTGTTTTTAAAGGCTAAATTTGATGTTGTTGGCTTACATTTGCCGGAAGTGAAGAAAACCATGAATATTTTGTGGTCAAATAGGTATAGAGATTATAAATTTGATCTAGGCCAACATTACAAATGGATGATACGTAAAGGAAAGAATCCACATGAATATCCATATAAGCTAGATATGCAATTGGGTGATTGGTTAAGCCTATGTTATTTGTTTGAGTCCATGATTAAAAGATATATATTTTTTTTTCGAAATCTAAAGGTCGTCTTCGTATTTAATTTCTAGTTAATTTATGTAGTCATACTTTTATTTCCGATTCGTAGACATTATTTTCAATTAACTCAACCAATCGAAGTAAGCAACGCTATAACCATATTTTGGGCTCAAGGTCATTTGGCACAACATTCCGGAAAATGGTATTTGTTTATTATTCTAATTCAATTTATATCTTGATAGTTAATTATTGTATGTGATATAGATGAAAATTCAATAATTGTAGGCTCGGGGTAGGATTGATTTACATCGGATTACATATCAGAGGGCAAATGGACAATGAATATTGAATGCCGCTAAAGAAGATAATGTGAGACCTATTTTTTTTTCAACTATTTTTATTTTTTCATCATTAAATAAAATTCAAATAATTTTATTATATTCACAACCTATAGGTGAATCTGGTGGCTCATCTAGAACATACACAAGAAAGTGAGAACCCGGAGACAAAGGATAACATATGCGATGATATTCTTGGGATTACATCTGGTTACATCAGGGGACTTAGTTTTGGACCAAAACGAATTTTATCAAATGAAATTTCATTCACATAAGGAATATCGAAAGAGGTTTAGCAGAAATTGGAAGATCAACAAAATAAAATAGACATCATGGAAGCAGAGTTAGCAAAGTTAAAAGAACTTATGAGATCGATAATAAGAGCACAGTCAGGACCTATAGAATCTTCGTCTTCATGGTAACACATTATGTTCAATCATTTTTTTAACATTACAATTATGTTTAATTTATTTTAAGTTCTATTTTTTTTTACTAATTTGCAGATTCAAGAAATTATGGAATCAATGATGTTGATCGTTTATTATCTATTGTTTGTTTTTTGGTTATTTTGTAATGATATTTCGTAAGACATTTTTTTTTTTTTTTTGTCATATTAGTGTTCAAGGATTTTGGTATAGTTGATATATTTTGACTATTTGGTTTTTAATGCAGTTGTATGATTTTGTTTACTTTTTGTTGATTGATTGTGGCTATAAATTGATATTCATAGCTTTAAGTAAAGTAATTTGCTACAAACTTTATTTTTGTAGCCAACGCATTTCTTGAAAAAAAATATTTTTTGCCTACAAAAACATTTGGTCTTAGAATGTTTTTCCGCGAATTTAAATTTTGTTTTGGCCACTAAAAAAATTTCGTCGTCAAAAAAATTTCCCGCCATTTCAGTTCTTTTTTGGCGACGAAAACTTTCATCGCCAAAATATTATTCCCACCATTTTTAATAACTTTTTGACTATGAAATGAATTTATTAGCTACAAATTTAGCTACGAAATAATTTGTCGCGAAATAGTAGTCTTGCGCGACGGAACTAAAATTCGTCGCCAAAAGCCTTATGCTACGGCACATAAGTTACAAAATTGGAACAATGATTTTTATCGTCGCTAAAGCATTTTCGCTACAAAATTAGGGCTTTGGCTACAATTTTTTTTTTTTTTTTTTGTAGTCAAATCCCATTTTTCTTGTAGTTATTATAACAAAAACTCGAATCACTAGAATTTGGACCTCTATTCCTTTTTTCCAATCCAAAATCAACAAATTTTACCAGAATTCGCCGATCAAAATTTAAAACCCCATTCATAAAATAATTGTAGCCTTAGCCTCCCGATAAGAATTAAACCTAACAAAACCAAACACGAAATTCTTACCGAAATTCTTCTTTCTAGGCACAAACACATCCCTAATCTTCCCAATACCTTGAAAATTCACCTAATCCAATGATTATTCATATGTAATGGAAGGTAATCAATGACAAGGGCCTCTCTCACCACTACAAGAAAAATGATTTTTTCCTACGAAATTTAGCTACGAAATTAAAATTTCGTATCTAAATGTTAGTTTTTTGCAACGAACCATAAACGTTTTAGCCAAATGTCATCCCACCACAATACTTTTGGCGCAAATGGTATAACTACAAAATTGATTCGTAGCCAAAAATATTTTTTTTAATTATTAGCTACGACGAGTCTTTTTTTGTCGCCAAAGGATTGTATAGGCTACGAAACTAAATTGTGTAGCCAAAACGTGACTATTTTTTTTGTGGGACAATTACAAATTTACATTTCGTAGCAAATCATTTTGGCAACAAATATTTGTCGTAGCTAGGTTAGTAGCGGTAGCTCCGTGACAAAAGGTATTCAGCAATGAATTGTACATTTTTTAAGCAAAAAATGACAATTTTTTGCTACGATTATTGGGACATTGTTTTTGAGGCAAATGTCAATTTTGTAGCTAAAAGGACATCCTTCACAACTAAAATAGACACCCATCAATAGCAACGAATGTAACATTTTGTAGGGAAAATTAATTATCAACGAATATCTGGTTTGTAGCTAAATTTGATTTCTTTTTAGCAATTATAAAAATGTCGTAAAAGAAATGCAATCGTTATATAAAGAAAATTTGTTACATGTAACCAAATACAGTAATATTAGACATAAAGTTGTTATATGTAACTAGCGCGTGACAAGCACGTGTGCAATGTTTCCGCATTTTTATAATAGGCGGGACTAAATCAAAAGTTTTTACAGCATGCCTCTAGGAATTTTGACCAATTTAGGATTAAATGTGGGACCTCCCACCGGTTGTCCCAATTTTTAAAACATTATTTTTGCCCTTTAAAATTTGGTGTCCTAATAATTTTTTAGTTTTAGCAACACTATTTTTTTTTGTCCTTAAATATTATATTTGAATATTATTTTTTATTATTATTATTAATCTTATTTTATTTGGACATTATTTTTTTGTCCTGTAAATATTTAATTATATAATAATTTTTAATTTGCATTATTAAAAATATCATTTCTCCTTTTACGATGCTGATCAATTTTGGAAAACTTGTTCTTTCTATTTTTTTTTTATATTAATGTTTGTCATATTCAATTTTAATTTTTTTAATAATTAAATATATATTTTTTTTAATTTTAAATTTAAATTTAAATTTTGACTTCAATATAAAAATTTGGAGCCAAAATTTGGAACAAAAATTATAATATTTTAGTGGCAATTGAAATAAATTAGTGGCAATTAAATAATTTGTTGCTCGATCCATGTATTTGGCAACGAAATTTGTAATTGTTGCACAAAAAAAAAAGTCACTTTTTGGCAACACAATTTAGTTTCGTAACCTATACAATCCTTTGGCAACAAAAAAGACTTGTCGTAGATAATAATTAAAAAATATTTTTGTCTATGAATCAATTTCGTAGCTATACCATTTACGCCAAAAGTATTTTGGCGGGAAGACATTTGGCTACAACTTTTCTAGTTTGTTGCAAAAAACTAATGTTTAGTTATGAAATTTTAATTTCGTAGCTAAATTTCGTTGGAAAAAATAATTTTTCTTGTAGTGGTGAGAGAAATTCCAGTAAACTCTTTGCCCTTGTCGTTGATTACCTTCCATTACATATGAATAATGATTGGATTAGGTGAATTTTCTTGGTATTGGGAAGATTAGGGATGTGTTTGTGCCTAGAGAGAAGAGTTTCGCTAAGAATTTTGTGTTTGGTTTTGTTAGGTTTAATTCTTATCAGCAGGCTAAGGCTGCAATTATTTTATGAATGGGGTTTCAAATTTTGGTTGGCGAATTCTGGCAAAATTTGTTGATTTTGGATTGCAAAAATGGAATAGAGGTCCAAATTCTAGTGATTCGAGTTTTTGTTATAATTGAGACTCATACCGAAGTAAAAATTAGAGAAAATCTATTAAATTGGTTGGAAGACCTATATGGAGAGTTATGGAGAAAGATATTGGTGTTGTCGTTGGTGGAGATAATTCAATTCGTCAATAAAACATTGATGGTAGTAATAGTGTAGCTATAATTGGGGGTCTAGTTGATTTCAATCGAGAAGCTGGTGGAGTTGAATGTGGAAGAGTGAGAACTTGTGTTACTTCTCCTAAAAATATTTGTGTCTCTGAGACATACAGGTTAGGCGAGGATTTTTTTTCTTCGAAAGATCAGAGAAATCTAGAAAATATTATCTGTAACAAATCTCGTAGCCATTTAAAGAAAAATATTAGGGGGAAAAGTAAGAAGAGATTGGATACCATAATTAATTACTATGATCTCATTTGTGAAATCTCGTCTTATGATAAGAAGATTATTGATTGTGCAAAGATTAGTTTTCGAAGATTGGGAATTGTGATTGAGATTAGGACTTTAGGTTTAAAGACGAACCTTCTTAAAGGGGACTTTCGAGAAATGATATCAGAGATGGTGTATAAAAAGTATCAAAATGTCACTTGATATTTGCTTGAGTCATGGGATTTGTATGGGAATGTAATTCAATTTGATAGAATTATAGGATTTCAATTTGGGATTGGTAATTCGAAAGTTTGGAATTGGGGCATTGTCAGGTTTTAGTGTTTTTATAGAACTTCTTTTTTGAATCTTCTTGAATCCTTTCTGAATCTTGTAAGAAGTTTTTAATCTCAATTTCCGTTGTAAAAGGTATTAACATCTGGATTAGTTTGGCCGAAGGGAAGTATTAGTGTCTATTACCAGTAAAGAAAAGACTGAGGGTGATCGTTTAAGGGGAATCGTAGGCCTGGATTTTTTTATTTTTTATTTTTAAACGAAAACAAATTCTTTATTAATGAAATGAAAAAATTACAACCTTAGGCAGGGAAGACCCTCTTGATCCTCACGAGTGTAAGAAATTACGTCGTGAGGTAAGGGACTACCTAAAGAAAATAATAAAAGGCTAGATGAAACAATGTTAGTAAGGCTATCAGCAAGAAAATTACATTCTCGATGAACATGAGAAATCTGAATGTCAAATAATAGAATCCAAAACCGAACTGTGTTCCAAAGATGGGTAATCGACCAGATTGGGCTATCCTTCTTGATAGAATGAACCAAAGCTAGCGAATCGCTTTCCACCAACAAAGAAAGCTGGCCTAAACTTAAAGCTTTTTGAATCCCCAAGAACAACCCGTGAAACTCATCTAGAAAACTTGAACTAACAGTAAGGGGAGAGAAGAAAGCCCAACTAACGGCTCCATTACTATCTCGAACAACACCACCACAAGAAGACGACATGGTCTCCCTCTTCAACGCACCGTCCACATTAAGTTTGAAACTCCCTTTGGGCGGACGCGTCTAACAACAAATCAGCGGTCGACGACGAATAACCTGCTTTATCAGACAACCCAACAGAACCAGAGACTGAATCCCAAAAGAGGATGAAACCGACTTAGATTTAGTCAAATGGCTCAGCGCTTGGACTCAGTTCCTAACTTTGAAAATTATCTATTTATCAGACATGGAAATATCATCATAAAGAGCATGATTCCGATTTAACCAAATCTCCCAACAAATCAGCGATGGGATTAACGCCCCTAATTTATGAAACTGAGAACTCTCTTTTAATCTACTCTACCACAACTTAATACGATGTATTAAAGGTTGAAGAATAAAAGGAATATTAAAAAATGAGCTCAAATACCGCCAGACCTTTGAAGCAACCTCACTATCCAGAAAAAGATGTTGGATATTTTCCGTGGAACGAAAGAAACAACATCGACAACCCGAAACCAAAAACACTCCCATTTTCTGGATCATATCATCAACTGCAAGTTTGTTCTTCAAAAGCCGCCACATGAAAATCTTAATCTTCAAAGGAAATCACATACTCCAAAGATTAGAATAAAGATCAATTGGGATTACCTCACTGCTAATAGCCCTCCAAGAAGATTTTATGGAGAAGACGCCATTGTCTCTAGGAAGCCAAATGAGATAATCGGATTCCGATGACAATACTGGGAGAGAGCCCTCTAAGAAGTCCTGAGCAACATCTTCCAAATCTGTGGAAATACATTCCTTGTCCTATAAGCAAATTTTGACAGAAGATTACGAGTTGGTAAAATGTAGATCATTAGCAAGGATACCAAGGCCCCAATCATCATGCCAAAAGCTAGTTAGCTCGTCATTGCCAACTTTCCATCTCGATAAATGAATAAAAGTATTTTTCGCCGACAATATATTTTTCCAAATTTTAGAACTCCCACTATGATCTTGCTACAGAGATAACGGGAGATTATTAGTGTATTTGGAGTGCCTAAAATCACACCAGAGAGACTTCTCTTTCAGTAGAGACCAAATCCGTTTGAGAGAAAAAGCCAGTTTCATATCCTTTAGATTGCGAAGACCAAAACCGCCAGAATAGGTGTCTTGACAGATTTTATGCCAAGCCACCCAGTGCCTTTTCTTACCTGAATCCAAGTGACCCTAAAAAAAATTCGCAAACATGGATTCCATATCCGCCAGAATGCTATTATGAACACAAGTGGAAGCCAAAAGATGAAGAGGAAAGGAAGATAAAACATGCTTTAGAAGAACAAGTTTACTTCCACTAGATAGAAGCTTAGCCTTCCACCCATCTACTTTCTTAGACATTTTCTCGATAAGACCAGCAAAGTGACTCGCTTTAAGATGACCATAGGTAAGGGGCACTCCAAGGTAAGTACAAGGAAAACCACCTTGACTAAAACCTATTGAAAGACCAATAGTCAAGCGACGCGTATTAGGACAATTATGATGCAAATAGAAATTACTTTTTGGAGCACTCACAAGTTCACCTGAGGCGAATTGATACTCTTTAAGCACCTGCGTTAAATTTCTAATACTGCGAGAACTTCCGTTGCAAAAAATAAGGGTATTATCTGCAAATATCAAATGAGAAATCAGAGGACACCGTCTTTTAGTTCTAAAAGGTTGAACCCGGTCATGTATCATGGAACGATAGATATTACGACTAAGAACCTCTTAAGCCAAGATAAACAGTAAAGGAGAAATAGGGTCGCCTTGACGCAATCCTCTAGAAGCAGGAAACCAACCATTATAAACCCCTTGAAACACCACTGAGAAATAAGTCAAGTCAAACTAGCTAGAAGCAGCTGTAATAAATCCCGAGCTGAAACCATATCGATTAAGCACCTCAATTAAAAAGTTTCATTCAATTCGATCATATGCTTTAGCCATATCGAGTTTGAGCATAACATTACGCCCCCGAATATCCTTGCCCAAATCTTTAACAAGCTCTTGGGATAGCCCAATAGCTTCGGCTATAGACCTGTCTTTAACAAAACCATGCTGTTGAACAGAAATCAACTTGGGTAAAAGAGATGCCAGCCTGGTAGCTAACGCCTTAGAAAAGATTTTATAACAAATATTACAAAAACTAATCGGACGAAAATCTTTTAGAGAAGCAAGTTGAGACTTCTTCGGAATAAGGACTAGTAAAGTACTAGAGAGAGCAGTAGGAAGAGGATTTCCTTTAAGAAAATAATTAGTAGCTTCCCAAATATCTTTACCTACAATATCCCAAGAAGATTGGAAAAAACTTGAAGAAAGAGAATCCATACCTGGAGCACCGTCAATAGGGATGGACCAAAGGGAATCTTTGATTTTCTCCATCGAGAAATGAGCCAAAAGCATAGCATTATCCCTATCCGTAACAATGCGAAGGATGGAATCAAAGACAGTGTCAGAAAAGGACACCTGGGTAGTCGAGTATAAATC
Organism: Eucommia ulmoides; assembly: GCA_016647705.1. Taxonomy (NCBI): domain Eukaryota; kingdom Viridiplantae; phylum Streptophyta; class Magnoliopsida; order Garryales; family Eucommiaceae; genus Eucommia; species Eucommia ulmoides. The sequence goes on from CM028338.1 coordinate 186,085, forward strand.
TTTGAAAAACTCAATAGCAGTTTCATGAAACATATTAGGATAAGCCAATATACTTCCATCTTCATGGAGAATAGAAGACAAACAAAGAGGAGAGTTACGCATTTTAACGGACATATGAAAGAATTTTGAATTGCTATCTCCCTCTGCTAGCCAATGCTCTCGAGATTTTTGTTTCCAATAGATTTCTTCTTTCTTAATAAGATTATTATATTCTGTAGTAGCTTGATCAAGTAAGTCTGATACACTTTGAGACTAGTTGGTTTGAAGCATAGAATCATAAGCTTCCACCCTATCCTTCCAAGAATTTAACTCAAAAAAACGTTACCAAAAGTTTGAGCATTCCACACTTTAAGAACCACCCTCGTCGATTTTATGTCAAGACTCAAATGAACCAAAGAATTTTGATGAGAAGCCTTCCAAGACAATTTAACCACATTAAGAAATCCCTCATGCAACGTCCACATCCGTTGAAACCGAAATAGCTTCGGGCCATTATATGAAAAAGAGGAGGAGTGTAGAATCAACGGGCAGTGGTCCGAATTAATACGTTCCAAGTGCTCAACCCGACCATCGAAGGAATTACAAATCGTAGGCGAAACCAAGATTCTATCCAATCGAGAATATTGTCTAGATAACCCTTGATGATTGTTACAAAAAATATAAGTTGACTCCGTGAACGGGGGGTCCACCAGCCCAGCTGAATTAATACATGTATTAAACTCTTGCATGGCACTCCAAGAAAGGGTTAAACGACCCAACTTCTTGGACATACTATAAACAACATTAAAATCTCCCCTCTAAATTATCAGAATAGAGACCGAGGTAGTTGTAATGAGAAGATCCTCCCAAAGAATTCTGCGATCGATCTGAGAGCAACTAGCATAAACCACCACAATCAAAAACTCCAAATTTAACCAAGATAACTTACAAGCAATAAATTAACGATGCGTACGAACAAGTTGGACTTCCAGATTATTCTTCCATAAAACCCATATTTTGCCCGACTCACCTTGATTAGAGACTGCGTTATGGAACTTGATAGCTTTGTTTACTCTCCTCATGTTAGAATCATCAATCCATGGATCAATAACTCCAATAAAGGAAACCTTCGAAGATTTCACAATTCATTTTAATTTAGCAAGGGTGCTCGGGTTTCCGATACCCCTATAGTTCCAAAACAGAATGGAGTCAGACATTAAACTTCACTTGATGACGTGTTACCATTCCTGAAGTCTTGGAGATACCTCCAATCGATTCCGGAACCTTCGTTTTTTCGTTTTTCCTTCGAACTAGCTGAAAACCATCTGTTTCGGTGCTTGTCGTATCAGTTGCATATCCAGCTACTTCATTATCCTTAGCCAAAGAATCATCATTTTTCGACTGAGAATCCCCAACAGCAACAATGTTTTCTACCCTCCCATCCGCAAATAGAACTTGGAGAACTTGAACTAGATCACTTTCCCTATCATTCAGCAAATTATCTCTCTGACCTGAAGCCAACTGGATTGTAATATCCGTAACTACTGAAGGTTTAACGACGACCTGATCTGTAGCCACCGGAGCTACTATTGCGTTGACCTGATTTACAGTTGCCAGATCTGTTGATACATTAATCTTGTCTGCTGGAATGGGGTCAGAGGGTGAGGCCCCCTTCTTCTCTGTAACACCACTCTCATGAACAGTGTTCTGATTGACGTCGGAAGGATCAGAAATAAGGTCTTGAACAGGAGAAACCTTCTTAGAAATTGAAGAGTTCATGGTCTGTTGGATTTTCCACAAAGCCCTGTTATGCCTTTTTTGTTTTTAACTTCTAGACATTGTTTTACCTACATCCATTTCATTACCTTTCTCTACTGTCTTCGTCAACAATTTCGGATTTTTCCGATGGCATATCGATAAGGAATGACCCTGAATATTGCAAAAGGAACAAAAGGATGGGAGACGTTCATAAACGACTTCTTGAGAGAGCCATCTTGTTTACCAATCCAAATCTTGGGTGGTAAAGGCTTAGAGAGATTGACCTCAACACAAACTCTAGCGGAGTTCAATCTCGTCAAGGTTAAAGTGGTGGAATCAATAGTAACGACCTTACCAATCATGCTTGCGATCGCTTTAAGAATTTATAGACATAATATTTAATTGGAAGTTTTGGAAATTGGATCCAAATTAGAAGAATTGAGGCATCGATTTTCGAATTAAATGCTTTATTCCAACGAAAAATTTTGTAGTAAAAACCCTTGATAACGTTAACCTCGCGGGATAGAACCTTGAGTAGATCTTTATCGTCAAGGAAGCGAAGAAGAAGTGTTTTTGAATCAATCAGACCCATGGTGTACTGATCGAAAAAATTCCAGTTCCTAATCTCTGCCTGAATTTCTTCCAGTGCAGGGCCACCAAACTAAAATTTGAGAACAACAGCGTTATCAAACAAAGCTTCTGATTCGGACAACGTTGCTACAGAGAAATAGACGGCTGGCATCCCATCTTTCATCTAGGTACGTGAGTCCACCTCGATAGATGGAAGACACACCGCGCTCTGAAGAGTGGCTGCATAGGATCGAATAAAGACTGTGTTCCGAGAGGGCTGTGGGAGAACCTTCGAGACATAAGACATGGTCACAAATTAGAGCACCGCAAAACAGATCCCACAAATCAAAATCGGGATCAACAGCTACTGCAAAACAAAAACAGAATCGCAATCACCACAAAACAAAATCGTGATCAACAGCCACCGCAAATCCAAAAAAGAATCGAAATCACCACAAATCACCGAACAGATCACAAACCTTAGCCGCAAATCACCGATCACCGCAATAGAACAAAGTAGAAATCAGAGAATTTTTCGTCCAACAAAGAAGCCAACCAGAAAATAGAGAAGCTTTCGTCAAATCATCGGTTGATTGACTGCCAAACATCACCGATGAAAATTCTAAATCGTTGAAAGCAGAAAGACCGTTTAGCGCTGCCCTACTTCGTTGGTGAGATCGCGAAAGGAAATCTCCAGAGCTCGAAATCGCCGAAGATGGAGCGTCACCTATGAGATCGCAAAGGAAATAGCCAAAATCAAAATTGCCAGAGAAGAAGCGAAAGACGTCGCCGGTGAATAGAGACCGTATCGTCGCTGGCGGATAGTAAGCTTGACGCCGGCCAGACGAGCGGCGGCGGCGGCTAGGGACTTACGGCTCTAGGGTTCTCACTTCATTAAGATAATTCCGTAGGCCTGGAAAATTATTGAAGGTTCGCAAATGGAGTGTCTCTGGTGCTAGGAAATGTTTTTTTCCCCTTATTTTGGGTGTTTTATTGGTACTTTGTGTTTTTATATAGTGTGTTATATAGTTCCTGTATTGGTGTATATCTGGTCCCACGAATTGCCCTCATGTTAGCCCATTGGTTTAGGGGGAGATCCTTTCTGCAGGTTATAGGCTTTTATCGCTTTTGGGGAGTCTTGTGGCCTACAGGGAAAATTTTACCGTGTAGTAAATGAGACTCTTTCCTTTAAATTTTAATATAATCAAACAATTATTAAAAAAAATATATATCACAATTAGCATTCAATATCACCCACACAACTATAATCATTATTCACTATCATTATCATTACCACCGAACAAACCGCCCTTGCATCAAAATCACCACCACCATCATAACTATTGCCTACCACGACTAAAACCACAACAATGATTTATTGCCACAACTAATATTTATCGCTAAAGGAGAGGGAAAAAGAACTCTTTGGCTACTTGGGTGTATGAAGATAAATATTTTATTTATGAGTCTCCTTTCCCTTAAGAAGCGTGGTTTGATTTGGGGGTCGTATTGATATCGTGTCACATATCTTTTTTATTGCGGTCTAATTGGGTGGTTCTGTTTTTATTGATTTTGTCGTGCTTAGTTTCCTGTGGAGGTAGGGAAGCCCTATTCTTGTTTGGTAATCGTGGAGGTGGTGTAGGTGGTAGTCATACTATTTTGGAGGTGTATTGGTACTTGTTCGAGATGGGTAATTGAAAGCAGGTTCAATCAAGATAGTGGGCTATTGTTCAATGATCACCATTGGAAGTTGAAATGAGACTTCGGGGATAGTTTATATTAGAAATGTGGATTGAGGTATTGCTTGAATTTGTTTCCCTACGGATCAAATCTTCCCGATAGCAACAGGGGTGTGTGCAAGGAGTCTACTACTGAATCTTCTGCCTTGTGGGAGTTGGTTTATATTTTATTCTCCGGGTTTGTGTGGGTGGGTGTCAAGTTTTCCTATCACTTCCTCCGCCACAATAAAAATTCGCTTTCACCCCAACCACCACATCAACTATTTGGTACCACCCCCACCACAATAACAATAAATATTAATACCTTTCGGTAGTTGTGTGTAATTGAGGTCTTGAAATTGGATTGAAAAATAAATAAATAAAAATACATAGATTTATTTTCACTTCTTTTGAAATTTCAATTCGGTGCAACGACATTCTACCTTTATTTAATTGGTTCTCCCGTTTAGAAGTGATCAACCTCTAAACAAAAATCTTTCCATGGTTAAAGTTGAAATTTTTTTTAAGTCGTTTTAATTTGACTTCTCGTGCAACTTTGAGGACTAATTAAAACATAAAAAAGAGAGATGCTACATTATATTGTAAACCCTTTTACTTATTCCTTATTTCAAATGAAAATCCTTATACTTTGGGTTAGTCTTAATTGATTCTTTTTACCAAATTTTGGTATTAAACAGGAGGGGGTAGTTTCGCAGTTCAAATAAGGTCTAGGCCCGAGAGAAAAGCATGAAAGAAAGAATCCCAAGCGCATAAGATAACACTGCTTATGATTAATCCAAAGCCTGAAGGAACATAAATTTCACTAACATCCCGTAAAGGATAGTTTTTATTTCTGAAAAGGGAAATTGGAAACACAAACATCCGTCGACATCACGTAGTAGAGATATTCATTATTCCGTCGCAGTGTAAGAACTTTGACTATTCCACTGGATGCCGATCATGTCACCATACAAAGATGCTATATATAATGCATTTCTATGCTGACGAACTTCTGTGATTTGAGTGGCATTAAATTGTGGGAAATCTCTTGTTTCTAAAATGTCACCATCTCCATTAATCATGTATCCTCTAAGTATATTCGTGTTTACTTTCTTAATAGACGTTGCTACCCAAAAATCTCCAGTTTTTGTCCTCACAATCTTATTTGGCCGCCCTCGGAGATTTAATATGACTTCTGAAGTATTCGTTTTGGGACCTCTCAACCAATATTTTTGTAGCCTTTTAAGGACATATTCTGAAACAAGGACAAAAGAACCATCTTTGCTGACTGCCGTCCCAGCTCCTCCAGAGAGTCCCGTCATTAATACTTTAGCTTGTTTTGTTCTTGGATCATATCTTATTAATCTTCCAGTCGTATCATTTTGAGAAACAACTTTAGAAGCTACACTGCAAGATATATTCTTCGAGTTTACATGGATATTTTTCCAACTATCACATAGCAAGTAAAAAAAATAGAAATCAAATTAATTTACTTACTCCAGTCCATATTGAGCACTTGCATCAGACATGTATATAACACCAGTTCTTTGATCAACATCAGTTCCATCTGGAAATCCGAATGGCACTCCCTCTGCCTCAGTAGCTAGTTGCTTTGCATGCCCTCCTCTAGGCCCAAGGACGCATAATCCATAATAACCATCGGCTATGATTATTTCACCCGTTCGTTTGTAGTATGCAAGACCTAATGGTCTCCCACAAGGTATTCCCAGAGCAACGTTATTGGTGCCATCACACATTGCCTTTGACCTAAACAGTTAAGATTAAAAAGAAAATAATCATGCATTGGCAATAAAAGGTGGTGGATGTGGTGACCCTATTCTTGATCCCTTGTTTAGACACAATTTTAACGGTTATATTTACATAAATAAAAAATCCGTATGTTGACTTCTTTGTTGTGAGATGTGCAAACTTTTTGGATTGAGTCCTTGCGCTTTATGATGTGTGCTTTTACTTGTAGAAAGAGAAAGCAGTACTAAAAGTTTATAAATAAAATTCTATAAGAAAAATTATTTCTACTGTAATGTGTGAAAAAACACTACACTTTTTGCTCATATAGTTAATCCAGTCATACGTCTATAAAAACTACCGTTTTGTTATGGGATATATTCATTATTATACCAAGTCATTTATTTATACCTATGTGGAGCAGTGTAGCCAAAGTCGACAAATCGACCTATAGGTCTGGAAAACTTGACAATTCTGCCATCGGAGATACTCGTATACGGTCCTCTACCATAGTTGTCGAATACAACGGACTCAGGACCAAATGATGGAATGCGAAGACTTATAAATGATGAAAGTACCAAAGAAGGAAAGAAGAGAAGGACAAGGATGCAAAACATATTAGTTTCCATCCTTATGTTTAATTTTTCTCCTCTCTAGATGAACTATGGAGCACCGCGCATTGGTATATATAGGCACTAGAATGTCATATATAGATATTTACACTTCAAAGAGCACTAAATCCACGTGTTTCATGTTGGTATCATTTTCAGTTTTCGAATGATTAAAGTAAAACACGCGGAGCACTAAATCCTCAATAAATAAAATTTCAATAATTAAATTCACACTACTCCAAACTCTATAAATGCACTAAAGTCTTCAATAATAAAATAATTACACTTTCGATAACAAATTCAAGCTCACCTAACTATAAGTTCTACTCCATCCCGGACGGCTCTATACTCGTTAATCGATAATTACAATATAATCCACTTTGAGCAGCTCACAACTGGTAAGCGGCACTGTACCTCAACTAGGCGGACAAGGCATTGCTAAATTAAATTAATTTTATATGGTTTCCTCTCATAAAATTCAATATATAAATGTACCATTTCAAAAAATAATATTTATATTTTATAATGAAAAATAAATAAAATAATATGATACCAGTGAGATAGTTAATAACATTAACATTCTTAAAGTATAATTTTCACAATCAATCTATCGAACTCTGATAAAATATATTTAAATAAATATAGAAGATCACAATCCAACTATATGGCCACATTTCACTTGTGACATAGAAACCTTGCCAACGAATACCCCCATAGCCAAAATGACGAATCCAATTTTCCCTTATACTGAGAAAATATTTCGTCGATGACAAAAATATTTAATGGTGAATTTCTGAACTCCTTGTTAAAAATAAGTATTTAATTAACGAGGAATTACGCCCTTTATTAGTGACGACGTAATTCCCCGTTAACTAAATACTTATTTTTAGTCATCCGTGTGTATAACTTGATCCCTTTTTATTTGTATTATTATTATTATGGTTATAACTGAAAACAATTACACGTTTTGATTTTGTGTTGATTTTGTGTATATATATGTTTCAAGATTAATGTGTTGTCTTCATATAATAAACAACACATATATATATATATAAATCTTCCTCGAAAATATTAATTATATCTCAAAACTCTTAAAAGTATATATTTTAAATAACATAATAGTCCCAAAATATTTAAATCAATTTAAAATAAATATTTAACTTCCAAAAATTGTCAAATATTATTTATACCATAAATTCGCAAAATAGTCCCAAACATATTAAACTTTTATATAAAATAATATTTCTAAAAATATAAATTTAACAGTTAAGTCCAAAAATTATGAAGTATATATTACCGCAAATTCACAAAACCATCCTCCAAAAATATTAGACTTATATAAAATAATATTTTTTCAAAAATATAAATTTCTAGTGTATTACAGTCAGAGAGATAGGAATGTTGTCTGGTTGTTCTGTGAGGTCGTGAAAATTTGGGAAACAGACATGAAGGTGAAGGGGAAGAAACAAGTTGAATATCAGGAGTAGGGAAGAGTGGACGGGTAGAAGTGGTCATAGGCGTATGAACGCGCCCCAATTTTCCAGAGAAAACCAAAAACAAATATATATATAGATATATGTTTATATATGCTTGGCGCTGGTAAAACGAGAAGGGTTTTTAAAAACGTCGATTTTCTCATTAAAATGTATTTAAGCCTATTTTAGAAAAGGGAGTCGCCACCTAGCATTGGGTTTAAATGATGTGCTAGGTCACCATATTTTTCTTTTTTGAAAATAATTTAAAAATGGCTTAAGTAAAATTTAACTCCAAAAATAATATGGTCTAACCAGAGATTCGTTTAAAGAGTTCGGGGGTCAGTTACGCTCGGGGAAGGTGTCAAGCACCCCAAGACGCCCGTCCAAAGACGATACCTTATCCGATTAAGTCCAATTAGAATTTAAATCCGAATGTTCTTATTTTATTTTTAAATCCTCCTTATATACACATACACACACATTTGAGGGAAGTGATCCCCCTTCTAAACCTAGACCGTTCTGATTGAAGGTTGGGAATTTTCCACCTCGTATTGTTAGCACATTATATTTAATACAAATTAAATAAAACACCCGCACACACGCATCGAGGAGAGTAATTCCCTTCTAAATTTATGCCGTTCAAATTGAAGGTTGGGAATTTTCCACCTCATATTGTTAGTACATTATATTTAATACAAATTAAATAAAACACCCGCACACACGCATCGAGGAGAGTAATTCCTTTCTAAATTTAGCCATTCAAATTGAAGGTTGGGAATTTTCCACCTCCTATTGTCAGTACATTATATTTAATACAAATTAAATAAAACACCCGCACACACGCATCGAGGAGAGTAATTCCCTTCTAAATTTAGCCATTCAAATTGAAGGTTGGGAATTTTCCACCTCGTATTGTTAGCACATTATATTTAATACAAATTAAATAAAACACCCGCACACAAGCATCGAGGAGAGTAATTCATTTCTAAATTTTAGCCAATCAAATTGAAGGTTGGGAATTTTTCACCTCGTATTGTTAGCACATTATATTTAATACAAATTAAATAAAACACCCGCACACACGCATCGAGGAGAGTAATTCCCTTCTAAATCTTAGCCATTCAAATTGAAGGTTGGGAATTTTCCACCTCGTATTGTTAGCACATTATATTTAATACAAATTAAATAAAACACCCGTACACATGCATCGAGTAGAGTAATTCCCTTCTAAATTTAGCCATTCAAATTGAAGGTTGGGAATTTTCCACCTCGTATTGTTAGCACATTATATTTAATACAAATTAAATAAAACACCCGTACACACGCATCGAGGAGAGTAATTCCCTTCTAAATTTTAGCCATTCAAATTGAAGGTTGGGAATTTTCCACCTCGTATTGTTAGCACATTATATTTAATACAAATTAAATAAAACACCCACACACACGCATCGAGGAGAGTAATTCCCTTCTAAATCTTAGCCATTCAAATTGAAGGTTGGGAATTTTCCACCTCGTATTGTTAGCACATTATATTTAATACAAATTAAATAAAACACCCGTACACACGCATCGAGGAGAGTAATTCCCTTCTAAATTTAGCCATTCAAATTGAAGGTTGGGAATTTTCCACCTCGTATTGTTAGCACATTATATTTAATACAAATTAAATAAAACACCCGTACACACGCATCGAGGAGAGTAATTCCCTTCTAAATTTTAGCCATTCAAATTGAAGGTTGGGAATTTTCCACCTCGTATTAAAAAAAAATAATAATAATAATAATAATAATAATAATAATAATAAATAAATAAATAAATAAATAAAGTAATAAATAAATAAATAAATAAATAATAAAGGAAGAAGAAAAAAAAAATCTAATTTACAAAAAAAAATTAGTATACTAACAACTTAAAAAAATAAGAGTAAGATTTACAACAGATGAAAATTTACCACCTTCTTGGAGATTTTTCTTCTTCAAAATTACAATAAAATGAAAATAATATTATTTTCTTCAAAAAAAATTTCAGATTTCTCCTCTCCCTTACAAAAATTTCTCTCAAAAAATTTCTTCCACCCAAAAATCTCTCCCTTCCCTCTTGTGATCCTTCCTCTATTTATAGGAAGGAAAAGTGGAATTTGCCGACAAACAACAAACACAAAAGTAAAAATAAAATAATAAAAAAAGAGGTGGGTGCACCGAAATTCGGTGCACCCACCAGCTTTTGGGTGCACCGAATTTGGTGCACCCAAAAGCAGGGGGGACACCCCCCCTGCTGGCCGCATGTGCGGCCAGCTTTAAAGCTGGCCGCACATGCGGCCAGTCCACTGGTCGCACCAGCGACCAGTGGCTGGTCGCTGGTGCGGCCAGCTGGTCGCACCGGCGACCCTTTTGCAGCCCCCTCCCCCCCGCGTTCGATCCAGGCCTCTCTCGTTCTCGTCTTTTCTTGTCCATTTTGTTCCGAATTAACGCGTTTTTATTCCACTTCGAAAAATCTACAAAACCAAAAAAAAATAAATTAATTAATTACTAATATTTAATTTACTTAAGAGATTAATAAAACTTACTTTAGCAGTATTAAATCGCACAAATACGGTACAATCAAAATAAAATAAATAGAAAAATAAAATAAAAATAACTATAAAATAAAGTTTTTTTTTTTTTTTTGCGAAGCGGTCAAAATGTCGTGTCTACAGCTGCCCCTCTTTGTCATGCAAGTCCCACTTGCTTGACAAAGATAAAAGACCACGTCATTTTGATCATCCCATTTTATCTTTATTTATTTATTTATTTTTATTTTTAGTGTATTTTCCAATAATAGAACAAATAAAATAAAATGATTCATGACGAATACGTGTACGTTTAGAGTAATAAAAGAATACTCATGACGATGTTCATGATAAACAAATGTCCGTTTAGAGGATCGTTTAAAGTAAAAAAAAATGACTTCTGACGATACTCATAACGAACATGTGTCTGTTTAGAAGATTGTTTAGAGTAATAAAAAAAGGACTCATGACGATACTCATGACGAACAAGTGTCTGTTTAGAGGATCGTTTAGAGTAATAAAATGATGACTCATAACGATACTCATGACGAACAAGTGTCTGTTTAGAGGATTGTTTAGAGTAATAAAAAAAGAGACTCATGACGATACTCATGACGAACAAGTGTCTGTTTAGAGGATCGTTTAGAGTAATAAAATGATGACTCATGACGATACTCATGACGAACAAGTGTCTGTTTAGAGGATCGTTTAGAGTAATAAAAATTATTCATGCCCCAGCCCTCTTGGCCAGGGGCTTAAAGAAAGTTCAAGAGTATAAAATATGCCCCCACTTGTGACTGAGTCAGAATGAGAGAACAAAGATATAAATGTGCCCCAGCCGAACTCTCAGATGACCGAACATTTATAGATTGCCTGCGTACCTTAGTATTATGCCGAGGATTAAGTTTGGCGTAGTTCACTTTTCGCCCTTTTCAAGGCAAAACGCATACCTGGACGCTCATTTAGAGCTTTGGAACTTTTAGTAATAAAAGTTTCTAATTTGAACCGGAAGGTAAGAAGTCTTTGTGAGAGAGAAATCCATGCTTCCCTGTCCTTTGAAAACCCTGTAATTGGACAAAAAACACATGCAACACAAAAATTTAGTTTGAAAAACTTGTCACTCTTGACGACTAGCAATTCCGTCCCCCTCTTTTCCATCGCAATCCCTCATTTGATGGCGCTTGACTTTCTCGGGTCACGGGACAGTATCGGGAGATTTTTCTGTCTCGTCCTTCCGTCAATCTTAGAGATGTACTTTCTGGAGGTTTTCTCCGGGTTGTTGGCAGGGTCTGGTTTTTTTTTTTTTTTTTTTTTTTTTTTTGGACAACATCCCTATCAGCCTTTATTTCTCTGCACCCGCCGATTCTCACTTTCTCTTTTCTACTAGGCATCCTCAGTGCTTAGGAGAATCACATACTCCTGCTTGCTTTGTATTTTTCAAATCCTGCAAAACTGATTTAACCAAATATGGGAAAACGTGTAAAACCTTACCCCAAACAGGTATCTTTATCACCAGATATGTTGACTGCGAGATTTCAAGCTGGATTGTCTGACAAGTATGATTTCAATGCAAATTTGAGCCATATTCGATGTTCCTTTTCACAGATTCTAACTCTTGCTCAAATCCATCAAGTTCCGAACACAGAAAAGTCTTACGATCAATGGAAGTCAACCGTAGTGGGAATTCCAAAAATGCCCCTATGAGTGATCTAACTATTTTTTTTTTTTTTTTTGCGACACGGTCTCTACATTTTTCTCATAGCGCCCTTTCGAGTTTTCACCATGTTCGAGCCGTTTTTTTTTTTTTTTTTTTTTTAAAGCAACAGATAATCACAAATTGAAATAAACTTACATAGAAAATAAGGACATTTATTAGGCAAAGTATTTCTTTACAGAATCCGAGTTTAGGGGCTCGGGAAATACATCACCATCCATTTCCTGGAGAATCAGCGCTCCACCGCTCAAAGCCTTATGAACAACAAAAGGACCTTCCCAATTTGGCGCGAACTTACCCTTAGCTTCATCTTGGAAAGGAAAGATTTTCTTCAAAACTAACTCACCGACCTTGAAGACTCTAGGGTATACCCGTTTATCATGAGCTCTAGTAATCCTCTGTCTGTAACACTGTCCGTGGCATATCGCTATCAGCCGCTTTTCATCGATTAAACAAAGTTGGTCCAACCGTTGTTGTACCCATTCAGTTTCATCAAGCTCGGCCTCTATGAGCACTCGTAGAGATGGAATTTCCACCTCGGCTGGTATCACCGCTTCTGTGCCATAAACTAGAGAATAGGGGGTTGCCCCTGTCGAGGTCCGAACCGAGGTTCGGTAAGCCATCAAAGCATATGGCAGCATATCATCCCACTCCTTATAATTGTCAATCATCTTCCGGAGAATTTTCTTTATATTTTTGTTGGCGGCTTCCACTGCTCCATTCATTTTTGGACGGTAAGGCGCTGAGTTTTTGTGCTCGATCTTGAACTGCTGACATATTTTCTGTATTTCTGAACCCTTCAGGTTTTTAGCATTGTCGGTTATCAATGTTTGCGGCAAACCGTATCTTGACACAATATTTTCTTTGATGAATCGAGCTACTATCTTTTGAGTCACTCGGGTTAAGGAAACGGCTTCTACCCACTTTGAAAAATAATCAATTGCCACCAGGATAAAGCGATGACCACTCGGCGCCTTAGGTGTAACTTCCCCAATAACGTCCATACCCCACATTGAGAAGGGTCATGGGGCCGCCAAGCAATGAAGGTGCGAAGGTGGGACATGGATTTGATCACCATGAATCTGACACTTATGGCATCTTCGAACAAACTGCACGCAGTCGCTTTCCATCGTTAGCCAAAAATGACCGGTCCTCAGGATCTTCTTGGCAAGCATGAAGCCGCTCATGTGAGGTCCACATATGCCACCATGGACCTCTTTCATCAACTGGATGGCCTCTTCGACTCCAACACATCTCAACAAGCCCATGTCAGGGGAGCGTTTGTACAGTGTCTCCCCGCTTAGGAAGAATTGGCCTGCTAACCTCCGGAGAGTTTTCCGATCAACACTTGATGCCCCTTCCGGGTACTCCTGATTTTTCAGAAAGTTCTTTATGTCATGGTACCACGGGTCTTTGGCTGGCTCAGATTCAAGCTGGCAGCAGTGGGCCGGTCGGCGTTGGACTCGGATCACCACCGGAATGATATCATCATCCTCTCGAGTGATAGATATCATAGATGCCAAGGTAGCTAAGGCATCGGCGAAGTCATTTTTTAGCCTCGGTATGCTTTCAAATTCTATTATTGTAAATTGCTCGCACAACTCCAGGAGGTGATTGTTATAGGCTATCAAGGTCAGATCTCTCGTGGCATATTTATCCGTCACCTAATTGATTATCAACTCAGAATCTCCGAACACTAGCAATTCTTTGATTTTCATATCGACAGCCAGCTGGAGTCCCAGAATACAGGCTTCGTACTCAGCTCGATTATTTGTGCTCTGGAACTTCAACTTGGAAGCCACTGGATAATGCTGTTTACCCAGAGAAACCAGAACGGCTCCGATTCCAGCCCCTCGAGAGTTCACTGCTCCATCAAAATACATTTTCCAGACTGTTTCCTCATTTTCTTCATCCACCGCATGAATCGACTCGTCAAGGAATAGCGTCTCAAGAGGCTGGTTATCCGTTTGAGCTGGACAACTAGCCAACTGATCTGCTATCGCCTGACCCTTTACTGACTTTTGGGTCTTGTAGATGATATCGAACTCCGTCAGCAGCATCTGCCATTTTGCAACTTTTCCTGACAGAATCGGCTTCTCGAAGATGTATTTTAAGGGATCCATCCTGGCTATCAAGTAGGTAGTCAGTGGGAGCATATAATGGTGCAGTCTTTGAGCGGACCAAGCCAATGCACAACAGGTTCTCTCCAGCAAGGTATAATTTTCCTCATACTTTGTGAAGCGCTTGCTGAGGTAGTAGATGGCTTGCTCCTTCTTTCCAGATTTATCGAGTTGCTCAAGAATAGCTCCCATGGAGGAGTCGAGAACTGACAAATATAGTAATAACGAAACCTTCTCCCGAGGCGGCACTAGAACAGGAGGGTTCGTTAGATAGACTTTAATTTTCTCCAAGGCATTCTGGCAATCTGTATTCCATCGCCCGTCACTTTCTTTTCGAAGTAGCTTGAAGATTGGCTCACAAGTGGCAGTGAGTTGGAAGATGAATCGGGCTATGAAATTTAATCGCCCCAGAAAACCTCGGATTTCTTTCTCATTTCTCGGCGGCGGCATCTCACGAATGGCCTTCGTCTTTGCAGGATCAATCTCGATTCCATGGCGATTTACCATGAAACCAAGAAGTTTTCCGGAAGCCACCCCAAATGCGCATTTTGCTGGATTGAGCTTGAGCTGGTACTTTCGAAGTCTGTCGAACACCTTTTTCAAATGGCAGAGATGATCCTCGTTCTCTTGTGATTTAACGATCATGTCATCAACATATACCTCCATCTCCTTGTGCATCATATCATGAAATAGGGTCGTTATTGCTCTTTGGTATGTTGCCCCGGCGTTTTTGAGACCGAAAGGCATCGCCCTATAGCAAAAGACTCCCCATGGGGTAGTGAAGGCTGTCTTTTCTCGATCTTTCTCATCCATCAGAATATGATTATAGCCAGAGAACCCATCGGCGAAAGAATAGAGCTTTCGCCCCGCAGTATTGTCGATGATGATGTGAATGTTTGGCAGTGGAAAATCATCTTTTGGACTCGCCCGGTTGAGATCACGATAGTACACGCAGACTCTGATTTTTTCTGAGGACTTTGGCACGGGAACGACATTTGAGAGCCATTCACTGTAGTTACAGACTTCAATAATTCGGGCATTGAATTGCTTCACGATCTCCTCCTTGACCTCGAGGCTGACAGCGGGCCTTAGTTTTCTCAACTTTTGTTTGACTGGTACACTCTCCGGCTTTAGCGGCAGCTTATGGGCCACGATACTCTTGTCCAGTCCTACCATGTCATCGTAGGACCAGGCAAAGATATCTTGGTAGGAAATTAAGAGCGTTGTCAACTCTTTCTTTTCCAGAGTCATGAGAGCTGATCCAATCTTTACTTCCTTCAACTCTTCCGAGGTCCCCAAGTTTATCAACTCGGTCTCATCGTTACTGGGAATCGGCTTGTTCTCGAACTCCGTGAAAGCTTTTCGGATCTCACCATCGTCTGGCTGGCAAGAGTCATCTTCTGCTTCCACTCCCATCGGGTTATGGTCTGGTTCTGCATTGAAATCATACTTATCGCACTCTGGCTCAGTTATATCGCATGCATCATACACTGGTGTTTTAGACATTCGAAACGCCTGGCGAATTGGGAGAGAACAAGAATCCCAATTCTGCAGCTTTTCTTTTCCCTTGGTTCGAATACCAGACCCATGACTTGGCCCTGCCTCGTCTCTCATGATTATATTCACAGCTTCCTTAATCATTACTCTCTCAGGGTGCAATTTGAATCCTGCGGTTTCTTTCCCTTTGTTGAGGGTTTCTGCTGGATAGGGGAAAGTGACCCGGATATGCGGAATTTTCATTGGCTGGTTGTCTGGGGATCCATCCCTCTTCTTCCGGAAGAACTTCGCTCTGTCTGCTTTTGTCGGCTCGTATCCCAATCCGAATCTCCCCTTCTTCTCCTTGACTTCTATCGGTTCTGTAATTCCGTCTAGATTCTTGCCCAAACCTTTCCCGGGAATGCAACCCCGAGACTTCATTTCTTTAGCAACGAAGGCCACAGTGTTAGACAGTGATGGTGTCATCTCGCGTCCTCCTTCCTTCACAAAGGTAGCATTCGCAACGTCGAACACGTGATAGAAGGCTTCGATCTTCTCCTTCTCCTTTCCGTCATCTGTTAACGGGACATGCCGACTTATCGCTTGATGGAAAGGTATGATATCTGAATCAGCCCTGATCACGTACAGTGTGTCATTAATGATAAACTTGATCTTCTGATGTAGAGATGAAGGCACTGCCCAGCGTTATGGATCCATGGCCTCCCCAACAATAGGTTGTACGAAGCAGGTATGTCGAGCACTTGGAACTTCGCATTGAACTGTATTGGACCAATTTCAATTGGCAGGTCAATTTCTCCAACACTATCTCTCTTAGCCCCATCGAATGCTCGGATAACCGTCTTAGACGATCGAACCTGTGATAGATCTATCCCCATTTCTTCCAGGGTCGACAAAGGACAGATATTTAGTGCTGATCCATTGTCAATCAGCACCCGAGCTATGAACATTCCATGGCTTTCGACCGTGATATTTAAAGGCTTGTTGTGACCTGTTCCATCATTGTCCACCTCGTCATCTGTGAAAGTGATGGTGTTAGATCCTAGGACCTGCTCGACCAGAGTGACAAACTTCTCCGGAGAGATCGTGCTAGGCAAGTGGGCTTCATTTAGGACTTTCAGCAGTGCCTGTCTATGTACTTCTGAGGATAGAAGTAGTGAGAGCATCGAGATTTGCGCCGGTGCTTTGCTGAGTTGCTCCACTATCTTGTATTCTGAATTCTTCATTGCCTTTAGAAAGTCGTGAGCCTCCGGTTCTGACACTGGCTTTTTCAGGGCCCCTCTTGGTTCTCTCACAGGAATCCTGATCAAATCCTGTGGCGTATACACCCTTCCAGACCGAGTGATTCCACCGGTTTCTCCTACGGAGATTGGCAATTCTTCTCCTTCTCCTGTTTTAGCGACGATCTCATAATTCCACGGAACCTTATTGAGATTTTCCACCATCTTTTGGATTGGGAAAGACAAAACTAGAGATTTCTCCAGTTTTTGGGCTACCCTTTCTAGATGTAATTCGAACCCTCCGTAGAGAACCTCCGGGTGTAAATAAACACCACCGATATCGATCACATCAACTTCTTCTTCGACCTCCTCTGTGAAAATTAGATTGACGCCACTTCCTGAGGAGGCGTGTTCAGGCAACGGATTTTGCTGACAATTTGGCGTACCGGCCTCAGGTTGTTTAGGAAATGTGATGGCTCCGGTCCGTATAAACTCCCAGATTTTGTCTTTTAGCTGAAAGCATTGCTCAGTCGCATGTCCTCTGGTTCCCGAGTGGTATTTACAGAAAGCATTTGAAGAAGCTGCTTTACTCCTAGGTTTAACTTCGTAGAATGGAAGGGGTGTCAGCATCCCCTGCTTCAAACAATTCCGGTACAACTCGGTGATCGAAATCGGAAGGTCTTGTAGCTCTCTGTTGTCATTCTGGAAATTTCCCCCAGTAGCATGAGGTAGAAGGTCTTGGTGGTATTGGGTTCCTGACCTTGGAGTGCGGTTAGGAATTTGAGGTGGGGTGTTCGGGCGTGGTTGATAGGTATGGTAAGAGGGTGTTGGGTAGGCTTGAGGGTAATATTGGGGAATTTGGTTTTGATAAGGGGGAGGTACATTTTGGTAATAGCGGGGGCGGCTTTGGGAATAGGGTTGGTTTTGAGGATGGTTTTGGTTTTGGCGATTTTGAGAAGGGTAGTTGTGATATTGGTTGTTCTGGTTCGGGTAGTTCTGGGGACAAGAAGTTTAGGGGTAGTTCTGGTAATGGGTTTGTCGAGGGGAAACGACAACAGCTACTTCATTTTCTTTCATCTTTGGCGGGGCTGACCTTTTCGTCAGATTGGATTGGGCCCCTTCAATTTTTCCGCTCCTTATTCCTTCTTCCGTCACCTCGGCCTGTTTGATCGCATCGCCGAAAGAAACCACTGCTATGCTCGAGAGATCTCGATAGAACGGCGGTGACTGAATTGATTTGAATATCTCTAACTGAGCCTCCTCGCTCAGCTTAGGGACAACTTTGGCAGCCTCTTCCCTCCAACGAGCAGTATACCTCCGGAAACTTTCGTCTTTATTTTTCAGTATCTGGTAGAGGGTATTGCGGTCTGGCGCGGCATCCCTATTGTACACATATTGCTCACAGAAGGCCTCTACCAGATCTTCAAATGTTTTAATCTGTGATAGCTCCAGGGTCATGTACCAGTTGAGAGTCGATCCTTTCAACGACCTCCGAAACATCTTTAGGCAAAGGTCTTCGTTCCGAGCATGAATTCCTAACTCCTCTTTGTAAATGCTAACATGCCATTCTGGAGGACCAGTGCCATCATATTTTGTGAATTCTGGAACCACGAAATTTTTCGGGTACACAATCCCGGGTGGTGCTGACAACTCCTTGTACGTCGCTTTCCTGGACGGCTTCTCTTTTTGCCATTCTTCCATAGTTTTTTCTAATTTCTCTATTTTCAGAAGCCAAGCCGGTGGAGGGCCATTCTCTTCTTTGTTTTCAGTTTCAATGGCCGGGGCCGGTTGGCTATCATTTGAATTGTTTGGTGGAGCAACGACCCTCTCCGGGTGAATGAGGATCTGCGGGGCGACGGGGGCCGAGCCCTCTGGCGAGGCCTGATAGACATGCCCCTGGATGGGATATGTCGGAGCTCCATAGGCGAAAGGATGAGGGCCCATCTGAGGTCCATAGTAGACCGGTACTGCAAAGTTCGGGCCGACGTGGTTCGGATTCGGCCCTGAGTTCTCCATCCCAATACTTGCAGGGTTTCCATTTAGGGATTCAGTCACAGGAGTCCCGTTGGACGGAGGAATAGGCACCTCCTGAGGTCGGCTAAGTTCATTGATCCTTTCCATCAACCTGTCAATAGTTTCCTGCATCTAAGCTATCTGGGTCGTTCGGGGAGATTCAGGATTGCTTTCTGATGTCATCCTGGAATGAGTCTGTGCTCGACTGCGTGTAAAGATCGAACTTCGAAAGGGGGGAACTGGATTTGCTTTTCGGGGACCAATTTTCTTTGTCTTGTCCTTTTCTTTTTCACCATAAAAAAAAATCATTTTTTTAGTTCATGTGGGTCTTAGGTGGCCTTAAAGCCCTTTCTAATTCGAAGATTTCAATTTCGGTAACGACTAATTAAAAAAATTATTTTATTTATTTATTTTTTTTTTATTTTTTTATTTTTTTTTAGGACTTCCCCAGACGTCATAAATCCATCAAGTACAAAAAATCATTTCTCGTCTTGTATCATAGAATCCTGAGGGGATAATATGGATACAAGACAGTTTTGTTTTTGTCAGAGGATTTACAACGATATAAAGGCCTGAGAGGAAATAAGGAAAAAAAAAAATATATATATATATATATATATATATATATATATAAAATAAAAATAAATGATATAAAAAAAAATAAAAAAAAAATCACAACTTATTTACTGAATTGAGAGAAAAAATAAAATAAAATTTAACATTTAGACTTTAGATTAATTGGACTTATTCAGACATATTGGGCTCGACCCTCAGCCGTCCCCAGTGAAGTCGCCAGCTGAACGCGCCCCAATTTTTCAGAGAAAACCAAAAACAAATATATATATATAGATATATGTTTATATATGCTTGGCGCTGGTAAAACGAGAAGGGTTTTTAAAAACGTCGATTTTCTCATTAAAATGTACTTAAGCCTATTTTAGAAAAAGGAGTCGCCACCTAGCATTGGGTTTAAATGATGTGCTAGGTCACCATATTTTTCTTTTTTTAAAATAATTTAAAAATGGCTTAAGTAAAATTTAACTCCAAAAATAATATGGTCTAACCAGATATTCGTTTAAAGAGTTCGGGGGTCAGTTACGCTCGGGGAAGGTGTCAAGCACCCCAAGACGCCCGTCCAAAGACGGTACCTTATCCGATTAAGTCCAATTAGAATTTAAATCCGAATGTTCTTATTTTATTTTTAAATCCTCCTTATATACACATACACACACATTTGAGGGAAGTGATCCCCCTTCTAAACCTAGACCGTTCTGATTGAAGGTTGGGAATTTTTCACCTCGTATTGTTAGCACATTATATTTAATACAAATTAAATAAAACACCCGCACACACGCATCGAGGAGAGTAATTCCCTTCTAAATTTATGCCGTTCAAATTGAAGGTTGGGAATTTTCCACCTCATATTGTTAGCACATTATATTTAATACAAATTAAATAAAACACCCGCACACACGCATCGAGGAGAGTAATTCCTTTCTAAATTTAGCCATTCAAATTGAAGGTTGGGAATTTTCCACCTCATATTGTCAGTACATTATATTTAATACAAATTAAATAAAACACCCGCACACACGCATCGAGGAGAGTAATTCCCTTCTAAATTTAGCCATTCAAATTGAAGGTTGGGAATTTTCCACCTCGTATTATTAGCACATTATATTTAATACAAATTAAATAAAACACCCGCACACACGCATCGAGGAGAGTAATTCCCTTCTAAATTTTAGTCATTCAAATTGAAGGTTGGGAATTTTCCACCTCGTATTGTTAGCACATTATATTTAATACAAATTAAATAAAACACCCGCACACACGCATCGAGGAGAGTAATTCCCTTCTAAATCTTAGCCATTCAAATTGAAGGTTGGGAATTTTCCACCTCGTATTGTTAGCACATTATATTTAATACAAATTAAATAAAACACCCGTACACACGCATCGAGGAGAGTAATTCCCTTCTAAATTTTAGCCATTCAAATTGAAGGTTGGGAATTTTCCACCTCGTATTGTTAGCACATTATATTTAATACAAATTAAATAAAACACCCGCACACACGCATCGAGGAGAGTAATTCCCTTCTAAATCTTAGCCATTCAAATTGAAGGTTGGGAATTTTCCACCTCGTATTGTTAGCACATTATATTTAATACAAATTAAATAAAACACCCGTACACACGCATCGAGGAGAGTAATTCCCTTCTAAATTTAGCCATTCAAATTGAAGGTTGGGAATTTTCCACCTCGTATTGTTAGCACATTATATTTAATACAAATTAAATAAAACACCCGTACACACGCATCGAGGAGAGTAATTCCCTTCTAAATCTTAGCCATTCAAATTGAAGGTTGGGAATTTTCCACCTCGTATTATTAAAAAAAATAATAATAAATAAAAAAAAAATAATAATAATAAATAAATAAATAAATAAATAAAAAGAAAATAAAATGTAATAAATAAATAAATAATAAAGGAAGAAGAAAAAAAAAATCTAATTTACAAAAAAAAATTAGTATACTAACAACTTAAAAAAATAAGAGTAAGATTTATAACAGATGAAAATTTACCACCTTCTTGGAGATTTTTCTTCTTCAAAATTACAATAAAATGAAAATAATATTATTTTCTTCAAAAAAAATTTCAGATTTCTCCTCTCTCTTACAAAAATTTCTCTCAAAAAATTTCTTCCACCCAAAAATCTCTCCCTTCCCTCTTGTGATCCTTCCTCTATTTATAGGAAGGAAAAGTGAAATTTGCCGAGAAACAACAAACACAAAAGTAAAAAAAAATAATAAAAAAAGAGGTGGGTGCACCGAAATTCGGTGCACCCACCAGCTTTTGGGTGCACCGAATTTGGTGCACCCAAAAGCAGGGGGGACACCCCCCTGCTGGCCGCATGTGCGGCCAGCTTTAAAGTTGGCCACACATGCGGCCAGTACACTGGTCGCACTAGCGACCAGTGGCTGGTCGCTGGTGCGGCCAGCGGGTCGCACCGGCGACCCTTTTGCAGCCCCCCCGCGTTCGGTCTAGGCCTCTCTCGTTCTCGTCTTTTCTTGTCCATTTTGTTCCGAATTAACGCGTTTTTATTCCACTTCGAAAAATCTACAAAACCAAAAAAAATAAATTAATTAATTACTAATATTTAATTTACTTAAGAGATTAATAAAACTTAATTTAGCAGTATTAAACCGCACAAATACGGTACAATCAAAATAAAATAAATAGAAAAATAAAATAAAAATAACTATAAAATAAAATATTTTTTTTTTTGCGAAGCGGTCAAAATGCCGTGTCTACAGCGTATGTAGAGGAGTATAGTCAGGAGATGGAGGGAAAAAATTGCGAGGGAGAACTCTGTCATGACAAATATCTAAAGTAGGTAAACCACCAATATGCATAGCAAACAAATAAGATAAATCAGTAACTATGCTCTCAGATGTAGTAATCCATGAAAGAGAGAGGATTTGCAGTTTTTTTTCCATTCCACACCACCTCTCCCAAAACACTATCACACGACAATGACATTGTTCCATAACATTTAGGTGGGGAAAGTCACACTATTATTGATTGCTAATTTAGGTGGGGAAAGTCACACTATTATTGATTGTTTCACCACAAATGATTGCTCAAAAACTCACAAATAGTCTAAATACTCTGCTCTCAGATTTAGTAATCCATGAAAGCTAGAGGATTTGCAATTTTTTTTTTCCATTCCATTCCTATCTTAGTCGCGATTCTTGTTTTTTTTTTTTTTTTTATCTGCTCTGATTTTTTTCTTAAATTTTGTATTTTTTTTGTTCTGTTAGTATTTTCTGGTTCCTGTTATATTTTTTATTTAATCTTGTTCACTTTTTATGTTTTTTTTAAAATTATTATTTTATGTTTTTTTCGCTTGTCTCCGTTCGTTTTTTTCTTTAATTCAGTTCAGTTTTTTTTCTTTTACTTTTTTTTTTTCTGTTTTTTGTAACTTTCTTTTATGTTTTTTAGATGGGTATTTGGTGAATAGGGTGTTGATGTATTATATGCGCTTGACCCATGTGACCCATTAGGGTAAAACCCTAACCCCCACTTTCCCTATAAATATGTGTATATCGTTGTATTATTTCCGTATCACTTTTCATAATATTAATTCATGATTCTTCTCTCACTTCTCAATTATCTTTACATGGTATCAGAGCAAGTCTTTCTTAAACCTGTTCTCTCTAAAATTTTCGCAATTCTAAAGCTTTCGCCACCGCCGCCCTTATTCTCCTGAGACTTTCGCCGCCACTGTAGGCTTTATTCCTTCTCCGGTATCAACAACCATCACACCACCGTCTTCTTCTTTCAAAGAAGAACATACTGCCCCAAAATCACCGCCACCGACTAGTGCACGCGCCCTCACGTGCCTTCAACAAACCCCCAAAACCACCACCCATCGCCGTCTCGGATTTTGGGATCTACCGTCTCAACCAGGGATCTAAATCCATATTACGATATACCTTTGGCACCATCTCAACGAGACGATTGCAAAGACTCAAAAATCAAATTGTACGAATACGGAACGCACCTCCACGCTCGGCTAGACGCCGCCTGCTAAACATCTCGTCAGATCCTCACACGTCCCTAGCTGCACCACCGTGCCACGGCAACCCTTTTCACCACATCAGTGCCACTGAGGTGCCACGTGATCAGTAAGTGACCCAGGCACCTAACTACAATGCCACGTCAACAGCTAAATTATCACCCACGTCAAACGCCACGTCAGCAATAATTTGTTTTCTCATCGCCACGTGTCTAGCATGTCAGCTTTGACCTTGATACGTCATCGTTGGGTTACCACCACGTCAACGACCAGTCACTAGCCTGCCACGTCATCAGTTCTCTTAAAGTAATATCTTTTGATCGGTTCGGGCTTTTCTTGACCCTTTTTTTTCAAAACTTGGACCGGTTCCTAGGGTTTTTCGACGTTCTGATTATGTTTTCGGCCTTTGTTTTGTGGTTTGAGACTCAAAGAATATACTTTCCTTTATATTCGTGTCATTTCTACACCAGTTCACCTGTTTCTCACCCGATTCTTGAAGATTTAATACCAGTTTATGGATAATTTTGGCATTCTAAATCCATCTATAACAACTTCTCCAGGTTCAAAAGTGATGTCTTTGGGTTCTTCGCTCATTTTTAATGCCAAATAGGGTTCAGACCTTACCTTCTCTACTGTCACCATGTCTATTGCAGATTTGGCCTTATTCCTCTTTCATATCTTCTCCAAAATTGGTATTGGTACAAATCTTTCCCCTACTCTCTCACCTACTACATGTAATTCTTTTTTATTATTTGATTCTGTCTGTTGTAATCACATAACATCTGACCCCAATATTTTTTCAACCAAACTATCCGCGATGAATATCCCTAGTATTCATACTACTGATGGTTCTCAAATGCCTGTTACACATACTGGTCAGGTTTCTACTTCCCATCTTTTTATTCCTGACACGTATTTGATTCTAAAACTTACCTTAAATCTCTTGTCTGTTGGGCAACTTTATGAATTCGGATTTGAAGTCATATTTCTAATAGTGGTTGTCGTGTACAAGATTCTCGGACAGGAGAAACTCTTGGAACTGGTCGTAAGGTTGGATGCCTATTTGAACTTACTAGTTTACACCTTCCTTCTCCAACTCTACCATCACCACAACCAAATATCCATTCATCAACCTGTGCAACCTCACCACCACCGCCAGTATCCTCTTCCTTATCTCCACAACCACCAGTGTCTCTCTCACCATCCCAACTTTGGCATGCCTATTTAGGTCACACTTCATCTAACAGACTCCAATCGCTTATCTCTAGCAGTCAGCTAGGTTCAGTTCAGCATGAGTTCTTCAAATGTATTCATTGCCAACTTACAAAATAACTAGCCCTACATTTCAAATAGAGTCAGTCTATTTCCCTTACACCCTTTGATCTAATTCATTCTGATATTTTGGGGCCTTTTCCTCATGCCTAGATGGGTGGTTGTCGTTACTTTGTTATCTTTGTGGACGACTATTCTCAATATACATGGTTGTTTCTTATGAAACATCGATCTGAACTATTCCAAATATATTCTGAGTTTTCTTCTATGGTTCAAACTCAATTTTCTAGAAATATAAAAGTTTTCAACTCAAATAATACAATGGAATACAAGGATCGTGTTTTTCTTAACCTACTTCGTAAAAATGGCACTCTCTTCCATCGCTCATGTTCTAGTACATCCCAACAAAACAGATGAGCTAAACACAAATATAGACATATTCTTGACACAGTTCCTGCTCTCCTCATTTCTAGAGCGTTTTTGAGGTGATATTGTCTTCACAGTCGTCTACACAATAAATCGTGTCTCTTCCGCTACAATCTAGAATCAGTCTCCATTTGAGCGTCTTTTTGCTAAACTTAGAGTCTTTGGTTGTGTCTGTTTTGTTCTTCTCAAACCACATGAACACAACAAACTGGAACCAAGGGCTCGTCTGTGTTGTTTTATTGGATATGGCATTGAACATAAAAGGTATCAGTGCCGGGATCCCATTTCTAAAACCCTTTGTATCTCACATGTTATCTTTCGGGAACATCAAATATTTTCTTCCTTACAGTCATTTGACATGTCAATCCTCACCAACTCTAGATTCTTTATTGATCCATCCATTGAGTTATTTCCAGATGATACAGTTCTAGTTACTATTGAGTCCACTCCAGCACCACCAGTTGAGCCTAACCCTGCACCTTATGCTGAATCCATCCTAGAACCACCAGCTGAACCCACTCCAAAACCACTAGCTAATTTCACCCTTCCAACTCCAGCGACCATTCCTGAGACTTCTCCTGTGGTCGATAATCTTGTACGGCCTTCCATTGATACCCACGCCCCAGATTACTCTCGCCGCTCTACCAAGGTAACTCATCATTCACATTACCTTTCTCATTTTTATTGTTTTTCCACTATAATTCATTTACATGAGCCTTAATCCTAGAAGGAGGCTAGTATTAATCATCTTTGGCATAAAGCAATAGACGAAAAACTTCAGGCCCTCGCCAAAACTCATACCTGGGATATTGTAGATATACTCCTTGGAAAAACTCATATTGGGTACAAATGGGTGTTTAAGATGAAGACGCTTTCTGATGACTCTGTTAAACGATATAAAACTCGACTTGTTGCCAAGGGATTTGCTCAGGAATATAGTATTGACTATGAAGAGACATTTGCTCCAGTAGCGAGACTAACATTTGTCCGTACACTTCTTGTCATTGCCACCATTCGAAAATGGAATCTCTTTCAAATGGATGTCAAAAATGCATTTCTCAATTACGATCTTCTTGAGAAAGTATATATGCATACCTCTCCTAGCTTAGCTACCCCTCGAAATAAAGTTTATCGCCTTCGTCGTGCTCTATATGGTTTTAAACAAGCTCCACGTGCCTGGTTTGCAAAATTCAGCACTACTATTCATCAGTTTGGGTTCACACCTAGTGCTCATGATTCTGTTATGTTTATTCACCATACTGCCAATGGTATTATCCTTCTTTTACTGTACATGGACAATATGGTTATCATTGGAGATGATATATGCGGCATTTCTAAACTCAAAAAGTTTCTAAGTGGCCAATTCAAGATGAAAGACCTTAGCGTGCTCACCTATTTTCTTGACCTTGAAGTCTCATCGGGTCTTGATGGATATTTTCTCTCTCAAGCCAAATATGCCTCAGATCTCTTTTCTAAGGCTGGGATCACTGACCCAACCACTGCCACTACTCCTCTCGAGCTGAATGTCAGACTTACCCCACTTGATGGTTCACCTCTTCAGGATGTCACTCTATATCGCCAGCTGGTTGGAAGTCTTGTATACCTTAGTGTCACTCGCCCTAACATTGCCTATGTCATTCTTCAGGTTAGCCAATTCTTATCCGCTCCTTGGACTATCCATTACTCGGTTGTTCTTTGCATTCTTTGGTATGTCAAGTGTACATTATTTCATGGGCTTCATTTCTCAGCTCAGTTTGCTCCCGTCTTACAAGTTTATTCTGATGTCGATTGAGTCAGACACCCCACCAACAGATGTTCAACCACTGGTTATTGTTTTTTTTTTTTTTTTAGCAATTCTCTCATTTCCTAGCATAATAACAAATAAATTGTAGTTGCTCGCTCCAATAATAAAGCTGAATATCGTGCCATGACTGATGCAACTCAAGAACTTCTCTGGCTTCGATGGCTCCTCGCTGACATGGGCATCTCTTCTCCTGCTACCACTACCCTATACTGTGACAACAAGAGTGCTATTCAGATCGCTCACAATGATGTATTCCACAAGCGTACAAAACATATCGAGATTGATTGTCATTTCATCTGTCATCACATTCTCTAGTAGACGGTTCGTCTACAATCTGTCAGTTTCAGCCGATCAGACAACAAACATTTTCATTAAAGCTCATCAACTCGGACGCTTTCACTCTCTATAGTCTCCAAACTCAAGTTCACCTCTCACTTACCGCCTTGAGTTTGAGGGGGGATGTTAATGTATTATATAGTCTTGGCCCACATGGCCCATTAGAGTAAAACCCTAACCCCTACTTCCTCTATAAATATGTGTATATCGTTGTATTATTTCCGTATCACTTTTCATAATATCAATTCATGATTATTCTCTCACTTCTCAATTATCTTAACACAGGGGATGGAGGAAGGGTTAATAGAAATAAACTTTGACACTTTAGTTCCGTTTTTTTTTTTTTTTTTGTGTGTGTGTGTGTGTGTAAATAGCTCTACTTGAATTAGTTAGAACAAAATAATGAAATTACCCTTAAGTAAAATGACTCATTTATCCTTCATTCTGTTAAATTTTAACCATTGCACATTAATCTACAAACACATGGTAAATGGTGAAAAAAATACCCCAAGAGAATAATGTGCAAAATGGGACTGCCTAGTAAAGTATAATTAACCTCAATAAAAAATGAAAACATACAAAGAATCCATTAAAAAACAAAAGATTTTTTTCTCTTTGGAAACTGGTTTCATCGTCAGTTCAAGTCACTACACATTTCATAATTAATTAAACAGGGGGGGGGGGGGTGCAAAATGAGAAATTTCACATAAAAATCACGATACAACAATTAGTGATGGATGAAAGAAATGTTACCTGAGGCGGAAAGAAACGGATGCTCTCAACTAAATACCCTAAAATCTAAATATCAAATAAAATTACAAAAAAAAAAAAAAATTGTAACTCAAAAATCTCACATGACTATTTTATCAATGATTTGAAGAAAAAGAAAAAGGAATGTTTGTACATATTTGAAAATCAATTCAAAGAGAATTATAATCTTCTGTATTTATTAAATTCCAATTTAATGTTTAAAGGTAATAGAAGGGTGCAAATGACATTCCGGTTCTCTCGCTCAATATTTTTCTTTCTATATTTTTATTTTTTTAATGAAGATAAAAATGAAAAAAAATTGAAGTTAAGGATAATTTTCTTTGTTTTAAGCAATATTTGGATGACAAGTTTATTTTCGCCAATTTTTTTAGCATATTTTGTGAAATTAAAACAAAAAATGTCAGTTTTCCAATTTAGTACAATTAGAAGGAGGTTAAGTTTTCGAACAGAGAGGATAAAACGAAACAATATCACAGTACATAGAGTTAAAAGCAATTGAGCTTCTTTTTTTCCCCCAAATGCTATCGGGTTACTTTTAGATGAGCAAATCGAATTTCTTTCTTATCGAAAGTTAGCATTCAGCATGAATTTTAAGACAATATCAAATAAACATCTTCGTATATTTCATACTATCGAGTGATGGTCTAATTGCACCGACAACTAACAGCTCCCTAAATATCCTGTCACGCAACGGAAATGCACCGATTGTATGTAAAACATACACATTCCTGCAACGTTATACAACCGAGTATACACCGAAACACAGTATAAAAAATGCATGTTTATTTTTTGTGTGGTCACACCTTTTATTTAAAGAAATGATAGTCTATAAGTAGCATTTTGATAAACTTATCTGGTCCAACATGATCTTAATATTGGATTATGATAGTCTATATATTAATCTCAACAAATATAAAATCTTTCATACTCACAAATACTTATAATCATATCGATATGGATAATAAGCCCAGTAGTGTAGTAAAAAACTAATGTCAACATGTGATCATTATCAATATGCATTGTTCTTATCGGTTCTCGTTACATTTTCTCAACAAAATGAAATTTTAATTACAATTTCTCAACAAAATAAAATTGTTAATTGTAATTTCTCAACAAAATGAAACTGATGTAATTTCTCAACAAAATGAAATTATTAATTACAGTTTCTCAACAAAATAAAATTGTTGCAATTTCTCAATAAAATGAAATTGCTAATGGCAATTTCTCAACAAAATAAAACTGCTGCAATTTCTCAATAATATGAAATTACTTGACTTTAACAAGTCATCTGTTACAAACAATACATCACGAGATATCAAAACAGTGATTTCTGACAACCAAAAGTATACAACTATAATTCTTAAAACACAATATCTTAAGATACTATATTGTATAATCAATTCAAATAATATGATATACAACAATATAATATAAAATAATGATGACCATCAAATATATTTTAATTTTGCAAAACGAATAACAATAGTGGTCACAACGTAATCATCAAAATAAAGGGAAATACAAAAACTTTCACTAAATCAGATAATCAAAAGACTTAATGACACTCATATTCACAACATGTTCCATGAACGCTATGGATCTTAAACCTTAGGTTAGTATAATCAATTAAAATATGTAACAATATAATATGCAATAATGATAATTATCTAATAGATTTTAATTTTGCAAAAAGCATAACAATTGTGGTCACAATATGTAATAGAATTAAAGGAAAATACAAAAAGCCTTTCATTAAACTAAAGAATTAAAATGCTCAAATAAGTATAACCGACACAATATAAGAATCAATTGCATCATCATAAACTCTCATTTGGGCAGAGTCTACAATAAACGATTATTCTTTAAGTATGAAGATCAACAAAATAAGAAAAACTTTATAGCAATAGTGATCAATACTTACACGACACAACCATCAAAATAAAGAAGATTACAAAGATTCCTATTAAATCCAGGAATCAATGTAGAATTTTATTGTGGCATTTTTATTGTTCACAACAAAAAGAATTTGTTTTCACAAAACATTGCAACTAGATCAATTATGAGTTATAGGCAAAATGTTCAATTAAATGTAAGCACTACAATATAAGAATCAATTGTGTTATAATAAACTCCCATTTGGGTAGAATCTACAACAAATAATTATTCTTTAATCACGAGAATCAACAAAATAAGAAAACTTTACAGATTTAAAAATTCATACCCTTTGGATAGATTGACCTTCAAATCCATATATTTTCTTTAAAATATAATGAAACAAATAATTTTTCAAAATTCATTCTCTTTGGACAAACAAATTTATGAAATTATTTATCCCACATAATATCCTTATGCAATTAAATTAATTTGCACAATAACCCCTTTCGGGTAGGTGACTGTACAAATTAATCTAAAATTTTTCCTTCAATAAAATAGGATCTTAAAAAATTGCAAACTATATTGGTTAAATCACTTTGGTAAAATAATTTTAACAATTCACAAGCAAACGTTCTAAAATGAAAAAATTAAATAATGTTGTCCAACAATTAAATTAATCTGCACAATAACCCCATTTGGACAGGTGAATGTACAAATTAATTTAAAATTTTCTCATCAATAAAATAAGAACTCAAAAACTTTCAAATTATGTTGGTTAAATCACTTTGGTAAAATAACTTCAAAAATTCACAAGCAAACGTTCCAAAATGAAAAAATTAAACAATGTTACCCAACAATTAAATTAATTTGCACAATAACCCCCTTTGGATAGGTGAATATACAAATTAATCTAAAAAAAAATCATCAATAAAATAGGAACTTGAAAACTTATAAATTATGTTGGTTAAATTACATTGGTAAAATAACCTTTAACAATTCACCAACAAACGTTTCAAATTGGAAAAATTAAGTTATATTACCCAATAATTAAATTAATCTTCACAATAACCCCTTTTGGGTATGTGAATGCACAAATTAATCTAAAAAAAGTTCATCAACAAAATAGGAACTCGAAAACATGTAAACTATATTTGTTAAATCATTTTGGTAAAATAATCTTAATAATTCACAAGCAACCATTTCAAATTGGATAAATTAAAAAATATTGCCCAATAATTGAATTAATCTGCACAATAATCTCCTTTGGGCAGGTGAATATACAAATTAATCTAAAAATTTTCCATAAACAAAATAGGAATTTAAAAACTTACAAACTATATTGGTTAAATCACTTTAGTAAAATAACATGAACAATTTCACAAGCAACCGTTCCAAAATTAAAAAATTAAACTGTATTGTCTAACCACAACAATACATATTAGCGACATATATGTATATGATCAAAACACAATGAAATACGTTACAAAATATACTTTCAATGATCAACAATCAATTATAGTTGCAAGAATTTGAACAACAATTTTACCACACTCTTAAACTAATTATTAAATTAGTCTCTATTTAGAAAAATAAAATAAAAAAAATTAAGGACTTGAAATTTTGAAAACTATAATTAATCATAATTAGTGTTTTTATGGGCTCCTTAATATAAACCTCAAAAGGCCGAAAGTTGTAGTTAAAAAAGTCGAGTTGACTGAGATATGATATAGGCCCACACCCAAAATCAATATTTATGTCATGAGCCCAAAACTGGTTCCTTACCAAGATATTCTAGTCACAGTGATACTATTTCTAATTTAAGGCCTTCTCATATGTTCATGAATAATTTATCCATATTAGTAATTCCATCAGACTTGTTAATTAATAAATAATTAATGGCCCAATAGGCCCATGCGAAATTGTACAAAATAATTCAATATTTTTCTTCCATTCCAAAACGCAAATATATTGCTCCAAGCATAGCTCAAATTCGAAAAATGAAAGATCTCATTTTCGTGGATAGAATGTACAGTAATAACCAAATTGGTTATTTACATCATATTTAATCCACTAAGAATTTTGAATACATATCATATATTCGATTATCTACAACTACTTTTAAACAATACTCTATTTAATTTAGTTTTTATCAGGTTACCAAAACAAAACAATGATATAATTATCCCAATCATGTCACTCAGATAACAAATAAAAAGATAAAGAGTTGAATCACTTTAGGATTCCTGACCATCAAATACATGAATAAAACAACCATATGGACAATAATAAAAACAACCAAATTTACACAACCTCTAAATTTTAGGGGTTAATTATGTAATTAACCCTTCTTACTAATTTCAATTCATTACACTTCATAACAGAACATATAAAGTTAATAAGACATCTTATACATTTAAATTGAAACTACTTACAACAAGTGAGAATCTAGTTAAATTTATGGGGTATTTAGTGTCAAAATCCCTAACCCTAATTTCAATCCTCTTTGCCATACCACCTGAATGTCTCCACCACCTCGTTGCCACCCTTCGACTCTATCAAATGAACTTCGATGTTCTTATCAGGCGCAAGATGGACTTTTGACAAACTACTATGAACAAATATCGGGTGAAGACCTAACAAGGGTATGGAATTCAACACGCCCAACATCAAATAAAAGTCCTAAAGTTGAAAACCTAATGGGCCCAACTCAGTCTCAAAGAAAATTTTAGCTTAGGATTAGGTAACACAAGTGATGTGGGATTCAACAAATAATAATATCCCCAAAATGAAATAAACACACCCTTTATAGCTCATTTTGTGAGTAATATGCAACTACCCAGGTAGTATGGAGTTTATCGTATATAAATAGCAATGAAGTAAGAGAATGAATGGGGAAAAAAAATCAATATCCAATTTCCTCTATAATTTTCATTATCAGAAATCAATTCAATTATCTAAAATGAGGCAGCAATTAAAATAAAGTGGAATTTATCCACTTTCTACTAGAATATTAGCATTAATCAATAGTCAATAGGTATATGCTCATAATCCATTTACAGCAACAAAACAACTTCCTCAAATATATCAATATGTTGACTTATTAATGCCTAATTTTTAGCAGTCAGTTGCATTTCATATTCTTTCATTTAACTTTCGGATTTATACATTTCATATTCATCCATTTAACTTTCAGGTTTGTAGTAAGAGATTATAATAGTAGAATGTAACTGCATCGTATATTCCACTATCATAATCTCTAAATGCAATGAGTATTAAATGGAACAACTCTAAATGTAACTAAATGAAATTAGAGGGTAAGTCAAAAGAATCGCAATATTATAATATACTTAAATTACGATACCATAATTTTCTTTAGTATAAATCTGAAAATTAAATGCAACAATCAGAAATTATAACTGATTATTAAAAATAATCTAGTCATAACTGCTAAAATAATTCAACAAAAAAAATGTTTGATATGTTTCAAGTGATATCAGAAAATCATGATTAGAAAAGTTAGACAATTCACGATTAACCACAAAATAGAACTCTAATTCAATAGCAGGATTATTTATTACCTCATTTTTATTTCATATTAATCAAAAGGGAAAATGTTAAATGATATATAGAAAAGTCAAGAACAACATATCTGGAAAGTTGAAAAATAATAAAATATTCTAAGAAATTGATAGGTGATTGAAGATAAATGAAATTGAATTAGAATTTTTATATTATTTAGGATAGCCCAATTAGATTCAAATAAATATCCACTTGATTTTTTTTTTACCACCCCTCCATGTTCTCTGAGTTTCTGTGTTCCACCGTTGGTCTTGATGTTATCTCTGATCATTTAACGATTTCAAGTATTCCACCATTA
The DNA here is from genome assembly GCA_016647705.1 of Eucommia ulmoides. Classification (NCBI taxonomy): domain Eukaryota; kingdom Viridiplantae; phylum Streptophyta; class Magnoliopsida; order Garryales; family Eucommiaceae; genus Eucommia; species Eucommia ulmoides. The sequence continues at coordinate 219,996 of CM028338.1, forward strand.
GTCTTGCTGGAGAAATGAATGATTTCAGGTTTTTTTTTTCCTTTTTTCGCTTTGAATTTTGATTGATGGAATAATTATGCATTTCAACTGTTTGGTTGCTTGATAGGTGATTGAAGATAAATGAAATTGAATTAGAATTTTTATATTATTTAGAATAGCCCAATTAGATTCAAATAAGTTCTAACAATTTCTTGATTATTTGTCATTTTTATCCTTTGTGTGCAAATGTTTGTGTTATTTTTTAGTTCAGTGGATATCCACTGATTGTTTAAATATTTGTCTTATTTTTTAGTTCAGTGGATACCCATTAATTGTTTTTTAGTGGATATCTACTTATTGATTTTTAGTATATATCCACTTATCTACTTATTGAAGACCAATGAAGATGGAGGGAGCGTGATGGTGTGACGATTGGCGAAGACGACGAATGTCAATTATCCTAATTTTCAACGGATTTCCACTTTAATTTTTTTTGTGGATTTCCACTTAGGGTTAAGTGGATTTATGTATTTTTCTAGTGGAATGTAACTGACAATTAATATTTAGTAGAATTTTTTATTTTCCGGTTTCTCTAATTCTTTATATTTTAAAATGTTCATAGAATATTTTTTAAAAAAAATAAACTAAAATTTAAATTAAATTAAGTGAAAAATAATGTAAGTGGATATCTAGTAAATATAATTAAGTGGATATCCACTTAATGGATATCTAAGTAGATATTCACTTAATTTATTTTTAAAATTATTTGATGGAATTTTTAATTCAGATAGAAATTAATATTTATTTTTTTAATATTTTAAAATGTTCATAGAATATTTAAAAAATAAACTAAATTTGAAATAAAATTAACTGAAACAGGGTATTTATGATATTTTACAAAAAAAAAAAAAAAAATTAAGAAAAAAAAATAATTGATATTTTTATTAAAAAATAAAATTTGAGAAAATTTTGAAAACAAGTGAAATTCTATATATATATATTAATTTTAGGAATTTTGAAAAAAAAATGGTCAAAATGGCATTTATGTAAAATTTGTAACTATTGAAGGGTATTTTAGGAAGAATATATATAATGGTACTTTTCGAATGAATGAAAAAGATATGGTCCTTAGAAAATTATCTTTTGAGAAAATGGAACCCCCCAAAATTTTTCCCTTAAAAATTCCACGATTTTGAGTTTTGGACGAATTTCTTCAATTGCCCCTATCATGTCATCATTTATCATCATGGAATAAAAATTGAGGAGTCCGGTGAGTGATAGCCTTTCAAAATTTCATGAGTTCAATAATTTTAAAAAATTAGCCAAATTGATATATTTCTATGTGCTATACTACCATTCGAAAATTTCACGATTTTGAGTTTCAGTCGAATTTCTTTTATTACCCCCTCTAAATCATGATTTATTATCATGATACAAAAATAGGGGGTCTGGCGAATTATAGCAATTTAAAATTTCATGAGTGCAACAGTTTAAAAAAATTAGCGAAATTGATATTTTTCTATGTGCTCTGCATTCAGAAAATTTAAGGATTTTGAGCTTGGGATTAATTTCATATGTTACCGCGTGAAATCATGATTTATTATCTTGGAGCAAAAATTGGGGGTCTTGTGACTTATAGCTGTTTTAAAAAACAAATACCAAAATTGATATTTTTCTGTGTGCTATATACTCTTTGAAAATTTCACGATTTTGAGTTTAGATGAATTTCTTCCGTTAACACTTCAAATCATGATTTATCATGATGATGTAAAAATTTGGGGGAGGGGGGGTTTGGTGGGTGATAGTGTTTCTATATATATATATTATGTGTGCTTACTCTTCGAAAATTGCATAATTTTGAGTTTTTGAAGAATTTCTTTTGTTACCCCCTTCAAATCATGATTTATCATCACCGCACTAAAATTGGGGGGGGGGGGGGGGGGGGATCTAATAGCTCATAGAATCTTAAAATTTGATGAGTTCGACAGTATAAAAAAATTTGCAAAATTAAATATTTCACTATTTTGAGTTTAGGATTAATTTCTTTTGTTACCACTTCATATCATGATTTATCATCATGATACAAAAATTGGGGGGACTGGTGGGATATACCATTTTAAAATATCACAAGTTTTACAATTTAAAAAAATTAGCGAAATTGAGAATATTCTGTGTTTTATACACTTTGACAATTTCACGATTTTGAATTTCAGACGAATTTATTCCATTTACCCTTCAAATAAAGATTTATCATTATGGTGCAAATTTTGGGGGATCAAGATTTAAAAAAAATTAGAGAAATCAATTTTTTTTCATTGTGCCATAACCTTTAAAAATTTCACGATTTTGACTTTGGATTAATTTCTTCTGTTACCACTTCAAATCATGATTTATCATCATGATAAAAAAAAAATTGGGGCGTCTGGCAGGTAATAGTGTTCCAAAATTTCATGAGTTCGATAGGATAAAAATTTTGCGAAAATTTATATTTTTCAATTAGCTATACCCATTGAAATTTCACGATTAGGAGTTTCGGACGAATTTCTTCAAATACCCCCTCATATCATGATTTATCATCATGTTACAAAAATTGGGGGCACTAGTGAATGATAGCCTATCAAAATTTCACGAGTTCAACAATTTTAAAAAATAAGCGAAATTGATATTTTTCTGTGTGCTATACCCTTTAAAAATTTCACGATTTCGAATTTCGAACGAATTTCTGCAATTGCCCCATCATGACATCATTTAACATCATGGTACGAAAATTTGGGGGTCTGGCGGGTGATAGCCTTTCAAAATTTCATGAGTTCAACAATTTAAAAAAACTAGCCAAATTGATATATTTCTATGTACTATACTACCTTTTGAAAATTTTACGATTTTGAGTTTCAGTCGAATTTCATCTATTACCCCTCTAAATAATGATTTATCATCATGGTACAAAAATAGGGGGTCTAGTGAATTATAGCAATTTAAAATTTCATGAGTTCGACAGTTTAAAAAAATTAGCGAAATTGATATTTTTTTGTGTGCTCTACTCTCTGAAAATTTAAGGATTTTGAGTTTGAGATGAAGTTCACATGTTACCCCGTGAAATCATGATTTATTATCTTAGTAAAAAAATTGGGGGGGGGGGGGGGGTCTTGTTGCTTATAGCATTTCAAAAAAAACAAAAAAAAAAATAGCAAAATTGATATTTTTCTATGTGCTATATACCCTTTCAAAATTTCACGATTTTGAATTTTGAATGAATTTCTTCCGTTAACACTTCAAACCATGATTTAACATACTGATATAAAAATTGGGGGGGTCTGGTGGGTGATAGCGTTTCAAAATATCACAAGTTCGATAGTTTGAAAAAACTAAAAATATATAAATTTTTCAGTCTGCTATACTCTTTGAAAATTTCACGATTTTGAGTTTTTGAAGAATTTCTTATTTTACCCCTTCAAATCATGATTTATCATCATTGTACAAAAATTGGGGGGTCTAGTAGCTCATAGCATCTTAAAATTTCACGAGTTCGACAGTTTAAAAAAAATTATCAAAATTAAAAAATCTCACGATTCGGAGTTTTGGATTAATTTATTTTGTTACCACTTCACATCATGATATGTCATCATGATACCAAAATTGGGGGGTCTAGTGGGATATACCTTTTTAAAATATCACAAGTTTTACAATTTAAAAAAATTAGCGAAATTGAGAATGTTTTGTGCTTTATACCCTTTGAAAATTTCACGATTTTGAGTTTCAGACAAATTTCTTCCGTTACCCCTTCAAATAAAGATTTTTCATGATGGTACAAAATTTGGGGGATCAAGATTTAAAAAAATTAGAGAAATCAATTTTTTTTTCATTGTGCAATATCCTTTGGAAATTTCATGATTTTGAGTTTAGATGAATTTCTTCTGTTACCACTTCAAATCATGATATAAAAATTGGGGCGTGTGGAAGGTGATAGTCTTCCAAAATTTCACGAGTTCGATAGGTTAAAAAATCTTGTGAAATTTATATTTTTATGTTAGCTATACCTATTAAAAAATTCAGGATTTCGAGTTTTTGACGAATTTCTTCTGTTACCCCCTCATATCATGATTTATCGTCATGGTACCAAAATTGGGGGCTCTAGTGAATGATAGCCTATCAAAATTATCACGAGTTCAACAATTTAAAAAAAAAAAAAGAGAAATTGATATTTTTATGAGTGTTATATACCCTTTAAATATTCTACGATTTCAAGTTTCGGACGAATTTCTTAAATTACCCCCATCATGTCATGATTTATCATCATGGTACAAAAATTGGGTGGTCTGGTGGGTGACAGCCAATCAAAATTCCACAAGTTCAACAATTTTAAAAATTTAGCCAAATTGATATTTTTCTATGCGCTATACTACCTTTTGAAAATTTCACGATTTTGAGTTTCAGTCGAATTTTTTTGTTACCCCTCTAAATAATGATTTATCATCATGGTACAAAAATAGGAGGTCTAGTGAATTATAGCAATTTAAAATTTCATGAGTTTGGCAGTTTTAAAAAATTAACGGAATTGATATTTTTCTGTGTGCTCTACCCTTAAAAAATTTAAGGATTTTAGTTTGGGATGAATTTCAAGTGTTACCCCGTGAAATCATGATTTATTATCTTGGTGCAAAAAGGGGGGGGTGTCTTGTGACTTATTGCGTTTAAAAAAAAAAAATAGCGAAATTGATATTTTTCTGCGTGCTATATACCCTTCGAAAATTTTACAATTTCGAGTTTAAGATGAGTTTCTTCCATTAACACTTCAAATCATGATTTATCATAATGATGTAAAAATTGGGGAGGAGGAGGGTCTAGTAGGTGATAGCGTTTCGCAATTTCTCAAGTTCGATATTTTGAAAAAAATTAAAAAATAATATATATATATATATATATATATATATATATATATATATTTGTGTGCTACTCTTTGAAAATTTTATGATTTTGAGTTTTGGAAGAATTTCTTATGTTACCCCTTCAAATCATAATTTATCATCATCGTACAAAAATTGAGGGGTCTAGCAGCTCATAGCATCTTAAAATTTCACGAGTTCAACAGTTTTAAAAAAATTAGCAAAATTAAAAATTTTATGATTTTGAGTTTCTAATTAATTTCTTTTGTTACCACTTCATCTCATGATTTTTCATCATGATACTAAAATTGGAGGGTCTAGTGGGTTATACCATTTTAAAATATCATGAGTTTTATAATTTAAAAAAATTAGCGAAATTGAGATTATTCTGTGTTTTATACCCTTTGAAAATTTCACGATTTTGAATTTCAGACGAATTTCTTCCGTTTGCCCTTCAAATCAAGATTTATCATCATGGTACAAAATTTGGGAGATCAAAATTTAAAAAATTAGCGAAATCGATATTTTTTCTTTGTTCCATTCCTTTTGAAAATTTCATGATTTTAAGTTTGGATGAATTTCTTTTGTTACCACTTCAAATCATGATTTATCATCATAGTATTAAAATTGGGGCGTCAGGCGGGTGATAGTCTTTCAAAATTTCAAGAGTTCGATAGGTTAAAAATTTTGCAAAAAATGATATTTTTCAGTTAGCTATACCCAATGAAAATTTCACGATTACGAGTTTTGGACGAATTTCTTCAATTACCCCCTTATATCATGATTTATCACCATGGTACAAAAAATTGGGGCACTAGTGAATGATAGCCTATCAAAATTTCACGAGTTCAACAGTTTTCAAAAAAATTTGCAAGATTGATATTTTTCTGTGTGCTATACACTTTAAAAAATCCACAATTTCGAGTTTCGGACAAATTTCTTCAATTGCCACATCATGTCATCATTCGTCATCATAACACAAAAATTGGGAAGGTCTAGTGGGTGATACACTTTTGAAATTTCATGAGTTCAACAATTTTTAAAAATTTGCCAAATTGATATATTTCTATGTGCTATACTACCTTTTGAAAATTTCACGATTTTGAGTTTTGGTCGAATATCTTCTGTTACCCCCTCTAAATAATGATTTATCATCATGCTACAAATATAGGGGGATCTAGTGAATTATAGCAATTTAAAATTTCATGAGTTCGATAGTTTAAAAAAATTAGCAAAATTGATATTTTTCTATGTGCTCTACCCTCTGAAAATTTAAGGATTTTGATTTTTCGATGAATTTCATATGTTACCTTGTGAAATCATGATTTATTATCTTAGTAAAAAAATTGGGGGGTCTTGTTTCTTATAGCATTTAAAAAAAAAAAAATAACAAAAATGATATTTTTCTTTGTGCTATATACTCTTTCAAATTTTCACGATTTTGAGTTTTTGATGAATTTCTTCTATTTACACTTCAAATCATGATTTACCATAATGATATAAAAATTAGGGTGGTCTAGTGGATGATAACGTTTCAAAATTTCACAAGTTCGATAGTTTGAAAAAACTTAAAAACTCTTTGAAAATTTTACGATTTTGAATTTTTGAAGAACTTCTTATTTTACCCTTTCAAATCATGATTTATCGTCATTGTACAAAAATTGAGGGGTCTAGTAGCTCATAGAATCTTAAAATTTCACGAGTTCGACAATTTAAAAACTTGAAAATAAGGAGACTAAAATATTTCGTTGGTATATTGAATTATTTACATATCTTGAACATATATACAATCTACAGATTACTTAATTAGGAAAATTATAACTATACAATATGATGAGAACTAAATTAGGAAAAAGAATAACTGTTGTCTATAAATCAGCAATTGATTGTTGCAAATTTATTTATCAATAATTGTTGATTATTCTATTCCTAGAATAAAATAATCAGTTGTCTAATTTATAGCTAATCCCAATAAATCAGTTGTTGTTTTATTTATCATTTATTCTCTTTTCCAACACTTCCCTCAAGCTGGTCTGAAGATGTCTACCATGGCCAGCTTGCTCGTATGTTTTTCGAACTTTTTTCTTGGTAGTCCTTTCGTAAGAATATCTACAACTTGTTCATTTGTTGGGACATAAGTCATATAAATATGTCCACTTTCTATTTTCTCTTTAATGAAGTGATTGTCTACCTTAACATATTTTGTTCTGTCGTGAAGAACTGGATTGTGTGCTATTGAGATTATTGCCTTGTTATCACAATACACCTTTATCGGAGTTTGGCTTACTACCTTAAGCTTATCTAGGATTCTTTTAATCCATAATACTTCTCATATACCATGAGCAACTGAACTAAATTCAGCTTCAACACTGCTCCTCGCCATCACACTCTGTTTCTTACTGCACCATGTAACCAAATTTCCTCCAACAAATTTGCAATAGCCGGAGGTTGATCATCTATCGGTCAAGCTACCAGCCCAGTCAGCGTCTGTATAAACTTCAACTTGTAGATGACTATTCTTTTCAAACAATAATCTTTTTCCTAGCGATCCCTGTAAATACTTCAATATACGATATGCAATCTCAAAGTGTTCTAACCCCCGTGAGTGCATGAACTGGCTCACCACACTTACAACAAAAGCTATATCTACACAAGTGTGAGATAGGTAAATTAGTCTAGCAACTATCCTTTGAAATTGCTCCTTGTTCTTCACCTCTTCGGGTTTAGCAGATTGAAGCTTCAAATTGTGCTCAATTGGTGTCTCGGTTGCCTTACAGCCATGTAATCCTGTTTCTGACGGTAGGTCCAACACATATTTCCATTGAGATACGAATATACCTCTCGTGGATCTGGTGAATTCCATTCCAAGGAAGTACTTTAGTGCTCCCAAGTCTTTAATCTCAAAATCACTAGCAATGACTCTCTTAAGTCTTTCCTGCTCAAACTGATCATCACCGGTTAGAATTATGTCATCAACATAAAACAATCAAAATAGAGATTTTCCCTTCCTTTGAGTGTCTATAAAACATGGTGTGGTCGGCTTGATTTTATGTGTACCCATGGCCCTTAACAGTTTTGTCAAATCGCTCAAACCATGCTCGAGACGACTGTTTTACACCATATAAGGACTTTTTAAGCTTGCAAACTTTATGAATTCCTAGTTGTTTTTCAAATCCCGGAGGTAAACTCATAAAGACCTCATCTTTTAAGTATTTGTTCAAAAATGCATTTTTTACATCCAACTGGTGTAAAGGCCAGTTGAAAGTTGCAGCCAAGGATAGCAAAATATGAAATGGAATTGTTTTTACAACAGGAGTAAATGTTTCCTAATAATCAATCCCGTGTGTCTGTGTAAATCCTTTAGCTACTAAATGTGCTTTATACCTTTCAACACTCTCATTAGCTCTACACTTAACAGTAAATACCCATTCACAACCAACAGTTTTCTTCTCCCTTGGTAGATCCACTAATTCCCATGTCCTATTCTTCCTTAAAGCATTCATCTCTTCTAAGACAGTTGATTTCCAATCAGGATTATTTAGTGCTTCCTCGATAGTTGTTGGAATAAACAGGTGAGAGATTTTTGTGGTAAAAGCATTATGGGATTTAGAGAGTTTATGATATGACACTTGTCTAACTATGGGATGTTCAGTGCAGCTACGGACTCATTTTCTAAGTGCTATAGGTATATCAAGATTAGATATGGTAGGAGTAATATCTGATGGAGGCAAATGTGAATCAGACAAAGAAGAGTTAGATTTACTTGGGTCATTCAATGGACCATCACATGGGGAAAATAAGTGGTTCTGTGCTTGAGATGCTGGTAGGTCTTTATTTTCCCTTTGAGTTCCTCTTCTGGTATACACAATAGGATCTCTTTATAGTATTTTCCCCCCTGAATGTGAGTTTTCTATACTTGGCTGAGATATATTATTAGTTTCCATATTCAGATTTTTAATTTCCTGATTAAGATTATCATCAGTAGAAGGGAAAAAAGGTGTAGGTAAAGGGTCAGTTTCCCAAAACTATGTGTCACTGTTAGCTATCTCCCCCTAAAGGAAATTTTGCTAAAAAATATGGTTGACTTTCTACAAAGGACACGTCCATGCTAACAAAAAAAAAAAAAAAATTGGACTGAGGATTATAGGATTTATACCCTTTCTTATTTGGGGAATAGCCAACAATGACGCATTTTTCTGTCCTAGGATCAAGTTTATATCGCAGTCTGCTAGGTAAGTGAACATGCACAGTACAACCAAAGACTTTTAATGGTAAGCGAAAATTTATTCTACATGCAGGAAATATTTTCCTAAGGCTCTCAAGAGGTGTAATGTACTCTAAAACACGAGTAGACATTCCATTAATCAAATAAGAGGCTGTTGAAATTGCATCTCCCCATAAATACTTTGGTACATGCATAACAAACATAATAGCCCGAGAAACTTCAACTAATGACGGTTTTTTCTTTCGGCCATATCGTTTTGTTGGGGGGGTGTCACTATATGTGGAATGATGTAGGATGCCTTTTTCTTGTGAAAAATTTCCAAACACTTCATTAAAATGCTCAGTTCCATTATCTGAGTGAAGAATTTTTATTTTTGTTTGAAATTGATTTTCGATCATGGTGTAAAAAAATTTGAATAGTTTTTCAACCTCAATTTTATCACTCATTAAGTATACCCAACAAAGTCGAGTGTGATCATCAATAAAATTTACAAACCATTTTTTTTCCGAGGAAGTTGAAATTTTTAAAGGCCCCCAAACATCATTGTGAACAAGCTAAACAGTTTTGATGCACAATAGGGTCGTAACTTATAAGTATTACAATGACTCTTCGATAAATGACAACTTTCACAATCAAATGATGAATAATCCATATTTTTAAACAAGTTAGGAAATAAATATTTTAAATATGAGAAACTAGGGTGCCCTAATCTAAGATGCCAGAGCATTATTTTTTCACGAACAGAGAGAGAACTGATACTAGTATTAGGGCCTTGGGATTGTTTATTGCAAAAATTGTCATAAAAAAAATAGAGTCCATCAACCATCCTAACACTGCCAATCATCATCCCTGTGCTCTGGTCCTAAAATTCACAATTAGAATAAAAAAAAAATATAACACGACAATTAGAGTCCTTAGAGAGTTGACTGACAGATAAAAGGTTACAAGTAAGGTTAGGAACATCAATGACTAATTTAAGAGTGATAGTTTCAGAGATTTTAATAGACCATTTTCCTATTATAGGGGAAAATCTACCATCGGCAATTCGAACTTTTGTATTTCCATAACATGGTGAATAAGAGTGGAAAGCATAGAGAGATTGGTTATATGGTCAGAAGAACCAGAATCAATGATCTATGGTGTAGAGTTTGAATGACACGAGAAACCACAAGAATTCCTACCTGTTTGAGCCAAAGAACTACAAGGAATACCAGATTCAGGATTGGATTCTAGCAACCTCAAAAGTAGATATATCTACTCCTTGTTGAAAGGACCGGCACTAGTGACAGCCTCATTTGCAGAGGGTGTTGGATGGTGAAACCTCATTTGCAGAGAAAAAAAAATATAGAATAATTGCTAGAGTAAGTCCAAAAACTCCTAAAGAGACAGAACAACCGTTACTGCTCTAATACCAACTTAAAAATAATGAGACTGAAATGTTTCATTGGTATATTGAACGATTTACATAGCTTGAACATATATACAATCTACAGAGTACTTAATTATGAAAATAATAACTATATAATATGATGAGAACTAAATTAGGAAAAATAATAACTGTTGTCTATAAATCAGCAATTGATTGTTGCTGATTTATTTTTCAATAATTGTTGATTATTCTATTCCTAGAATAGAATAATCAGCTGCCTAATTTACAGTTAATCCCAATAAATCAGTTGTGGATTTATTTATCATTTATTCTCTTTTCCAACATCAAAAAAAAAATAGCAAAATTAAAAAATTCACAATTTTGAGTTTTGGATTAATTTCTTTTGTTACCACTTCAAATCAGAATTCATCATCATGATATCAAAATTGAGGGGTCTAGTGGGATATACCTTTTTAAAATATCACTAGTTTTACAATTTAAAAAAAAAAAAAATTAGCGAAATTAAGAATGTTATGTGTCTTATACCCTTTGAAAATTTCACGATTTTAAGTTTCAGACGAATTTCTTCCATCATCCCTTCAAATCAAAATTTATCATCATGGTATAAAATTTTGGGGATCAAGATTTTAAAAAATTAGCGAAATCAAATTTTTTTCATTATGCTATACCCTTTGAAAATTTCATGATTTTGACTTTGGATGAATTTCTTGTGTTATCACTTCAAATCACGATTTATCATAATGATATAAAAATTGGGGCGTTTGGAAGGTGATAGTCTTCCAAAATTTCACAAGTTCGATAGGTTAAAAAATATTGCGAAATTTATATTTTATGTTAGCCATACCAATTAAAAATTTCACGATTTCGAGTTTTTGATGAATTTCTTCTGTTACCCCCTCATATCAAGATTTATCATCATAGTATCAAAATTGGGAGCTCTAGTGAATGATAGCCTATCAAAATTTCACGAGTTCAACAATTTTAAAATAAAGCGAAATTGATATTTTTCTGAGTGCTATACCCTTTAAATATTCCACGATTTCGAGTTTCGGACGAATTTCTTAAATTATCTCATCATGTCATGATTTATCATCATGATACAAAAATTGGAGGGTCTGGTGGGTGATTGCCTATCAAAACTCCACGAGTTCAACAATTTTTAAAAATTAGTCAAATTGATATTTTTCTGTGTGCTAAACTACCTTTTGAAAATTTCTCGATTTTCAGTTTCGGTCGAATTTCTTATGTTACCCATCTAAATCAATATTTATCATCATGATACAAAAATTGGGGGGTCTGGTGAATTATAGCAATTTAAAATTTCATGAGTTCAACAGTATTAAAAAATTAGTGAAATTGATTTTTTTTCTGTGTGCTCTACCCTTTGAAAATTTAAGGATTTTTAGTTTGGGGTGAATTTCATATGTAAACCCGTGATATCATGATTCATTATCTTGGTGCAAAAACTGGGGGGGGGGGGGGGGGGGGGGGGGGGGGGGGGAGGGGGAGGGGTCATGTGATTCATGACATTTAAAAAAAATTACCAAAATTGATAGTTTTTGCGTGCTATATACCCTTTGAAAATTTTTTGAATTTTGATTTTAGAATGAATTTTTTCTGTTAACACTTCAAATCATGATTTATCATAATGATGTAAAAATTGGGAGGGGTCTAGTGGGTGATAGCGTTTCAAAATTTCACAAGTTCGATAGTTTGAAAAAATTAAACATATATATATGTGTGTGTGTGTGTGTGTGTGTGTGTGTGTGTGTGTTATACTCTTTCAAAATTTCACGATTTTGAGTTTTTGAAGAATTTATTATGTTACCCCTTCAAATCATGATTTATCATCATCGTACAAAAATTGGGAAGTCTAGTAGCTCATAGCATCTTAAAATTTCACGAGTTCGACAGTTTAAAAAATAAGCAAAATTAAAAATTTCACGATTTTGAGTTTTGGATTAATTTTTTTTTTTACCACTTCATATCATGATTTGTCATCATGATACAAAAATTGGGAGGTCTAGTGGGATATACCATTTCAAAATATCACGAGTTTTACAATTTAAAAAAACTAGCGAAATTGAGAATATTTTGTTTTTATACCCTCTGAAAATTTCACGATTTTGAATTTCAGATTAATTTCCTCAGTTTGCCCATCAAATCAAGATTTATCATCATGGTACAAAATTTGCGGATCAAGATTTAAAAAATTAGCGAAATTGATTTTTTTTTTTTTCTATGTGCCATACCCTTTGAAAATTTCATGATTTTTAGTTTGGATGAATTTCTTCTGTTACCACTTCAAATCATGATTTATCATCATGATATAAAATTGGGGCGTCTAGAATGAGATAGTCTTCCAAAATTTCACGAGTTTGATAGGCTAAAAATTTTGTAAAAAATTATGGCCCCGTTTGGTAACCCATCCCATCCCAGAAATTTTCATTCCATTCCCATATTTTTGGGAATTCTATTTGGGAATAGCGTTTGGTAATTTTTGTTTCTGTTTCCATTTCATTCCCATTTGAGAATTGTGCCCATTTTTTTCTTAAGAAATGAGAAACAAAAAAAAGTTGTTTCTCATTATTCCTATTCCATTCCCAAAAGCCATGATCACTATTCACCTACCGGCTGACCACCGCCCGCCGCCCGCCACCGGTCATCTCCGGCGACCGTCGCTGGTCACCGTCCGGCCAGAAATTTTTCAGCCACTTCCGGCAGTTGCCGGCGCCACCGTCGTCCGGTCATCGCCGTCGGGGGCACCGCCGTCTCCGACGCCGGAGAACCACCGGTGGCCGTTGCCGAAGCGCCGGCCGGCCGTCGCCGGAGCCCCGCCGGTGGCCGACGACGGCGCCACCGCCGTCAGGCCAAAACAGAAAAGAAAAAAAAAATATTTTAGGATAAAATCGTTACCAAACACAATTCCCTTCCCAAAACAAAAAAAAAATTATCGTTACCAAACGCGATTCTACTCCAAAAAAAAAAAAAAAAAAATTCCCATCCCATTCCCATCCCACTGCTGGAATGGAAACAGAAACGGTTACCAAACGCCACCTATATTTTTCAATTATCTATACCCATTGAAAATTTCAAGATTACAAGATTTGGACGAATTTCTCTAGTTACCCCCCTCATATCATAATTTATCGTCATGGTAAAAAAAATTGGGGGCACCAGGGATTGATAGCCTAGAAAAATTTTAGGAGTTCAACAATTTTAAAAAATTAGCAAAATTAATATTTTTCTGTGTGCTATACCCTTTAAAAATTCCACGATTTTGAGTTTCTGACGAATTTCTTCAATTGACACATCATGTCATCATTTATCATCATAGTACAAAAATTGGGGGGTTTGGTGGGTGATAGCCTTTCAAAATTTCTTGAGTTCAACTATTTTAAAAAATTAGCCAAATTGATATATTTCTCTGTGCTATACTACTTTTTGAAAATTTCACGATTTTGAATTTCGGTCAAATTTCTTCTGTTACCCCTCTAAATAATGATTTATCATCATGGTACAAAAATGGGGGGGGGGGGGACTGGTGAATAATAGCAATTTAAAATTTCTTCAGTTCGACAGTTTAAAAAAATTAGCGAAATTAATATTTTTCTACATGCTCTACCCTCTGAAATTTTAAGGATTTTGAGTTCGGGATGAATTTCATATATTACCTCGTGAAATCATGACTTATTATCTTAATAAAAAAAATTGGGGTGTCATGTTGCTTATAGCATTTAAAAAAAAAAATTAGCAAAATTGATATTTTTCTGTGTGCTGTATACCCTTTCAAAATTTCACGATTTTGAGTTTAGGATGAATTTCTTTTATTAACACTTTAAAACATGATTTACCATCATGATATAAAAATTGGGGGGGTCTGGTGGGTGATTGCGTTTCAAAATTTCACAAGTTCAATAGTTTGAAAAAACTAAAAAATAAATATTTTTCAGTGTGCTATACTCTTTGAAAATTTCATGATTTTGAGTTTTTGAAGAATTTCTTATTTTACCCTATCAAATCATTATTTATCGTCATTGTACAAAAATTGGGGGTTCTAGTAGCTCATAACATCTTAAAATTCCACGAGTTCGACAGTTTAAAAAAATTAGCAAAATTAAAAATTTCACATTTTTTGAGTTTTGGATTAATTTCTTTTGTTACCACTTCAAATCATGATTTGTCATCATGATACAAAAATTGGGGGTCTAGTTGGATATACCTTTTTAAAATATCACGAGTTTTACAATTAAAAAAAATTAGCAAAATTAAGAATGTTCTATGTCTTATACCTTCTGAAAATTTCACGATTTTAAGTTTCAGACAAATTTCTTCCGTTACCCCTTCAAATCAAGATTTATCATAATGTTACAAAATTTTGGGGATCAAGATTTTTAAAAAAAATTAGCAACATCTATTTTTTTTCATTGTGTTATACCCTTTGAAAAATTTTCAATTTTGAGTTTGGATGAATTTCTTCTGTTACCACTTCAAATCATGATTTATCATAATGATATAAATATTGGGGCATATGGGGGGTGATTGTCATCCA
The DNA here is from genome assembly GCA_016647705.1 of Eucommia ulmoides. Taxonomy (NCBI): domain Eukaryota; kingdom Viridiplantae; phylum Streptophyta; class Magnoliopsida; order Garryales; family Eucommiaceae; genus Eucommia; species Eucommia ulmoides. Next base: position 235,025 of record CM028338.1, read on the forward strand.
AAATTTCACGGTTCCATAGGTTAAAAAATCTTGCAAACTTTATATTTTTCTATTAGCACACGTTGAAAATTTCACGATTTCAAGTTTTTGACGAATTTCTTATGTTACCCCCTCATATCATGATTCATCGTCATGGTACCAAAATTGGGGGTTCTAGTGAATGATATCCTATCAAAAATTCACGAGTTCAATAGTTTAAAAAAAATAGCAAATTTGAGATTTTTCTGAGTCCTATACCCTTTAAATATTCCACGATTTTGAGTTTCGGACGAATTTCTTAAATTACCCAATCATGTCATGATTTATCATCATGGTACAAAAATTAGGGGTTCTAGTGAGTAATAGTCTATCAAAATTTCACGACTTCAACAATTTTAAAAATTTAACCAAATTGATATTTTTCTGTGTGCTATAATACCTTTTGAAAATTTCTCAATTTTGAGTTTCGATCGAATTTCTTCTGTTACCCCTCTAAATCAAGATTATCATAATGATACAAAAATTGGGGGGCCTAGTGAATTATAGCAATTTAAATTTTTCTGAGTTCGACCGTTTAAAAAATTAGCGAAATTGATATTTTTCTGTGTGCTCTACCTTTTGAAAATTTAAGGATTTTTAGTTCGGCATGAATTTCATATGTTACCCCGTGAAATCATGATTTATTATCTTGCTGGAAAAATTGTGGGGTCTTGTGACTCATATCTTTTTAAAAAAAAATACCAAAATTAATATTTTTCTGTGTGCAATATACCCTTTGAAAAATTCATGATTTTGAGTTTAGGATGAATTTCTTCCGTTAACACTTCAAATCATGATTTATGATAATGTTATAAAAATTCGGGAGGGGGGGGTAATAACGTTTCAAAATTTCACAAGTTCGATGGTTTGAAAAAAATTTACAAATATATATATTTTTCTGTGTGCTATACTCTTTAAAAATTTCATGATTTTGAGTTTTTGAAAAATTTCTTATGTTAGGCCTTCAAATCTTTATTTATCATCATTGTACAAAAATTGGGGGGCCTAGTAGCTCATAGCATCTTAAAATTTCACAAGTTCGACAGTTTAAAAAAATTTGCAAAATTGATATTTATCTATGTGCTATGTACTCTTTGAAAATTTCACGATTTTGAATTTTGGATTAATTTCGCTTGTTAACACTACAAATCATGATTTATCATATTGATATAAAAATTGGGGGAGGGGGGGGGTCTAGTGGGTTATAACATTTCAAAATTTCACAAGTTCGATAGTTTGAAAAAAATTAAATATATATATATTATTTTTATTTTTTTGTGTGCTATGCTCTTTGAAAATTTCACGATTTTGAGTTTTTGAAGAATTTATTATGTTACCCTTTCAAATCATGATTTATCATCATCGTACAAAAATTGAGGGGTCTAATAGCTCATAGCATCTTAAAATTTCACGTGTTCGACAGTTTAAAAAAATTAGCAAAATTAAAAATTTCACGATTTTGAGTTTTGGATTTATTTCTTTTGTTACCACTTCTTATCATAATTTTTCATCATGATACAAAAAATTGGGGGGTCTGGTGGAATGTACTGTTTTAAAATATCATCAGTTTTCAAATTTAAAATAATTAGCGAAATTTAGAATATTTTGTGTTTTATACCCTTTGAAAATTTGACGATTTTGAATTTCAGTCGTATTTCTTCCGTTTCTTCTTCAAATCAAGATTTATCATCGTGGTACAAAATTTTGGGGATCAAAATTTAAAAAATTAGCAAAATCCTTTTTTTTTTTTTCTTTGAGCCATACCTTTTGAAATTTTCACGATTTTGAGTTTGGATAAATTTCTTCCATTACCACTTCAAATCATAATTTATCATCATGATATAAAAATTGGGACGTCTGGCAAGTGATGGTCTTCCAAAATTTCATGAGTTCAATAGGTTAAAAATTTTGCAAAAATATATATTTTTTGGTTAGCTATACCCATTGAAAATTTCACGATTACAAGTTTTGGACGAATTTCTTCTGTTTCCTCATATCATTATTTATCGTCATAGTACCAAAATTGGGGACTCTAGAGAATGATAGCCTATCAAAATTTCACAAGCACAACAATTTTCAAAAATTAGCGAAAGTGATATTTTTCTGTGTGCTATACCCTTTAAACATTCCACGATTTCGAGTTTCTGACAAATTTCTTCAATTACCCCCATCATGTCAAGATTTATTATCATGGTACAAAAATTTGGGGGTCTGGTGGGTGATAAGCCTTTCAAAATTTCATAAGTTCAACAATTTTGAAAAATTAGCCAAATTGATATTTTTCTGTGTGCTAACCTTTTGAAATTTCACGATTTTGAGTTTCGGTCGAATTTCTTTTGTTACCCCTCTAAATAATGACTTATTATCATGGAATAAAAATAGGAGAGTCTGGTGAATTATAGAAATTTAAAATTTCATGAGTTCGACAATTTAAAAAAATTAGCAAAATTGATATTTTTCTGTGCTCTACCCTTTGAAAATTTAAGGATTTTGAGTTTGGGATGAATTTCATATGTTACACCGTGAAATCATGATTTATCATCATTGTACAAAAGTTGGGGGTCTAGATTGTTATATCATTTTAAAATTTCATGAGTTCTACCGTTTAAAAAAATTAGCAAAATCGAAAATTTCATGATTTTAAATTTTGGATTAATTTTTTCCAGTTCCCCATTCAAATCTTGATTTATCGTTATAGTACAAAAATGTGGGGGGGCTCGTGAATTATATTATTTTAAAATGTCATCAATTCAAAAGTTTAAAAAAAATTGCGAAATTGATATTTTTCTATGTACCATACCCTTTGAAAATTTCACGATTTTGAGTTTTGGATAAGTTTCTTCTGTTACCACTTCAAATAATGATTTATCATCACGACATAAAAATTGGAAGGTCTGGTGGGTGATCGCCTTTTAAAATTTCGTGAGTTCGACAATCTCAGAAAATTAAAGAAATTTATATATTTCAATGTGCTATATATCCTTTATAAATTTTTTGATTTTGAGTTTCCGATGAATTTCCTCTGTTACCCCCTTCAAATCATGATTTATCATCCTGGTATAAAATTTGGGGGGTCTAGTGGCTCAAATCATTTTAAAATTTCACAAGTTTGATAGTTTAAAAAAATTAACAAAATTAATTTTTCTATCTGCTATATATCCTTTGAAAATTTCAAGATGTTGAGTTTTGAATGAAGTTCTTTTGTTACCCTGTCAAATCTTAACTTATCATCCATGTACAAAAATTGGGGGGGTCTAGTGGCTTATAGCATTTTAAAATTTCACGAGTTCAACAATTTAAAAAAATTAACAAAATTAATATTTTTCAATGTGCTACCCTTTGAAACTTTTACGATTTTGAGTTTTCAATGAATTTCTTCTGTTACCCCTTCAAATCATAATTTATCATCCTGGTTGAAAAATTGGGAGGGTGTGGTGAATGATAGAGTTTCAAAATTTCACAAGTTTAACAATTTTAAAAAATTAGCGAAACTGATATTTTTTCGAAAATTTCACGATTTTGAATTTTTGACGAATGTCTTCTGTTACCTCTTCATATCATGATTTATATCCATGGTACAAAAATTGGGGGGTCTAGTGGGTTATAACATTTAAAAATTTCAAGAATTCGATAATTTAAAAAAATTAGTGAAATTGATAATTATTTGTATGTTGTACACCCTTTGGAAATTTCTCGATTTTGAGTTTTGGTTGAATTTCTTCTGTTACCCCTTCAAATCATGATTTATCATCATGGTTCAACAATAGGGGTGTCTAGTAAATTATAGCATTTTAAAATTTCATAAGTTAGACAGTTTTAAAAAGTTAGCAAAATTGATATTTTTCAATGTGCCATAATACCCTTTGCAAATTTCATAATTTTGAATTTTGGACGAATTTCTTCAGTTCCCCCTTCATATCATTATTTATCATCATGATACAAAATTTGCATGGTCTGGTGAGTGATAGCCTTTCAAAATTTTACGAGTTCAATAGTTTCAAAAAATTAGCAAAATTGAAAAAAAAAAACAAATTGTGTTGTACCCTTTGAAAATATCATGATTATGAGTTTTGTTTGAATTTATTCTGTTGCCCCTTCAAATCATGATTTATCATCATGGTACAAAATTAAGGGAATCTGGTGAATTAAAGCATTCTAAAAATTAGCGAAATTAATATTTTTATGCGTGCTCTACCCTTTGAATATATTTTACGATTATGAGTTTCGAACGAACTTCTTCTGTTACCCCCTTCAAATCATGATTTATCATCATGTACAAAAATAGGGGGATCTGGTGAATTATAACATTTTAAAAATTCATGATTTCAACAATTTAAATAATTTAGTAAAATTAGTATTTTTCAGTTTTAAATTCATGAAAATTTTACGATTTTGAGTTTTAAATGAATTTCTTCTGTTACTCCTTTAAATCATGATTTATCATTATGATACCAAAATTAGGGGGTCTAGTGAATGATATCCTTTCAAAATTTCATGAATTCAACAATTTTGAGATATTTGCGAAATTGAGAATTTGTTGTATGTTATGCCCTTCAGAAATTTCACGATTTTGAGTTTAGGAAGAATTTCTTTCATTACCCATTCAAATCATGATGTATCATCATGGTACAAAAAATTGGGGGGTTTAGTGATTGATAGTCTTTCAAAATTTCATGAGTTCAATAATTTTTAAAAATTAGCAAAATTGGTAATTTTTTGTGTGCTATACCCGTTTAAAAATTTTACAATTTTGAGTTTTAGATGAATTTTTTCTGTTACCCCTTCAAATCATAATTTATCATCATTTTACAAAAATTGGGGGGTCCAGTAGGATATAGCACTTTAAAATTTCACGAGTTCGACAATTTTAAAAAAAAAAAAGTGCAATTGAGAATTTTTTTTTGTTTGTTATACCATTTGCAAATTTAACGATTTTGAGTTTCGAACGAATTTTTTCAGTTACCCATTCAAATCATGATTTATCATCATGGTATAAAAATAGGGGCTCTTGTGAAATATTTCATTTTAAAATTTCACGAGTTCGACAATTTTAAAAAAATACTAAAATTGATTTTTTTTATGTGTGCTCTACCCTTTGAAAATTTCACAGTTATGAGTTTTAAACTAATTTCTTCTGCTATCTCTTCAAATCATGATTTATCATTATGGTACAAAAATTGAGGGGTCTGGTGAATTATTGCGTTTTAAAATTTTATGGGTTCGACTGTTTCAAAAAATTATCGAAAGTGAAAAAAATGTTGTGTGCTATATACCTTTCGAAAATTCCACAATTTTGAGTTTTTGATGAACTTCTTCTATTACCACGTCAAATCATGATTTATCATCATGATAATCAAAATTGGGGAGTCTAGTGGGTGATAGTCTTTCAAAATTTCTTGAATTCGACAATTTCAAGAAATTAGCGAAATTTATATTTTTCTGTCCGCTATACCCATTGAAAATTTCATGATACTGAGTTTTGAACGAATTTCTTCTGTTACCTCTTCATATCATGATTTATCATCATGGTGCCAAAATTGGGGAGTCTGATGAATGATCGCCTTTCAAAATTTCACTAGTTCAACAATTTTAATAATTTTGCGAGATTGATAATTTTCGATATGTTATACCCTTTGAAAATTTCACGATTGTGAGTTTTGGTTGAATTTCTTATGTTATCCCTTCAAATCTAGATTTATCATCATGGTATCAAAATTGGTGGGGTCTGGTGAATGATAGCCTTTTAAAATTTTAAGAGTTCAACAATTTCAAAAAATTTGCGAAATTGATATTTTTCTGTATGCTATACCCTTTAAAAATTTCACGATTTTGAGTTTTGGATCAATTTTTTTAGTTCCCCCTTCATATCATGATGTATCGTCATGGTACAAAATTTGGGGGCTCTGGTGGATGATAGCCTTTCAAAATTTCACAAGGTCAACAATTTTAAAAAATTAGCGAAATTAATATTTTTTTAGTGTTATATCCTTTGAAAAATTCACGATTTTGAGTTTTAGATGAATATCTTCTGTTACCTCCTCCAAATCATGATTTATTATCATGGTATAAAAATGGGGGGTCTGGTGAATTATAGCGTTTTAAAATTTTACGAGTTCGACTGTTTGAAAAAAATTAATATTTTTCTGTGTTATACCCTTGGCAAATTTCATGATTTTGAGATTTAGAGGAATTTCTTCTGTTACTACTTCAAATCATGGTTTATCATCATGATATATAAAAAAAAGGGGTCTGTTGAGTGATACTCTTTCAAAATTTCAGGACTTCGACAATTTCAAAAAATTAGCAAAATTTATATTTTTCTACGTGTGTTTAAAATTTCACGAGTTCGATAGTTTAAATAAATAAGCAAAATTGAAAATTTCACAATTTTGAATTTTGGATGAATTTCTTCTGTTACCCTTTAAAATTATGATTTGTCATAATGGTACAAAAAGAGAGGGGGTCTAGTGAATTATAGCATATTAAAATTTCACAAGTTCAACAGTATAAAAAAATTAGCAAAATTGATATTGTTTTATTTGTTATACCTTTTGAAAATTTCGCGATTTTGAGCTTTGGACGAATTTCTTCAGTTACCTCTTCATATCATTATGTATCATAATGGTACAAAAAATTGGAGGGTCAAGTGGGTTATAGCATTTCAAAATTTCACAAGTTTGACAGTTTTAAAGAATTAGTGAAATTAATATTTTCTGTATGCTATACCATTTGAAAATTTCAAATTTTTTGAGTTTTGGTTGAATTTCTTCTGTTACCTCTGCATATCATGATTGATCATAATGGTACAAAAAAAAAAAATTGGGAGGGGGGGGAGGGAGGGGGGGTCAATGGGACATAGCATTTTAAAATTTCACAAGTTCAACAATTTAAAAAAATTAGCGAAATTGAGAATTTTCTACATACTATACACTTTGAAAATTTCACAATTTTGAGTTTCAGACAAATTTCTTCTATTACCCCTTCAAATCAAGAATTATCATCATGGTACCCAAATTGGCAGGTTCGGTGAATCACAGCCTTTCAAAATTTCATGAGTTCAATAATTTATAAAAAAATAGAGAAATTGATACTTTTCAGTATGCCCTTTGAAAATTTTACGATTTTGAGTTTTGAACGAATTTCTTCTATTACCCCCATCATATCATGATTTATATCTATGGTACAAAAATTGGTGGGTCTAGTAGGTTATAGCATTTCAAAATTTCACGATTTTGACAGTTTTAAAAAATTAATGAAATTGATAATTTTCTGTATGCTATACCCTTTGAAAATTTCAAGATTTTGAGTTTTGGTTGAATTTCTTCTGTTACCCCTTCAAATAATGATATATAATCATGATACAAAAATTGCGGGGTCTAGTGATTTATAGAATTTTAAAATTTCCCAAGTTTGACTGTTTCAAAAAATTAGCGAAACTGATATTTTTCTATGTAATATACCCTTTGAAATTTCACGATTTTGAGTTTTTGTTGAATTTCATATGTTACCCCCTTCAAATCATAATTTATCATCATAGTACAGAAATTGGGAAGGTCTAGTGGCTTATAGAATTTTAAAATTTCATGAGTTCAACAGTTTAAATAAATTAGCAAAATTAAAAAATTCACGATTTTGAGTTTTGTATGAATTTTTTTTGTTACCCCTTGAAATCATGATTTAACATCACAGTACAAAAATAGGGGTGATCTGGTAAATTATAGCAATTTGAAATTTCAAAAGTTCAACAGTTTTAAAAAATTAGCGAAATTGATATATTTTGTGTTGTACCCTTTGAAAGTTTTTCGATTTTGAGTTTTTTATGAATTTCTTTTGTTACCAATTCAAATCATGATTTATCATCCAGATATAAAAATTGGGGGGACTGGTGGCTAATAGCCTAATAAAATTTTTCGATTTTGATTGTTTCAAAAAATTAGCGAAATTTATATTTTTCAGTGTGCTATAATACACTTTGAAAATTTTACGATTTTTAGATTCGGATGAATTTCTTATGTTACCCCTTCAAATCATGGTTCAAAAAAGAGGGGGTCTAGTGGTTTATAGCATTTTAAAATTTCACGAATTTCACAGTTTAAAAAAATTAGCAAAATTCCAAATTTCATGATTTTGAGTTTTCGATGAATTTCTTCTATTAACCGTTCTAATCATAATTTATCATCATGGTAAAAAAAAAAATGTGGGGTCTAGTGGGATATTGAATTTTAAAATTCCATGAGTTAAATAATTTTAAAAAAAAATTAACAAAATTGAGAATTTTTTGTGTCCTATAATACCCTTTGAAAATTCAACGATTTTGAGTTTCGAATGAATTTCTTTCGTTACCCCTTCAAATCAAGATTTATCATCACAGTAGCAAAATGGGGTGGTCTGGTGAATGATAGACTTTCAAAATTTCATGATTTCAACAATTTCAAAAAATTAGCGAAATTGATATTTTTCTGTGTGATATATACCCGTTGAAAATTTCAAAATTTTGAATTTTAGATGAATTTCTTCTGTTGCCGTTTCATATCATGATTTATCATCATGGTACAAAAATTGGGGTGTGTAATGGGTTATAGCATTTCAAAATTTCACGAGTTCGGCAATTTTAAAAAATTAGCAAGATTTATAATTTTATGTATGCTACCCTTTAAAAATATCACGATTTTGTGTTTTGGTTGAATTTGTTATGTTACCCTTTCAAATCATAATTTATCATCATGGTACAAAAATTTGGCGATCTAGTGGCTTATAGAATTTTAAAATTTCAAGAGTTCAAAAGTTTCAAAAAAAAATCGAAATTGATATTTTTCTGTGTGCTATACCTTTTGAAAATTTAACGATTTTGAGTTTTGGATAAATTTCTGATGTTACCACTTCTAATCATAATTTATCATCATAATATAAAAATTGAAGGGTCAGGTGAGTGATAGCCTTTCCAAATTTTACGAGTTCGATAGTTTCTAAAAATTAGTTAAATTTATATTTTTATGTGTGCAACACTAAAAAATCTCAACTTCGCTACTTTTTTAAACAATTGAAAATGTACACTTCTAAAAGTTAGAAACTAACGAAACCTGTCAATTTTAACACCATTATGAGAAAGCATCATTTGATTAAATAACAGAAGAAATTTGTCGGTAATTCAAAATCGTGAAATTTAAAAGACAAATACTAGCAAAACCACCTGATTTCGCTCCCATTATGAAAAGACATCATTTTATGAGGTAATGGAAGCAACTAATTTGAAACAAAAAATCGTAAAATTTTCAAAGGGTATAGCACATTTAAAAATCCCGATTTCACTACTTTTTTAAACACTTGAAATCCTAAAATTTTAAAAGACTAACACTCACAAAACCCCATGATTGCAATCCCATTACGAGAAAAAAAATCTTTTGATAGGGTAACAGAACCAAATCATTCGAAACTCAAAATCGTGAAATTTCAAAGGTTGTAGCACCGAAAAATCCTGAATTAGATACCATAATGAGAAAGCATCATTTGATTAGATAACAAAGAAAAAAAAAATCATTTGTAACTCAAATTTGTAAAATTTTGAAATGCTACACTACACTGAAAAATCTCGATTTTGCTCTGTTTTTTAAATACTCGAAATCGAAAATTTTAAAGAACTAATACTTGCAAAACCCCCAATTTGCTCCCAATATGACAAAAAATCATTTGAGAGGGCAATGGAAGCAATTGATCTGAAACTCAAAATCATAAAATTTTCAAAAGTTATTGTACACCGAAAAATATTTTGTTACTTTTTTAAAAGACTGAAATCGTGAAATTTTAAAAGGCTAACACTCTCTAAACCCAACAATTTTGTTCCCATATAATAAGACGTCACTTGATAGGGTAACAGAAGCAATTGATCCAAAAATAAAAATCGTGAAATTTTCAAACGTTACACCGAAAATTCCCGATGTCGTTACTTTTTTTAAACACTCAAAATCATAAACTTTTGAAAGAAAAACACTAAAAAAACTTCTCACATTCGATATTATTACAAGAAAGCATCATTTGATTAGATAACAAAAGAAATTCATGCGTAACTCAAAATCTAAAATTTTCAAAGGTTACAGCATACTGAAAAATCATGATTTCTCTATTTTTTAAAAGTTTAAATTCATGAAATTTTAATATGTCAACAACGCAAAACCCCCTGATTTCGTTCCTATTACAATAAAAATTCAATTTGATAGGATAACGGAAGCAATTGATCAGTAACTCATAATTGTGAAATTTTCAAAGACTAACATAACAAAAAATCTAGATTTTGCTAAAAAAAAAAAAAAAAATTAAATATTTAAACTCGTGAAATTTTAAATCATAATACTCGCAAAACCCCCTAATTTCGCTCTTATTACAACAAAAGGTCATTTAACAGCGTAACGGAAGCAATTGATCTGTAACTCATAATTGTGAAATTATCAAAGACTAGCATAGCAAAAAAAATCCGATTTTGTTACTTTTTAAAACACTCGAAATTGTAAAAATTTAAAAGGTTAACAATCGCCAAATCTCCTTATTTTGCTCCCATTATGACAAAATATCATTTGAAAGGGTAACAAAAGAAATTAATCAGAAACTCAAAATCGTGAAATTCACAAAGGTTATTGCATACTGAAAAATTTGGATTTCAATACTTTTTTTAAATACCTGAAATCTTGATTTTAAAGGGCTAACACTTGCAAAATCCCTGATTTCATTCCCGTTACGACAACAAATCATTTGATAGGGTAACGATAGCACTTGATCCAAAACTCAAAATTTTGAAATTTTCAAAAGCTATAGCACACTGAAAAATCCAAATTTTGCAACTTTTTTGAAACAATAGAAATCATAAACTTTTGAAAGGCAATTACTAACGCAATCCCCCGATTTTGATACCATTACGAGAAAGTATCATTTGATTAGATAACAGAAGAAATTCATCTGTAACTCAAGTTCGTAAAATTTTCAAAGGATATATAGAACTCCAAAAAATTACAATTTTGCTACTTTTTTTAAACATACTAAATCGTGAAATTTTGAAAGGTTAACACACGCAAAATCCCCTGATTTTACTCCCATTATGATAAAAATCATTTTGATAAGGTAACGGATGTAATTGATTCGAAACTCAAAATCATGAAATTTTCAAAGGCCACAGTACATCAAAAAATTTTGATTTCGGTCCTTTGTTTTAACACTCGAAATCGTAAACTTTTGAAAAGCAAACACTAGTGAAACCCTAATTTTGAACCATTACGAGAAAGCATCATTTGATTAGATCACTGAAGAAATTCATCCGTAACTCAAAATCGTAGCACACCAAAGAGTTCTGATTTCTCTACTTTTTTTAAACACTTGAAATCATTAAATTTGGAAAGCCTGAAAATCGCAACCCTCCCTCTCCCGCCAAATTTCGTTCCCATTAGAAAAAACATCATGTGATAAGATAATAGAAGCAATTGATCCGAAATTCAAAATCATGAAATTTTCAAAGGCTACATAGCACAGCGAAAAATATTAATTTTGTTATATTTTTTAAACACTCTAATTCGTGAAATTTTGAAAGGCAAACACTCACGAACCCTCTCAATTTCAATATCATTACGAGAAAGCACCATTTGATTGGATAACGGAAGAAATTGATTCGAAACTAAAAATCATGAAATTTTCAATGGCTATAGCGCACTGAAATCCCAATTTCACTACTATTTTTAAACACTCGAAATCGTAAACTTTTGCATTGCAAACACTAACGAAATCCCCTGATTTAGATATCATCACAAGAAAGCATCATTTCATTAGATAACAGAAGAAATTCATCCATAACTCAAAATCGTAAAATATTCAAAGTACACCGAAAAATCATGATTTTACTACTTTTTTGAAATACACTAAATCGCTAAATTTTGAAAGACTGAGGTCATGTTTGATTAAAAAAAAAAAAAAAATAATAATAATAATAATAATAATAATAATAATAATAATAATAAGCACTTAAAATGAAGTAGATTAAGCACTTAATGAATTTAGTGTGTTTGACAAATGTAATGAAAATTACTTAATTGATTAAGCTAACTTAAAAATTAAGTGAAATATTAAGTTAAAAATTCAGCAAAACCTCCCTAACTTATTTTGTTTTACAGAAGGGGCTAAGAAGTTTTCAAATTTAAAAAAACATAGAATTGACCGTTTTGCCCTTTGGGATGTAGGGTTTCTTTCGATCGTTTTGTCTCGTTTTCATTGTTGTGCAGAGAGGCAATCTCAAACGACCGGCGATTTGAGAAGAGAAGCGACGGCGGAAAGCTTCGAAGAGGAGCGGCGGTGGCGAGCTTAGAAGAGGAGTGACTGCGGCGGCGACGAGCTTAGAAGTAAGGCAGCGAATCGAAGAGGAACGACAAGGTATGTTCTTCTTCAACTCTATAGTTTAGGGTTTCAGTTTCGATTAACCCTTCCACTTGTTAATTTGTCCACATTTTGTCAGTAGTGGATAAATACATGATTTGATTTTTATTTTGGAGGGTTAATTTGAACTGAAGGTTCCAATTGTAATTCATGTGTTCAGATTATGAGCTGCAGAGGATTTATCATTTAAATACATTACGAGAATGATAGTTTTTTTGGTTTCATCTATGGTTCTAATCCTTTATCTTAATGGATAAATACATGATTTGATTTTTATCTATGAGAATGATAGTTTTTTCGGTTTCATGATAATCTGAACACAGTGGAGAATGATTTGTCATCTCCCATTTCGGTTTCATCTATGGTTCCATTCACTGTGTTCAGATTATGAGCTGCATCACAGCTCATAAATTTCAGAGCTGCATCACTGCTAGAAATCTTAAAATTGAAGATCAATAGAATTTCAGTGTTATTTCATTGCTATTGCATTCGCACACCACATGTTTGACAAATTGCCACAATCAAAACCTATAAGTTTAAAGCAATTTTCTACTAATTTGTTTGTTGAAATAGTTCATTAATTTTACTTTGAGAATCAGAAACTTTAGCATTTGGAAGTTCATTTAGGTTTTGGGGTACATTGCTTCTATTTTTTTACAAGTTTATGAACGTATTCTCTTGCTAAAAGTATGTTGATTTGAGGATTCATTAGATTAGGTTTAATATTATTGATTAATTTTACGGGTTCAAGATTTGGGATGCTTGATTATCCAATCAATTTATTTTTATATTGATATGTGGTTTTTGTGATTTGTGAATATGAATTCTTCATTCATGTGGATATAGGGAAAGTCAAGAACAAAATCAAACTCCATTACCTACTCTATAATTTAATATCTGATTTGATTGAATCGACTCGCGTCTTTATATTCTCTATATGGAATCTTCTTCTATGATTTTCTTGTTTCAAGTATAAGAATATGTTCTCTTGCTAAAATATTTTGATTTTAGGAATTAGGTTTAAGATTGAGGGATTGATTTTATGGATAGCATTATATTGATTGAGGGATTGTTGCATGATTTCGGAATGCTCTATTACTATTGGTTTAGGGTTTTCTACTGATTTAGGTGGTTTTTGTGATTTGGGAATATAAATTCTTCATTAATCTGTATTAAAAAAAAAAAAAATCAATTCGCTAAATTATCTTTTACTTTCTTTGTTTTCTCACTGCTCTTCATTGTTTCATTTTGTTCAGAGGAGATAGGCGGCGGCGAGTGCGAACCAGATGACGAGGATTGTACAACAATCGGTTTGTTTTTGAAATGTTAATTCAATTTTGTTCTGAATCTAAGGATCTATATGTTTCTCAAACAGTGATTCATATGTTTCTCTATCTTAGGATCTGTTTGTTTCTAACAAGAATTTATTTGCATTGTTGAATGATGTTTCCATTTGATTTTTATTTTGAAAAATTGTTTAAAGAATTTTATAGAAATTAAATATGTTTAACTTAAATTTACAGCACTTAAAATTTAAGTACTTAATTTTCATCACTTAAATTTTCAACACTTAAAAATTAAGTCGTTATCAAATAAGTCCTAACACTCGCAAAATCTTCTAATTTTGCACCTATCATGATAAAAAATCATTTGATAGGGTAACAAAGACAATTGATCTGAAACTCAAAATTGTCAAATTTAAAACCGAAAAATCTCATTTGGTTTTGGAAAAAGCTAGATGTTTGCAAACAATGTTCCCAAAAAAAATAGGGGTCTTAAAGAAAAGGCCTCTTGATTTTAAAAAGCCTCGTCATTCACAAAATCACAATTTTCTTTTATTACTTTGCAAATAAAGGTCACACATACATAAAAATAATTATAAGAAAAAATAACCCTAAGAGCTAAAAAGAGACTTAATAGTGTATGGTCCAGTAAGGTGGTCCGGCAATCCATTCCACATTAGCTCTGCATATTGTTGGTTGGCCATCTCCGATGGGTGACCGCCGTCATAAAACAGATATTTCCTAGGATTATTGCATAATTCGTAGAATCCCCTGTTTCCTCCGCATGTATTTGTTCCACGGTGAGGGCCTGACCCACAACACGCGGTTTTCCCTTCCTCCAAACCTACATATTATAACAAAAAGAAAATCATCGGATTGTCTCGATGTAAGTCCAAATCCATTAAATTATCCTACAATTTTTTAATTCAACAAAATACTCTTCATTATCGGAAATTGTGTTACTAAATAATTTCAATTTCAAATCCAAAATTAGATTCGGATGATTTTACCTTTTTCCAATATTGCAACACAAAACGTGAATTTTGTGTTGAATGTAATACGAACTTAAATTTTTTATGAAAAATTGATGAACGTGATATCATTTTGAAGATATTATTCAGACAAATCTTAATATATAATTAGATCATCAAAAAATATTGTATTAAATTCAACATGATGTGAAAAAATAAGAAAGTTTTGGAGTAGTGTGTTGAATGCAACACCAATGTGAAAAATAAAAATTCTGAAAGTACCATACTGAATATAACATGAATCTGATTTTTTATGAAAAAATGATATTGAACGTGATTAAATCATGAAAAAAAAAAAAACACAATGTTGAATTTAACACGATGTGAAGGTTCTGAAAGTGACATGTTAAATGTAAAATGAATATAAAAAATAGAAATTTTTGAAAATATCAAGTTGAATATAAAATAAATTTAAAAATTAATTAAAAAATAGTGAATGAAATATCATTTTAAATATCTTATTAACACGAATCTGAATATATAATTAGATTATAAAGAGAGAGAAAAATGTGTAAAACAATAGTTATTACCGAAGTTAGCTGGATTTGCCATTCTCTTGGAGCCTGCGGTGTAGTAGTTGAAATAAGAATGCTTGAAACCTTTGAGATATTTCCCGAGTCTATTGAAATTTTGGAGTAAAAATGCATTGTGTAGTCCGGCCAATGAGTTTAATTCTTCAATACAACTACCATTGTTTCTACCCAGGCATACCGGAAGACACCCCAAGCTGCCCACGCTCATGAAGGCAAATTTCCGACCTCCTCTTGCATATATATCCTTTTTAAGGGGGAAAAAAAACACATTAATATGTCAAAATTAAACATACGATTGTCTTTACAACAACAGCAGCAATTAAGCCTTTGTCTCACTAGGATTGACTACATAAATTCGTTTACGCCATAATGATTAATCAAAGGCTATTCCCTCACTCAAGTTTAATCTTATCAAATCAATTCTAATAGTCTCGACCTAAGTCTTTTTAAACCTACCTCTTCCTCTAGTAGTTTCCTGCACTTGAACTAAATCACATTTTCTCACTCGTGCTTTCATAGGTTTTCTATGCACATGTTCAAACCACAAGATTTTCTCTCATCTTCTCTTCACTATCAAATAGGAGTGAAGTATATTTTTTCCCAAGAAAATGTTATGAAAATCCTAATATTAGGCTAAATCGCACTTTGTGCCCTAAAGTTTGGGTGCAATCTCATTTTATCCCTGATGTTATAATTATTGCCATTCACCTTAAAATTTGATTTTCGTATCAATTTGCTCCAATTAACTGATTTTGGTCAACCTTTTAGAATAAGGGGCAAGTGTAACAACGCTATAACTTTAAAGGTACATAGCGCAACGTAATGTTTTATTTTTTGTATTGCTCTTCTCTCTTGCGCGAATTAGACAATTGGACCAAATTAATACAAAAATTAAAATTTAAGCGTCAAAGTGCAACAATTAAAATAGCATGGGGCAAAATGAGAATTCACCTTAAACATTAGGTGTCTAAAGTGTGATTTGGCCCTAATATTATAGATATGTTTAATGAGTAATTTACCTTGATAACGGCGGTGATGTTTCCGACGACCATGCTTACGTATTGCTCGTGAGAGAATGATCGGAAAAAGGTGGAGTTGGTCAAGTAAGGTGTGACGTAATCGTTATTTCCGATGGCGAACAAGTAAACGGCGCCGGCGACAACTCGGTGTGCCTCTCTCTTACCCTTCTTTCTAATCAGTCGGCTTTGGATATCCTTAAAGTACCTCAGCTGAGTGTTAAGGTTAATCACCTGTCCAAAAAAAAATGTTTAACTAATTTACATTTTTATCCTTAAAGTATGGGGTGAATGTTTATGTGAAACATAACATTTGTCAAATGGCATATTGGATTCTTCGAATTTCACATTTATTTTGGTTCCACAAAATTGAAAATGTTGTTAATAATTTTGAACGAGGAATAGGTTGCGCCCAGTACATGGTCTTCTAATTAGAATATTTTCATCTTTAATCAGTCCACTAAACATAAGATATTTTTTCCTAATAACAAATTTACCTTCTCTCATTTTTCAAGTGAATCATTTTTGAGAAAATGTTAAAGGAAAACATCTTAAATTTAATAGAGTAATTAAATAGCAAAAATATCTCTATTAGTAAACCACGTGCTGAGCACAACTCATTTTCTATAAAAAATTATTTACGTTTTTTATAAAATTAAAATAAATGTAAAACTCGAGGGACTTAATATACAATTTTGCAACGTTGATTAGAATAATTTGATGATTTAATAATTATTGTAAATCATGATTTATAAAATGATAAAAAAAAGGTGTCTAAAATTGTCCATTTATCATAATTTTAATTTATAGTAAGTTTACTACTTATAGAAATTAATATAAAAATATATTTTAAAGGTGGCAGAAAATTAAATTATTAAAAAAATCTATTATTTCATGTTGAAATTAAATTATCTCCTGAATTTTAATTTATATTCTAAATTATAATCATAAATTTCTCATAAATGATAAAAGTATAATTTTCTTTTTCTTAATATCATACTCCTTTATTTATTATATAGATAATATACATAGATATCTGTGTGTATATATATACCTGTCCTGGAAGAGTTTCGTCCAAAGCACCGGCGGCGCTGGATGCGAAGTTTACACCGTAAGAAATTTCATCAAGACCCGGTTGGAGATACGGCGGAGCAAATGGTATCTTCGCATATTCAGCTGCAACAAAATTATAAAAATAAAAAACTATAATTTTGAGTTTCTTTTATATATATGTGCGTGCGTGCGTGCGTGTGTGTGTGTGTGTGTGTATATATATAGAGAGAGAGAGAGAGACTTACCGATAAAGTCAGGGATGACACGGCCGTCGCATGGCCGTCCGGTGGGGTATTTGAAAAAGTTCGCTCCGTACGGTGGAAAGTTTGCCCGGAAACCTACGGACGTATTAATGTAATTATTATTTCCGACGTCGAAATTCGCATCTCCGAACACGAAAAGTGCCCGTTTAAGGTTTTCCGGCCGACCAGCATGGCTAGTGGAAAGACTAGCCAAAACGAAGAAGAAAACGATAGCTGAACCAAATCGGAGATTTGCCATTGCTATCGTCAAAATGTAGAGAGAGAAGAAACAATGGGGATTGGAAAATTAGTGCATGGGTTATTGGGCATCTATAGAGATGAAAATGGTTAAAAATGGCAATGGTTGAACGTAATTATAGAGTGAGGAAATATTTGGAGTTTGATTTTCTTTTTCTTTTTTTTTTCTTTTTTTTTATATACGAGAAGGATCCAAAAAAATTTGATACACAATTTGAAAAATTAAAATTTTAACCAATACCGTCTATCAAAAATTTTGTAATATATAAAAATTAATGTAATATGTTATACGTACAATAATTTTTAGATTTTTATTTAAACTTTAAAAATACTGTAGAAATTAAAATTTTAATTTTGTATACCAGTTATATATTATATTATTCATTCAAAGACCGACTATATGTAAGTTCATTGATTTGGATAAAATAAAGCATTTATGAATAGGATTTGTAACTATATTTTTTATTAATTTATATGAACACGTTAAAATATTATTTTTTTTATTTTTCAAAATAATTATGTATTCCAAATGCACATTTCTCCAAAGTCAATAGTCCAAGTCGACCCACAAGAACCCATTAAATAATTAATTAATTAAATGTTTTTAAAATAAAATATAGGACAAATTTCACTTTAGACCCTCTAATTTTGATCAAATATTTATGTTGTTTGATAAGTTTAGTTCATTTTCCATTAGACTCTCTATGTATGATCCGTTCTCTCTTTCTATATATAGAGAGAGATGAGAGAGAGAAAACCGAAATGATATAGAGAGAGAAGATGAGCATGAAAGATGAATACAAAAAGAAAAGAGAGAGAAAAAAATTCAGAGCCAATTGCAAGCGAAAAGAGGAGAAGGAAGACGAAAAAAAAAATATATATATATATAAAAGTTTAATTAAACTTTATCCCTGTGATTTGACCGATTTGTACTTACCCCTGTGATTTGAAAATCGATATTTACCCCCCTTATAGTTAGATTTTCAAACCACTTACCCTCTGATATAGTGGGTAAGTGCAACAAATATCTGACCACAGGAAGATAAGTGACAATTTTCAAATTACAATAGGTAAAGTGCAAATTAGTCAAATTATAGGGAAGTAAAGTGCTATTAACCAAAAAAAAAATAGAAAAATATTTATATTAATAATTTAAAATATAAAATAGTAGAGTGAAAAATTAAGATTGAACAAAATAAAGATAAGGATGTGGTCATGATGCCTTCTCATGCATATATGCACGTCTTTTTGTACATGAAATTCTTATCTTGTTTTTTTTCCATCCTACTAATGGCCAAGATTAATTAATTAATATACATATATATATATGAAGAGATTTCAAAATTTTCAATTTTTGGACTTTACTAGATTGGATCCAATTTTGATTTTTTGTTTTATCCAGCGGCAGACTTAAAATTAGTTGAGGAGGGATTTTTAGAGAGTTTATTATATATTTCTATAATTTAAGGAGTTTGTGTATAATTTTAAAATATTTTAATTGGTTTTTTTTTTCGAACAGTATATAGCGAAAAAAAATAATGTTTTGATTTTACGTACTGTTTGAGAATAGTTTATTGGGAAAATTACCAGTTGAACCCACAATTAACCTTAATCTACTATTACACCCCGCTCCTTTATTACCGAATAGATCAATCCTTCACCGATTTTACTGTGCACCGATCAATCCTAAATTCGTCAGTCATACATTTTTCGATGACCAATTTACCCCTCCGTTATACGTGCAATGAAATTTCATTCTTGAATCAGTGTTTTAGTTGCGGAAACATGCTATAAATATCAAATCATGCATAATTTTCCTAATATACATTGCATTTCGAATTTCAAAATCAAAAAATTGGCATGGACTCTGCGATAACGATCGAATCAGAGCAGCTATGGAATGGCAATTGATGTATTATTCCGAGCCGAGCAACAATAGGTAACACCTATTCTCATTTGATATGTGCCAATCGTAGTGATTTTAAAGACATCTTGATATCATAGTTAAGGTTTCAATAGTAACATGTATAAAGATCTCGTTTTTTCATTGATGAAGTGTTTTGTTATCGAACATATGTGTGCGAAAATGCTTTTACAAATGGATGATACAGTGTTTTTCGGTACAGATCGACATATATATTAGTTTTTTTGGATGATTCTGATTGATTTACACAGTTCACAGTGTAAAATGTAACATACACACACAGCACATGCGAAATGGAATACAGTACATAATGCACATAACATTACACTTATAGAGTGTTACATTGATAGGGCGTGTTACATTTAACAAGAAAAAAGGGGCGTGTTACATGTAACATTAACATAATGGTGTGTTATATATGATGTAACATGTAACATCATTAGGAAAAGGGGGCGTGTTACATGTAACATCAACATAACGGTGTGTTATGTTTGATGTTATATGTAACATATTTATTTTTAGGGTACGGGACAAAAAAAACATGTTCTGATGGTTATTGGTATGTCAGCAGGGAGCATTTTTTATTGCATGCATGTTCAAGTATGAGGGGGTGATCACAGTTTTGAGGATTGTCAACAATAATAACATTAGCGATTTGTGTAACAAGATTGTAAGCATAAATAATTGTTGTTGGGTAATAAAACTGTTACAATTTTTTCACATTTTCTAAGGTGTTTTTATGTTTTTGTTTGATTGCATCCACACATTGCGTGTCATTAATCTTTTGAATGTTTACAATATATACAAATGTGGATTACACAAGGGGACAAGAAAGTATTGACCGACATATTGAACCCAAAAATTATAGAAGCATTTTCCAACAACTATAGATATGTGCATTTCCCAATAAAACTGTTGGAATGACATCATCAATGGCACACTGGACGTTGCTCATTTGTGATAAGCAACAGCAGAAGTAAACAGACTACAATTCAATCAACCTTCGAAGTCCCGAAGATGTGGATGGATTTTACAAGAACGCAAAAAGACTTGTGAGTTTCAGTACGTAGTTTTGAAGTTTGTCGGTGCAATGTTGAATGAATAATCCTCACCATTTTTCCATGTTCAAATGTCGGTTCGTTATGTTGATGCATTATTGTCAAAGAAAGCCAGCGAATATCAGTTGTTGGATACTAAAATTTCAAACTCCGAGAATGTCCCAGATCAAGGATCATCTGTGTAAGTGCACTTCATTAATTACTTATTAATTATGATTATCCAAACACAACTAGTTTTTGCTTAATTCTCTTAACATATTATATTTCGCAGCATTGATTGCGGTGTTACTATAATTCATGTCATGAAGAGCATTTTCAATAGCGTACAAAGCAACGTTAATTACGGCATTGAAGGTTTTCGAAGAGAAAGAGCAGCACTCGTGCATGAATTCCTCAATGATCCACTTAGATCTTGGACATTGGATGACTTCAAAGCAAGGAAAACTAACGAAACACGTCATGCTGAAGATGTTGAACAACATTGCACCTAACTGGCCTCCCCTCTCCCAAAAAAATCAGAACAACTGAAAAATCAGAGTTTAATATGTGTGGATTTGAACAATTTTCTTTTTAATCTGCCTTTTTTTGGTTTAAACATCATACATAGCTAGATATTCATTTTCTTTCTCTTTGTTTTTGGAAGGTATACTTGATAGGTTCTTTTTGCAGTGTGTGTAAAATGTAACACAAACGTTTTTAGATGTACGCACCATTATTTTGCTGGTTTAACACTTTTTTGTAACGTTTGATTGCGTCTTAGAGACACAAACTAGAAAAAACTGACAAATTAGAAACTAAACGATTGAAATGTTACATGTAACATTTCCACTTACACATACATTCTCATATTTTTTTCAAAAAGGATGTTACATGTAATATTAGTTTTGACCCACACCTTGGACGTAATCAATATCACATGGACACACATACTCAATTTTTTTTCAAAATGATATTACATATAATATTTTATCTTACCCACACCCTAAATGTTTATGTTACATGCAACATTTCACATGGACACACAAACTCAAATTTCTTTTCAAAATGATGTTACATGTAACATTATATTTTAACCCAAACCCTAGATGTAATCATTATTACAAGGACGCACATACTCAATAATGTTACATGTAACATTATCTTGCCCCACACCCTGGATATTTTATGCAACGTGTGAACAGATATTACATATAACATTTCAATGTTACATGTAACATGAATGTAATACAGATGTTATGAATTTCACCCTTGTCCCTTTGAATGTTACATGTAACATTAGTTAAATCAAGTTAAATATCTCCAAAAAATGCGATTAACATCTCATTTGGAAAATAATCAAACACACATAATTATTTTGCAATTTTTCAATTTTTTTCATATGGAAATCTGAGATAAAAATTGTACAGACTGTGCGCATAGATATTGAAATCGTTTACCAAAATTAGATCCGCAAAACAGGGAGGCGAAAATCTTATTCAGTGTGAGGCACATCACGCAAGGGTATTTTCGTCACAGAAATGGCAAAAGGATCAGTCAATGTAAGAAAATGTGAGAGGGTTTGAACGGTAGTTTCGGCCACAATATGGGACTGTTCGGTCAGCGCCCCTAGTTTATTTTACTCTTCAACCAAAATAGATCCCTACTATTCAAAACAAATTTTCGAATTATAATCAAAACAAGTTGTTATAAACTCCCTCCGAACCTAAATAATTATCGTACTTTCCTTTTTAGAACGTTTTGAAATAATTATCTTTCTTTTAACGAACACAATTTATTATTTTTCTTAAAAAAATAAGCCTCTTCTCAAATTTCAAAAAAAAAAAATCATACCCTCCTAATTCAAACAATATTGTAAAATAACGTAAAAAAAATATTGAAACGGTTCCTAAAAAATTGCGGACAGTCAAACATGACACAAATAAAAAAAATATGATAAAATACTCAAAAAAAAAAAAAAAAAAACATTCGAACACTACCTAAAATATTGTATAAAGTCATGCATAACACTAATAGCAGCAATATATATAGTAAACTAATCTAAAAATATTCAAATACTATCTAAAACATTAGGCAAAGTCAATCAAGACAATAAATTTAGAATGGAGCAAGTATTATTATTTTTTTTATTTTGGTAATTCTAGAATTTAACAAATTTTATCAACACAATTTTACTTGGAAAAAAAAAAGTTATAAAAAACTATACAAATATTCAAGTTTACACCCCCAAACAAAACCTACATATACATATAATTAGAGGCACTGCAAAAGTTGTTTGAGGTTGTAAGATCCTACATTGTTGTTGTTGTGGTCGTTCCACATTTGAACCGCAATTTGTTTGTAAGCCCTTTCTGTAAGATGAAAAGAGTCCCAAAACACGTACTCATTAGGATCCTTACACAACTCAAACTTCTTTGAGACAACTCTTGTCCCTCCGCAACTAAAAATCCCTCTCAATTTTCCCGATCCACAGCACGCCCTTTGTCCTTCACTAAAACCTTTTATCACCGACAACAAACAAACAACCTTAATTTTTTATAAAATTAATATCCATCAAATGGTAGACAAAAACATATACGAAACAGGTAAAAAAATAGCTCCCCCATCAATTTTCTGGATTCGTCGTTGAGTTGATATCATTTCAATTACAGTTAAAATCAATTAAATATTGATAACTGAAAAAACGGAATAAAATTTTCTAAGAATAGGAAAAAAAAAATAGAGAATTATACAGTAAAAACATTATACATTATCGTACCGTATTTGGAGGGGCGGTTGATTCTTTGTATGAGATTGTTGCTGAAATCGAATTGCGAATATCTGAAATCTTTAAAACGAGTCTTCTCCATTTCGGAGAGTGTTTTGAAGAGGGCATTGTTGTGAAGTTTTGCAAGGAGTGAAACTTCTTCTTGAAGACAGTTTGTGTAATTGTTTGTGTTTGTGTTGTTGAGAATAACGCTGAGGCCCGGAAAACAACCCAATGGCGCCAAATTTAAGAACCCGAATTTTCTTCCTCCCATTTTGTATATCTCCTATCCACATTCACACAAAAAAATAATAGTTTTAGACCTCGATAATGTGTCGTCGGGTCCAATCAAGGCCCGGGCCAATGAAAAATATGTGAAATTCAATCCCGCCCATATGCCGGTCAAACTTTGGGCATTTGGGTCGAAAGTGGGTCAAACTAGGCCCGGTGGGCCTTGAGAAGTTTCAAAACTCGATTTTTTTTGGAAATGCTACTTTTAGTACTACCGCTAACCACATTTTATCGGCGGGGTTTTGTCATGGGCCCTAAATTCCATTGTCCATTATTCAATCAACCCACTCACAACAACAGTTTTCTAAGAACTCTAGTAGTGTTGGTCAAAAACTGAAAGTCAATGTACTACATGAAATTCAATGCAATATTTTATTTGAAAATTTTGTTG
Source organism: Eucommia ulmoides (assembly GCA_016647705.1). Classification (NCBI taxonomy): domain Eukaryota; kingdom Viridiplantae; phylum Streptophyta; class Magnoliopsida; order Garryales; family Eucommiaceae; genus Eucommia; species Eucommia ulmoides. Next base: position 259,274 of record CM028338.1, read on the forward strand.
TGATTTTTTATGTAGTATAATAATTTTAAACATCTGAAAAAACTACTTCAGTGCATAGAATGTTTTTTAGACCTCAATAACGTGTTAATCGGGCCCAATCAAGGCCCGGGCCAATGAGAAATACGTGACATTCAAGCCCGCCCACATGCCCGTCAAACTTTGGGCATTTGGGTCGAATGTGGGTCAAGCTAGGCCCAATGGGCCTTGAGAAGTTTCAAAACTCAAATTTTTTATTTTTTTTTTTTGAAATGCTACTTTTAGTAGTACCACTAACCACATTTTATCGGGTTTTTTTTTTGTCATGGGCCCTAAATTCCAATGTCCATTATTCAATCAACCCACTGACGACAACAATTTTCTAAGAACTCTAGCAGTTTTTGTCAAAAATTAAAAGTCACTTCACTACATGAAATTCAATGCAACATTTTGTTTGAAAATTTTGCACTTATTTTTTCTGTAGTATAATGATTTTTAATTTCTGAAAAAACTACTTTAGTGCATGGAATGTTCACCAAGAATCCCCATTTCATATAATATGAAAAATAGCATGTGAACTATTCACCAATAATCCCTCATTTTATCTGTCAAAGATAAAAATTTACCATGATTCTCATATAATGCAGTGATTTTTTACTTCAGCAAGAAATTATTCTAGCGCGTAAACTATTAACTCAAAACATTCACTATATATGTGTTTGTAGGTTTAGAAAGAAAACTTACATGGATTACAGAAGTGAAGTTACCAATAACCATGGAGACATATTGTGAATGAGAGTAGGAGGATAGGAGGGTGGATTTAGTAAGCAAAGGGCTCATATAATCGTTGGTTCCAATGCTAAACATGTAGATGGCTCTCGATAACGTTTTCTTGGCCTCCACCTTTCCCAATTCACGTTTCAATCGACCCTCTACCTTCTTGAAGTAACCTAATTGTGTTTTCAGACTAATGACCTGTCAAAATTCCGTCAAAATTTCGAATTCACTATACTACATTAAAATTATTGTAATATTTTACACAAAAAATATATAGTAATTTTAATACTGCAATGACTACTAAAGTTTGAAAAAAAAAATATTGTAACACGTGAACTATATGGACAAAAAATTACAATTGTAAACTGTTCTAATTGTGTGTTCAGACTAATTACCTGTGAAAGGTCATGGAATTCCGTCAAAAGTTCAAAATTATTATACTACATTAAAATTACTGCAATATTTTACATGAAAAATATACAGTGATTTTAATACTGCAATGACTTTCGAATTTTGAAAAACAATATTGTAACACGTGAACTATATGGATAAAAAATAACAATTGTAAATTGTTCTAATTGTGTGTTCAGACTAATTACCTGTGAAAAGTCATAAAATTCCGTCAAAAATTCAAAGTCATTATACTACATTAAAATTACTGCAATATTTTACATGAAAAATATACAATGATTTTAATACTGCAATGACTTTTGAATTTTGAAAAAAAAAATATTGTAACACGTGGACTATATAAACAAAAAATAACAATTGTAAACTGTTCTGATTGTGTTTTCGGACTAATTACCAGTGAAAAGTCATGGAATTCCGTCAAAAGTTCAAAATCATTATACTACATTAAAATTACTACAATATTTTACATGACCAATATACAGTGATTTTAATACTGCAATGATTTTTGAATTTTAAAAAAAAAATATAGTAACACGTGGACTATATAAACAAAAAATAACAATTATAAACTGTTCTAATTTTGTTTTTAGACTAATTACCTGTGAAAAGTCATGGAATTCCGTCAAAAGTTCAAAGTCATTATACTACATTAAAATTACTGCAATATTTTACATGACCAATATACAATGATTTTAATACTGCAATGATTTTTGAATTTTGAAAAAAAAAAAAAAATACTGTAACACGTGGACTATATGGACAAAAAATGACAATTGTAAATTGTTCTAATTATGTGTTCAAACTAATTACCTATGAAAAGTCATAGAATTCCGTCAAAAGTTTAAAGTCATTATACTACATTAAAATTACTGCAATATTTTACATGAGTGATTTTAATACTGCAATGACTTTCAAATTTTGGGAAAAAAAAAATATTGTAAGATGTTCATCACCTAAAATAAAATTTGTAAAAGTGGGCCGGTGCCCATGTTCGGCCTAGAATAGGCAAGCCCAATGAAACATAGACTATAGTAAATTGAAGGGTTAATTACTTTTTACCCCCTTATAATTTGATCTCGTTTCATTTTAACTCCTTGAGTTTAAGAACCTATACATCACTCCCTTCTACTTTTGACTAAAGAAAAAAAATCACATTTTATTTTTAAAAAATATATAAAATAAAATAATTTTAGTTTATTTTTTAAAAAAATAATTTAAAATTTAAGGTAATAAAAGAGAAAAACTAACATTTTTCAGATGAAAATTTTAATATTACCAATTTTTAGCATGTTCGGTTAAGTAAAAACAAACAAATAAAAATATTGCAATTAAGTAGAAAAGGGTAAATTATAGATTTCTAATACCAAGGTCATCCCCTATGATTTTTATAATACCTCAGACACGCTTATCACATTTTATTACCAAAAATGCCATTTCTAACATATTTTTTCTTATTCTTTTATTTTTTATTTTTGTTTTTTATTTTTTACTCTCTCTCTCTCTATTTTTTTATTTTTTATTTTTATATTTTGCTTGATATTTTCTATTTTATTTCTTTATTTTGATAGGTGGTTTTAAAAAAAAAAATCAAAAGTAAAAAACTAGAAAACAAAAAACACAAAAAAAATGACAGAAAGAAAACTTTAAAATTTAAAATAATAATAATAATATTTTTTCTTTTTTTTTCAAAACCTATTTTTTGCATTTTGTTTTCTAGATTATTACTTTCTATCTTTTGTAATTTTCTACGAATACCATAAAAAAATTAAAAATTAAAATTGAAACAAATGAAATAAAAAATACAAAATAAAAATGAAATAAAATATATAATAAAAAGAGTATTTTTGACAATGAAAAATGATGAAGGATGTATTGAACAATCAAACTAAAAATAGAAAATGTGTCTCAAATATTATGAAAATAACAAAAGATATTGTCAATATTTATCAAAATAACGTGGGATCTCTCGAAGAAACCGTACTAGCACTAGCAAAACTATAATAAACAGACAAGTCACCTAGTTTTAAGGAACGAGTCATCGCAGAATATGCGCTTTAAGCAAATTAAAGCGAGTGATGTACGCGCATTTACTCCAATTAGAGCGCATAATATATTAGTTAAATTTTTCCATATACTAGACATAAACTCTTGAACCGTGAGAACGATAGGACAAGAGAGTACTCTTGTTAGTGGGGCTGTCTGCTCATGGACAAAAAACCATTAATAATTCAACCCTCTTACAATAATTTTTTGCGTAAATGTACCTCATTAATCTTGTTTTCTTTTTTGTAGCTTAACAAGACAAACTTTTGTCCTAGCATAACACATGCATGTCACATTCTAAGAACTCAATGACTACTTACAATTATTGCCCCACTATATCATCAAAGTTGAAGTTGCTTTTAACCCAAGATTTTTAACTTAAGAGTTATCTCGTGCATATTTCTAACGGGAGATTTAGCGTAAAAAAAATATTTGTATATAAAAAAAAAAAAAAAAAAAAATAGAAGTACTTTTATATTTTTTTTTAAAAACAATTTTTTTCTATTTAAAAAAAAAATAACATTTTTTACATAAATCCCTCCCCCGAAATATAAAAATATATAATAAACTCATGAAAAATAATTTTAGACCCCCTTCAATCAATTTTCTAGATATTCCGTTGTTGATTGATATCTGATTTGATTATATACACTTAATTTGATTCTACTTTTTGTATAAAATTTGAATATTTATTTTTCATGATTTATTTAATTAAAAAATATTAATTTGCAAAATTTGCTTAGGAGAAATGTGATGTATCATCATGGTACAAAAATTGGGGGTCATGTGAGTTATAATATTTCAAAATTTCACGAGTTCGACAGTTTTATAGAATTAGTGAAATGGTTAATTTTTGTATGCTATACCCTTTGGAAATTTCACAATTTTGAGTTTTGGTTGAATTTCTTCTATTACTCCTTCAAATCATGATTGATCATAATGGTACAAAAATTTTGGGGGGGGGGGTGTCAGTGAGACATAGAATTTTAAATTTCACGTGTTTGACGATTTAAAAAAAAAAAAAACCAAATTGAGAATTTTCTGTGTGCTATACACTTTGAAAATTTTACGATTTTGAGTTTCGCATGAATTTCTTCTATTAGCCCTTCAAATCAAGATTTATCATCATGGTACCAAAATTGGCAGGTCTGGTGAATGACAGACTTTCAAAATTTTGCGAGTTGAATAATTTAAAAAATTTAGCAAAATTGAAACTTTTCTATATGTTAGACCCTTTGAAAACTTTTGTATTTCTTCTGTTACCCCTTCCAATAATGATTTACAATCATGGTAAAAAAAAATTGGGTGTGTCTAGTGAGTTATAGAATTTTAAAATTTCACAAGTTTTACTGTTTCCAAAAATTCACGAAATTGATTTTTTTTTTTATTATTATTATTTTATACCCTTTGACAATTTCACGATTTTGAGTTTTTAATGTATTTCTTCCATTACCCCTTCAAATCATGATTTATCATTATGATATAAAAATTGGGGGGGGAGGGGGTCAGTGGGACATAGAATTTTAAATTTCACATGTTCGACGATTTAAAAAAAAAAAAAAGCCAAATTGAGAATTTTCTGTGTGCGATACACTTTGAAAATTTTACGATTTTTAGTTTCGAATGAATTTCTTCTATTAGCCCTTCAAATCAAGATTTATCATCATGGTATCAAAATCGGCAGGTCTAGTGAATGACAGCCTTTCAAAATTTTGCGAGTTGAATAATTTAAAAAATTTAGCGAAATTGAAACTTTTCTATATGCTAGACTGTCACACCCCATCCCGAACACCCTTCATGTGGGGCCGGCGTGACGTCAATATGACATCACCTATCTGACTAACCAACCACAATACGACAATATATAAAAAAAAAAAAAAAAAAAAAATATTTATACCACATACACATAATTCCATCTAATAGGGATACATCGTCCCAATTATAAGAACAACCAAACCAATCCCATGAATCTCACTTAGATTCATCTCTGACACCTCGTCTCAAAATTTCTCTCAATTGACTCTATCGTGAGATCCGCATAACTCTATCTAGCGCCAATAGGAGATCGACCGACTCCTAGTCATTTCACCTGCGAGTGTACTGCCTTCTTAGTAAAAATATTTTTTATAATAATAATAATTTATTCTACAACATCTAAATGGATCAAGCTTAAATATGTAAACATCACGTAGCTCGTAAAAGTTTTCATAATATTAGCAGTGAGAATAAAGCACTATATATAAGTTCCATTCAAAACCATTTAGTATAAAAATCATGCCAATCACCATAATAAATAATAAATCACCCAGTATGAGTAAAACACACATCTCAAAACATCATCTCAAACACACACACACTGGTCAGCCCTAGTGATCGTTTTAACCTCACAATCAGGAGTTTGCAACGGTACTGTACCATCCGTAGGATATGCCTTCCTATAAACACCCATCACTCCGCCGAAGCGGATAATCACTGCGTAGAATAAACGTCTAACATCACTCTGCCGAAGTATATAAACATCACTCCGCTAAAGCAGATAAATACTATGGCATCGTCAAATCAAATACAGAATCATTGAATCACAACTCAATAAATATCGTCTACTCAACATCGTCAAATCACTGCACCTATCTCTTTTCCTCAAAACCAACTTTTAAATCCAAAAATCATATTTCACACTTTCTTTTAAAAAAAACGTATAATTTTATCAAAACCACTTTTCCACCCTTTATTTTTAGAAAATCAGACATTTTTAGAAAAACAGATGTTTTCTATTCTCTTTTAAAAACACCGTTTGATTTCACCAAATCCAACTAAAAATTCATTTTCAACTTCTTTTCGAAAACCATCAAAATCTTCCAAAAATCCAGTTTACCAACTTACCCAAAACCTGCTTGGTCCATATCATTTATAAATTCGTACCGTTTAAGTAAACACATATTTCATCATATATATACATAGAAAAATGGTTTGGTAAGAAGACAGTACACTCACCTGATTACCCGTTTTCGAAGACTTTGACCACATATTCTCTACCGGTACTCCGGTGCCTGTGAACTTATTAATTACAAAGCCTAAATTAATATTTAATATAAAAAAAAAAATACTCTATTTGAACCATGTAGGCCCTAATTTTTCCATAATTTCATATTCCCCGTCTTTTATTATAAACTATGTCTCTTTAACTAATATTGCTCTATTACTATTTACTATACTTAATTTATTTACGCGAACGATCTCACTATTTCTTATCGCTATCTCGACATTTTTTTATGCGAACATATAATGCTAAATTCAACGATAATGATAACATGTATTTTATATTGAGACAATTAAATGTATTTACAATAGAAGTGTGGAATTCTACCTCCCCCGAATTTTTCACCGGCCGCGAGATTGGATTTATATTTTTCGTGGGGTGTTTTGTGCAATTTCTTCATTTCTTTTTTTCCGTTTTTTTTTCCTTTTTCCCTTCTTTTTCTTCCTTCTTTCTTCTTCCCGCTTCTTCTTCCCATTTCTGTTTATTGTTTCTGATTAGTAGCCACTGCTGCGGCGAAGTCCCCACCGTCACAGCACATACAACACACCCAACACCCATCATCATCACCCCACGAAAACAGAAACAGGGGACACACGCACACATACCGGAACCCAGTTGAACACACACCTACTTACCGGTGACTACCATACTTCACCGACGACTCCACACACACATGCAATTCACCGGACGATTGCATCCACGCCGCCGGCGATCAACAAAACAGCAGAGAACAGTGACGAGCAGGCACCCCCGAAGAGCAACCACCGAACGATCACCACACCGTCCGACTGCTCATCGTCGACCGAGCACACCCACCGTCGAAGACTGACCGAACACTGAACACATACACACCGTCACAGATTACTTACTCACACCGCAAACCGCCGTGTCTCACCCTCGACGAACCGCACTTCACCGCCGGACCGATCTGTCTCTCTCTTCGTCATTGTCGCCGATGATCAAACCCACACATGCAACATACACATCATCAGACACACACAGACCCATAACAGCCCACACACGTACGTCGAACATGCAAACCACCCTCGACGGCCGAACACCCACTGCCGGCGAACCCCGTTGTTCCCGATTCTCTCTCTCTCTTCTTCTTTCTCTTTCTCTCTCTCTTCGATTTTATTCTGATTATTTCTCGACCCTTCTCCCGATTTTCTATGTGTATATATGTGTGTGTGTGTGTGTCTGTGTGTGTGTGTGTGCGTGCATATGTGATCAAGCGGCCGACTAAATGGCCTCTCCCTCGCCGTCCAATTCCACCATTCTGTCTATGTATATATAATGTTTATAATATATATATATATATATATATATATATATATATATATATATATATATATATAATTTACATAATCCTCCCCCTCTTTTTGGTTAAGATTTTAATTAAACCCATTCTTAATTATATTTATAAAATTTACAATTTAACCCCTAAACTTTTTTCTTTTTTTCTTTTTTTTTTTAAATCACCTAAATTCACATCGCGAACCGCTCTACTAATTTAAATCAGGATAGTAATTAAACCCATTTCAAATTTTTATGTTTTGAAAATTTACGAAATTAGCCCCTCAAATTTAAAATTAAATCATAATTTATACCATCAACCCATTATTTCCAAAATATTTTAAAACGCGATTTAAACTATGCATATGCCAAAGGTTGGGGTCTTACATAGACCCTTTGAAAATTTTTGAATTTCTTATGTTATCCCTACAAATAATGATTTACAATCATGGTAAAAAAAAAAAAAAATTAGGTGTGTCTAGTGAGTTATAGAATTTTAAAATTTCACAAGTTTTACTGTTTCCAAAAATTCGCGAAATTGATATTTTTTTTTTTTTTATTCTATACCCTTTGACAATTTCACGATTTTGAGTTTTTAATGTATTTCTTCCATTACCCCTTCAAATCATGATTTATCCTTATGATATAAAAATTGGGGGGGGGTGTTTGGTGGGGCAACAGTCTTTTAAAATTTCACGAGTTTGATAATTTCAAAAAATTTGCGAAATTTATATTTTCGTGTGCTATTAACCTTTGAAATTTCATGTTTTTGAGTTTTTGCTGAATTTCTTATGTTACCCCTTCAAATCATAATTTATTATCATGATACAAAAAATTGCGGGGTCAAGTGGCTTACAGCATTTTAAAATTTCGCGAGTTCAACAGTTTAAATAAATTAGCAAAATTGAAAATTTCACGATTTTGAGTTTTAGATGAATTTCTACTGTTACCCCATCAAATCATGATTTATCATACTAGTACAAAAAAAATGGGGGTCTGGTGAATTATAGCATTTTAAAATTTCACCAGTTCGACAGCTTAAATAATTAGCGAAATTGATATTTTTCAACGTGTTATACTCTTCGAAAATTTCACGATTTTTAGTTTTTGATGAATTTCTTATATTACCTCTTCAAATCATAATTTATCATCATGGTAAAAGAATTGGGGAGTCTAGTGGGTTATAGCATTTTAAAATTTCAAGTGTTCAACAATTTAAAAAAATTAGCAAAATTGAAAGTTTCACGATTTTGAGTTTTAAATGAATTTCTTCTGTTGTCCCTTGAAATCATAATTTATCATAATGGTACAAAAAGAGGGGGGTCTTGTGAATTATAGCATTTTAAAATTTCACATGTTCGACCGTATAAAAAAATTAGCAAAATTGATATTTTTTATGTGTTATAATACCCTTTGAACACTTCACGATTTTGAGTTTTGAATGAATTTTTTCACTTACCTCTTCATATCATGATGTATCATCATGGTACAAAAATGGGAGGTCAAGTGGGTTACAGCATTTCAAAATTTCACGAGTTCGACAGTTTTAAACAATTAGTGAAATTAATAATCATTTGAAAATTTCATGATTTTTGAGTTTTGGTTGAATTTCTTTTATTACCCCTGCATATCATGATTAATCATAATGGTACAAAAAAAAAAAAAAATTGGGGGGGGGGGGGGAGAGGGGGGGGGGGTCAGTGGGACATAGCATTTTAAAATTTCAAAAGTTCAACAATTTAAAAAAATTAGCGAAATCGAGATTTTTCTGCGTGCTATACACTTTGAAAAATTCACAATTTTGAGTTTCGGACAAATTTCTTCTGTTACCCCCTTCAAATCAAAAATTATCATCATGGTACCTAAATTGGCAGGTTCGGTGAATCATAGCCTTTCAATATTTCACGAGTTCAACAATTTAAAAAAATTAGTGAAATTCATACTTTTCAGTATGCCCTTTGAAAATTTCACGATTTTGAATTTTTGACGAATTTCTTCTGTCATCCCTTCATATCATGATTTATATCCATGGTACAAAAATTGGTGGGTCTAATAGGTTATAGCATTCCAAAATTTCACGATTTTGACAGTTTAAAAAAATTAGCGAAATTGATAATTTTCTGTGTGCTATACCCTTTGAAAATTTCATAATTTTGAGTTTTTGTTGAATTTATTCTATTACCCCTTCAAATAAATATTTACAATCAAGGTACAAAAATTGTGGGGTCTTGTGGTTTATAGAATTTTAAAATTTCACAAGTTTGACTGTTTTGAAAAATTAGTCAAATTGAAATTTCACGATTTTGAGTTTTTGTAGAATTTCTTGTGTTACCCCCTTCAAATCATAATTTATCATCATGGTACCAAAATTGGGAGGGGTCTACTGGCTTATAGAATTTTAAAATTTCACGAGTTCAACTGTTTAAATAAATTAGTAAAATTGAAAATTTCACGATTTTGAGTTTTATATAAATTTTTTATTTGTTACCCCTTGAAATCATGATTTAACATCATGGTCCAAAAATAGGGGTGGTCTGGTAAATTATAGCATTTTGAAATTTCACAAGTTCAACAGTTTTAAAAAATTAGCGAAATTGATATTTTTTGTGTTGTACCCTTTGAAAAAATTTTGATTTTGAGTTTTTGATGAATTTCTTCTGTTACCAATTCAAATCATGATTTATCATCCAGATATAAAAATTAGGGGGACTGGTGGGTAATAGCCTTTTAAAATTTTACGATTTTGATTGTTTCAAAAAATTAGCAAAATTTATATTTTTCAGTGTGCTATAAATACACTTTGAAAATTTTACGATTTTGAGATTTGGATGAATTTCTTATGTTACCCCTTCAAATCATGGTTTATTATCATGGTTCAAAAAAGAGGGGGTCTAGTGGTTTATAGCATTTTAAAATTTCACGAATCCCACAGTTTAAAAAAAAATAGCACAATTCAAAATTTCACGATTTTGAGTTTTGAATGAATTTTTTCTGTCAACCGTTCTAATCATGATTTATCATCATGGTAAAAACAAATTGTGGGGTCTAGTGGGATATTGAATTTTAAAATTCCAAGAGTTCAACAATTTAAAAATAAAATAGCGAAATTAATAATTTTTTGTGTGCTATAATACCCGTTGAAAATTTCACGATTTTGAGTTTCGAACGAATTTTTTTCGTTACCCCTTCAAATCAAGATTTATCATCACGGTAACAAAATGGGGTGGTCTGGTGAACGATAGACTTTCAAAATTTCATGATTTCAACAATTTCAAAAAACCAGCGACATTGATATTTTTCTGTGTGATATATACTCGTTGAAAATTTCACGATTTTGATTTTTGGACGAATTTCTTTTGTTTCCCTTTCATATCATGATTTATCATCATGGTACAAAATTTGGGGTGTCTAATAGGTTATAGCATTTCAAAATTTCACGAGTTCGGCAATTTTAAAAAATTAGCAAGATTGATAATTTTCAGTATGCTATACCCTTTGAAAATTTCACGATTTTGTGTTTTGGTTGAATTTGTTATGTTACCCTTTCAAATCATAATTTATCATCATGGTACGAAAAATTGGCGATCTAATGGCTTATAGAATTTTAAAATTTCAAGTGTTCGACATTTTAAAAAAAAAATCGAAATTGATATTTTTCTGTGTGCTATACCTTTTAAAAATTTTACAATTTTGAGTTTTGGATAAATTTCTTATGTTATCACTTCCAATCATAACTTATCATCATGATATAAAAATTGGAGGGTCAGGTGGGTGATAGCCTTTCCAAATTTCACCAGTTCAACAGTTTCTAAAAATTAGCTGAATTTTTATTTTTGTGTGCCACACTGAAAAATCTCAACTTCGCTACCTTTTTAAACAATTGAAAACGTATACTTTTAAAAGTTAGAAACTAACGAAACTTGTCAATTTTGATACCATTATGAGAAAGTATCATTTGATTAGATAACAGAATAAATTCATCGGTAATTCAAAATCGTGAAATTTAAAAGACAAATACTCGCAAAACCACCTGATTTCGCTCCCATTATGAAAAGAAATCATTTTACGAGATAATGGAAGCAACCAATTTGAAACAAAAAATCGTAAAATTTTCAAAGGCTATAGCACATTTAAAAATCCCGATTTCACTACTTTTTTAAACACTTGAAATCCTAAAATTTTAAAAGGCTAACACTTACAAAACCCCCTGATTGCACTCCCATTACGAGAAAAAAAAAATCCTTTCATAGGGTTATAAACCAATTCATTCGAAATTTAAAATCGCGAAATTTCAAAAGTTATAGCACACCGAAAAAATCTGATTTAGATACCATAACGAGAAAGCATCATTTGATTAGATAATAGAAAAAAATTCATTTGTAACTCAAATTTGTAAAATTTTGAAATGCTACACTACACTGAATAATCTCGATTTTGCTCCTTTTTTTAAATACTCAAAATCGAAAATTTTAAACAGCTAATACTTGCAAAACCCCCAATTTTGCTCCCATTATGACAAAAAATCATTTGAGAGGGCAACGGAAGTAATTGATCTGAAACTCCAAATCGTGAAATTTTCAAAGGTTATTGTACACCGAAAAATATTTTGTTACTTTTTTTAAAGATTAAAATCCTGAAATTTTAAAAGGCTAATACTCTCTAAACCCAACGATTTTTATCTCATATAATAAGACGTCATTTGATACGGTAACAGAAGAAATTGATCCAAAAATCAAAATCGTGAAATTTTAAAACATTACACCGAAAATTCCCAATGTCGTTACTTTTTTTAAACACTCAAAATTATAAACTTTTGAAAGACAAATACTAACGAAACTCCCCACATTCGATACCATTACGAGAAACCATCATTTGATTAGATAACAAAAGAAATTCATGCGTAACTCAAAATCTAAAATTTTTAAAGGTTACGGCATACTGAAAAATCTTGATTTCGCTATTTTTTAAAAGTTTAAATTCATGAAATTTTAATATGCTAACACCGCAAAACCCCCTGATTTCACTCCTATTACAATAAAAATTCAATTTGATAGGATAACGGAAGCAATTGATCAATAACTCATAATTGTGAAATTTTCAAAGACTAACATGACAAAAAATCTCGATTTAAAAAATATATATATATATTAAACTCGTGAAATTTTAAATCATAATACTGGCAAAAACCCCTAATTTCGCTCTTATTACAACAAAAGGTCATTTAACAGCGTAACGGAAACAATTGATCCGTAACTCATAATTGTGAAATTTTCAAATACATAGCAAAAAAATCCCGATTTTGTAACTTTTTAAAACACTTGAAATTGTGAAATTTTAAAAGGTTAACACTAGCCAAATCTCCTGATTTTGCTCCCATTATGACAAAATATCATTTGAAAGGGTAACGGGAGAAATTAATCAGCAACTCAAAATCATAAAATTCACAAAGACTATCGCATACTGAAAAATTCGGATTTCAATACTTTTTTTAAATACCTAAAATTGTGATTTTAAAGCGCTAACACTTGCAAAATCCCTGATTTCACTCCCGTTACGACAACAAATCATTTGATAGGGTAACGAAAGCACTTGATCAAAAACTCAAAATTATGAAATTTTCAAAAACTATAGCACACCGAAATATCCAAATTTTGCTACTTTTTTGAAACAATAGATATCATAAACTTTTGAAAGGCAATTACTAACGAAATCCCCTGATTTTGATACAATGACGAGAAAGTATCATTTGATTACATAACAGAAGAAATTCATCTGTAACTCAAGTTCGTAAAATTTTCAAAGGTTATATAGCACTCTGAAAAATTACAATTTTGCTACTTTTTTTTTAAACACACCCAATCGTAAAATTTTGAAAGGCTAACACTCGCAAAATCACCTAATTTTGCTCCCATTACGATAAAAATCATTTTAATAAGGTAACGGATGCAATTGATTCGAAACTCAAATCTTGAAATTTTCAAATATTACAATACATCAAAAAATTTGATTTCGGTACTTTTCTTAAACACTCGAAATCGTAAACTTTTGAAAGACAAACACTAGTGAAACCCCAATTTTTAACCATTACGAGAAAGTATCATTTAATTAGATCACTGAAGAAATTTATTCGTAACTCAAATCGTAGCACACTGAAGAGTTCTGGTTTCTCTACTTTTTTTAAACACTTGAAATCGTAAAATTTGGAAAGCCTGAAAATCGTAACCCTCCCTCTCCCGCCAAATTTCACTCCCATTCGCAAAAACATCATTTGATAGGATAATAGAAGCAATTGATCTGAAATTCAAAATCATGAAATTTTCAAAGGCTATATAGCACACCGAAAAATCTTAATTTCGTTATATTTTTTTAAACACTCTAATTCCTAAAATTTTGAAAGGCAAACACTCACGAAACCACTCGATTTCAATACCATTACGAGAAAACACCATTTAATTGGATAACGAAATAAATTGATTCGAAATCATGAAATTTTCAAAGGCTATAGCGCTTTGAAATCCCAATTTCGCTACTTTTTTTAAACACTCGAAATCGTAAACTTTTGCAATGCAAACACTAACGAAATCATCACAAGAAAGCATCATTTCATTAGATAACAGAAGAAATTCATCCATAACTCAAAATCGTAAAATATTCAAAGACTATAATACATCGAAAATCTCGATTTTACTACTTTTTTTAAATACACTAAATCGTTAAATTTTGAAAGGTTAACACTCGTAAAATCTTCTAATTTTGTTCCTATCATGACAAAAAATCATTTGATAGGGTAACAAAGACAATTGATATGAAACTCAAAATTGTCAAATTTAAAACCAAAAAATCTCATTTGGTTTTGGGAAAAGCTAGATGTTTGCAAACAATGTTCCCAAAAGAAATATGGGTCTTGAAGAAAAGGCCTCTTGGTTTTAAAAAGCCTCGTCATTCACAAAATCACAATTTTCTTTTATTACTTTGCAAATAAAGGTCACACATACATAAAAATAATTATAAGAAAAAATAACCCTAAGAGCTGAAAAGAGACTTAATAGTGTATGGTCCAGTAAGGTGGTCCGGCGATCCATTCCACATTAGCTCTGCATATTGTTGGTTGGCCATCTCCGACGGGTGACCGCCGTCATAAAACAGATATTTCCTAGGATTATCGCATAATCCGTAGAATCCCCTGTTTCCTCCGCATGTATTTGTTCCACGGTAAGGGCCTGACCCACAACATGCGGTTTTCCCTTGCTCCAAACCTACATATTATAACAAAAAGAAAATCATCGGATTGTCTCGATGCAAGTCCAAATCCAGTAAATTATCGTACAATTTTTTAATTCAACAAAATACTCTTCATTATCGAAAATTGTGTTACTAAATAATTTCAATTTCAAATCCAAAATTAGATTCGGATGATTTTACCTTTTCCCAATATTACAACACAAAACGTGAATTTTGTATTGAATGTAATACGAATATAATTTTTTTATGAAAAATTGATAAAAGTGATATCATTTTTAAGATATTAGTCAAACGAATCTTAATATATAATTAGATCATCAAAAAATATTGTATTAAATTCAACATGATGCGGAAAAATACGAAAGTTTCGAAATAGTGTGTTGAATGCAATACGAATGTGAAAAATAAAAATTCTAAAAGTATCATGCTGAATATAACACGAATCTGATTTTTTATGAAAAAATGATATTGAACGTGATTAAATCATGAAAAAAAAAACACAATGTGAAGGTTCCGAAGTGACATGTTAAATGTAATACGATTATAAAAAATAGAAATTTTGAAAATATCATGTTAAATATAAAATAAATTTGAAAACTAATAAAAAATAGTGAATGTAATATCATTTTAAATGTCTTATTAACACGAATCTGAATATATAATTAAATTATGAAGAAGAAAAAAATGTGTAAAACAATAGTTATTACCGAAGTTAGCTGGATTTGCCAGTCTCTCGGAGCCGGCGGTGTAGTAGTTGAAATAAGAATGCTTGAAACCTTTGAGATATTTCCCGAGTCTATTGAAATTTTGGAGTAAAAATGCATTGTGTAGCCCGGCCAGTGAGTTTAATTCTTCAATACAACTACCATTGTTTCTACCCAGGCATACCGGAAGACACCCCAAGCTGCCCACGCTCATGAAGGCAAATTTCCGACCTCCTCTTGCATATATATCCTTTTTAAGGGGAAAAAAAACACATTAATATATCAAAATTAAACATACAATTGTCTTTACAACAACAACAGCAATTAAGCCTTTGTCTTATTAGGATCGGCTACATAAATTCGTTTACGCCATAATGATTAATCAAAGGCTATCCCCTCACTCAAATTTAATCTCATCAAATCAATTCTAATATTCTCGACCTAAGTCTTCTTAAGTCTACCTTTTCCTCTAGTAGCTTCCTGCACTTGAACTAAATCACATTTTCTCACTCGTACTTTTATAGGTTTTCTATGCACATGTTCAAACCACCGGATTTTCTCTCATCTTCTCTTCAATATCAAATACAAATTGAAGGAGTGAAGTATATTTTTTCCCAAGAAAATGTTATGAAAATCCTAATATTAGGCTTTGTGCCCTAAAGTTTGGGTGCAATTTCATTTTATCCCTGGCATTTTAATTATTGCCATTCACCTTAAAATTTGATTTTCGTATCAATTTGCTCCAATTAACTAATTTTGGTCAACTTTCAGAATAAGGGGCAAGTGTAAAGACCCTATAACTTTAAAGGTACATAGCGCAACGTAACGTTTTATTTTTTTGCATTGCTCTTCTCTCTTGCGCGAATCAGACAATTGGACCAAATTAATACAAAAATTGAATTTTAAGCTTCAAAGTGCAACAATTAAAATAGCATGGGGCAAAATGAGAATTCACCTTAAACATTAGGGGTCTAAAGTGTGCTTTGGCCCTAATATTATATATATGTTGAATGTGTAATTTACCTTGATAACGGCGGTGATGTTTCCTACGACCATGCTTACGTATTGCTCGTGAGAGAATGATCGGAAAAAGGTGGAGTTGGTCAAGTAAGGTGTGACGTAATCGTTATTTCCGATGGCAAACAAGTAAACGGCGCCGGCGACAACTCGGTGTGCCTCTCTCTTACCCTTCTTTCTAATCAGTCGGCTTTGGATATCCTTGAAGTACCTCAGCTGAGTGTTAAGGTTAATCACCTGTCCAAAAAAAAAACGTTTAACTAATTTACATTTTTATCCTTAAAGTATGAGGAGAATGTTTATGTGAAACATAACATTTGTCAAATTGCATATTGGATTCTTCAAATTTCACATTTATTTTGGTTCCACAAAATTGAAAATATTGTTAATAATTTTGAACGAGGAACAGATTGTGCCCAGCACATGGTCTTCTAATTAGAATATTTTCATCTTTAATCAGTCCACTAAACATAAGATATTTTTTCCTAATAACAAATTTACCTTATCTCATTTTTCAAGTGAATCATTTCTGGGAAAATGTTAAGGGAAAACATCTTAAATTTAATAGAGTAATTAAATAGCAAAAATATCTCTATTAGTAAATTATAATCATAAATTTCTCATAAATGATAAAAGTATAATTTTCTTTTTCTTAATATCATACTCCTTTATTTATTATATAGATAATATACATAGATATCTGTGTGTATATATATACCTGTCCTGGAAGAGTTTCATCCAAAGCACCGGCGGCGCCGGATGCGAAGTTTACACCGTAAGAAATTTCATCAAGACCCGGTTGGAGATACGGCGGAGCAAATGGTATCTTCGCATATTCAGCTGCAACAAAATTATAAAAATGAAAAATAAAAACTATAGTTTTGAGTTTCTTTTATATATATGTGCGTGTGTGTGTGTGTGTGTGTGTGTGTGTATAGAGAGAGAGAGAGAGACTTACCGATAAAGTCAGGGATGAGACGGCCGTCGCATGGCCGTCCGGTGGGGTATTTGAAAAAGTTCGCTCCGTACGGCGGAAAGTTTGCCCGGAAACCTACGGACGTATTAATGTAATTATTATTTCCGACGTCGAAATTCGCATCTCCGAACACGAAAAGTGCCCGTTTAAGGTTTTCGGGCCGACCAGCATGGCTAGTGGAAAGACAA
Source organism: Eucommia ulmoides (assembly GCA_016647705.1). Classification (NCBI taxonomy): domain Eukaryota; kingdom Viridiplantae; phylum Streptophyta; class Magnoliopsida; order Garryales; family Eucommiaceae; genus Eucommia; species Eucommia ulmoides. The sequence continues at coordinate 276,944 of CM028338.1, forward strand.
GCGAAAACGAAGAAGAATACGATGGCTGAGCCAAATCGGAGATTTGCCATTGCTATCGTCAAAATGTAGAGAGAGAAGAAACAATGGGGATTGGAAAATTAGTGCATGGGTTATTGGGCATCTATAGAGATGAAAATGGTTAAAAATGGCAATGGTTGAACGTAATTATAGAGTGAGGAAATATTTGGAGTTTGATTTTTTATTTTTATTTTTTATCATCGGATCTCACCTGTCACTGTCACCGCCACAGCTAATCTTATTAGGGTGATGTTGTTGTAGAAAATAAATAAAGAACAAGTTTACCAAAATTTCTTGGGATGAGTCACGGACTAGGTCGCTCTTTTTAAGACGTTTCGCGGCTCTGCCAAAAAACGTGCAAGCAGTGTATCAGTCCCGTCGTCCCCAGGATAAAACAGTCCAGAATTCTTCTCTGTCTAGGACGTTCTTTGCACTATAGAAGTCCCGAAAACCAAACACCCCCACACACTGTTCGTAAAAACGAACAACCTGCTCGGAAACCAAAATCAAACTGAAGAAACAGTACCGGAACAATTCCGGAACAGGAAAACAGAAACAGTTCGCTGTTCGGAACAAAAAACAGAAACAATTCGCTGTTCGGAACAGAAAACAGAAACAATTCTGGACAGAAACAATGCAGAAACCGAAACTGTGTAGAAACAAGAGCAGGACTGTTTTTTGTTCTTTTGTTCTTGTTCTTAAAACTGAAAAAAAACTTGTATTTATAGGGAAACAAAAACAAACCGTTTGAAAAAATTTTGAAACCGAAATTAATAATTAAAAAACGTTTAAATAATTTAATTCTTATTTAAACGTTTAACAGTTTTAAAAAACGTTAAAACTTTTTTTTTTAAAAAAATATTTTTTAAACAAAAAAACTGTATAGAAACAGGAGCAGGACTGTTTTTTGTTCTTTTGTTCTTGTTCTTAAAACTGAAAAAAAAACTTGTATTTATAGGAAAACAAAAACAAACTGTTTGAAAAAATTTTGAAACCGAAATTAATAATTAAAAAACGTTTAAATAATTTAATTCTTATTTAAACGTTTAACAGTTTTAAAAAACGTTAAAACTTTTTTTTAAAAAAAAATATTTTTTAAACAAATAAATAAGTGTCACCTCATCACACGCGCGACGCGACGCGACGCACGTGTGTGGTAAACCGGTAGGGATGTAACTCCTCTTCCCTCCACAAAATTTGGGTACCCCTTGGGGCACACCCCAAGTGTCTCACATACCCCTAGATATCCACTTTAATTTCACATCTCCCAACCAATGTGGGACAAAAGAATTTGAGGAAAAAACCAATTTGACACATTTGGCACTTTCTATTCTAACAATTAAATTAAAATTCATTTGTTTCAACAGGTGATATACGAGAAGGATCCAAAAAAATTTGATAAACAATTTGAAAAATTAAAATTTTAACCAATACCGTCTATCAAAATTATTGTAATATATAAAAATTAATGTTATATGTTATACGTACAATAATTTTTAGATTTTTGACAATAATTTTAAACTTTAAAATTACTGTAGAAATTAAAATTTTAATTTTGTATACCAGTTATAGATTATATTATTCATTCAAAGACTGACTATATGTAAGTTCATTGATTTGGACAAAATAAAGCATTTATGAATAGTACTTGTACCTATATTTTTTATTAATTGATATGAACACGTTAAAATATATTTTATTTTATTTTTCAAAATAATTATGTATTCCAAATGCACATTTCTCCAAAGTCAATAGTCCAAGTCGACCAACAAGAACCCATTAAATAATTAATTAATTAAATGTTTTTCAAATAAAATATAGGACAAATTTCACTTTAGACCCTCTAATTTTGATCAAATATTTATGTTGTTTGATAAGTTTAGTTCATTTTCCATTAGACTCTCTATGTATGATCCGTTCTCTCTTTCTATATATATATGTGTGTATAGAGATGAGAGAGAGAAAACCGAAATGATATAGAGAGAGAAGATGAGCATGAAAGATGAATACAAAAAGAAAAGAGAGAGAAAAACATTCAGAGCCAATTGCAAGCTAAAAGAGGAGAAAGAAGACGAAAAAAAAAAATATATATATATATATATAAAGGTTAACTAAACTTTACAGTTGTGATTTGACCAATTTACACTTACCCCTGTAGTTTGAAAATCGACACTCACCCCCTTTATAGTTAGATTTTCAAACCACTTACTCCCTGATATAAGGGGTAAGTACAACAAATATCTGACCACAGGAAGATAAGTGACAATTTTCAAATTACAATGGGTAAAGTGCAAATTAGTCAAATCACAGATAAATAAAGTGCTATTAACCTAAAAAAAAAAAAAAAAAAAAGAGAAATATTTATATTAATAATTTAAAATATAAAATAGTAGAGTGAAAAATTAAGATTGAACAAAATAAAGATAAGGATGTGGTCATGATGCCTTCTCATGCATATATGCACGTCTTTTTGTACATAAAATTCTTATCTTGTTTTTTTTCCATCCTACCAATGGCCAAGATTAATTAATTAATTAATTAATTAATATATATAGAGAGAGAGAGTTTTTTATTATTTAGTCTCTATTTAAGAGATCATGTAGGATTCAGACCTTTTTGAACTGTTCATTTGACATTTAGACCTTAATTAAGTTTTTAGTTCTTGAATAGACAAAATAGGACATGAAAAGACACATATATCCCTCTCTCTCACATTTACGTTAACTATCTTTTTATTTTTGATTCACAATCTTTATTCTCTCTAAACCAACCCACGTTCACTCACAATCAACAATTGTCATTCTCTCTCTAAACAAACCCACATTAACTCACAATCAATTTTATCGCCTTATTGAGCACCAATCTGAAAATTGAGAGCTTCTCTCTCTAGCTTGAACTCTCTCTCTAAAAACCCTAGGTGAAGGAGGCGGCGGTGGTGAAATCGCAGATCTATTCATCTCACGCTCGCTCTCTCCGATCTCGCTTCGCCAGTTCTCGTCGTCCTTGACCTCAGCGACAGTCGACTTTGGGCTGCGATACCCGTCGGCGGTCAGATCTGGGCGCTCTCGGTTCTGCTCTTTCATGGCGACAACGACCTCAGCAATCGGTAAGGCTCTTTCTCTCTATCTCGCTCCAGATCTATACCTCTAAATAGATCGGAAGCGACGATTTGGATCGGACCGGTAATGCGCTCTCTCTCTCTCTCTTTGCTCTCTTGATTTCTCTGTGAAATCCCCAAGATCGGCGATGGCTACAGGCTTGGACATGTCCGGCGGTTGTCATGTCTCAGATTTGCCGCCGCGTCCTACGCTATGTATGGAAACAGTGTTTTTCTTCTTTGGTTTTGCTCTAGCAGTAGTATGGTTTGCCTCTACCTTTTTTATTCTTACTTCTAGATGCTAAATCGCTTCAATTTTTGTTTTCAATCTTCTATGTAGGTTTCGTTTGGTTAGGTTTTGGATTCTACTGTATGCTTCTATTTCAGGTTCTCGATTTCGGATCATGCCTAAAAGTTCTGTTTGTTGAATTCTCTTTGTTTGTTTATTTCATAACCAGTGAATACAAGTTGGTTAGATTTTTGTTTTGGTTGGGTGGTTTAGTCCTTCTTTGTGTATATTTCTAGATGTATCTCGAAGTTTTTAATTCCCACAAAAATGTGTATTAACGTTAACACAAACACGACCCAAACATAAATTCAAATCTGAATTGCAAAATTTTTTTTAGGGTCTGTTTGGTTTTTTATTTATTTTAGGAAATTTTCAAATCTGAATTGAATTTTTGTTATGGCTATGAATGGTGGTGGAGATGAAGGGGGTGTTAATTTTACGTTAACGTTGATGTATTTATGTGATTTTTTTTCACATATTTTCTGGACAAAATTAATGAGTTAACGTTAACTCACAAAGAGGTAACACAATATGAATTAACGTTAATGCAAACTCAACCCAAACATACATTCAATTCAAAATGACAAAATATTACATGTGACAGTTAACATTAACGCACAACAAAAGTATGTGATAGGACATTAACGTTAATTTTCAAGGAAAATACGTTAACACACAGAATTCTTAAAAAATAAAATACGTTAACACACAGAGAGATAAAAAATGTACATTAATGTTAACACAAATCCACACAAAACAAATTATGTATGATGAGTTAACATTAATGTAACACACAAACCAGATGGAAAAAAATGCGTTAACGTGAAAAAAATAAATTAAAACAAAAAAGATCAACACACAAAAAAGGAACAAAGACATGAATACGTTAACGTTAACACAAAAAACTCCAAAAAACATGCGTTAACGTTAACGTGTAAAAAAAATATGAATTCAACAACGTTAACGTGAATTCAAAATGTATTTTTGTAATATAGTAACTGAATAATTACATTAACGTTAACTCACTGTTAATGTTAACATGTATGATTTTTAAAAATATAAAAAATACGTTAACGTTAACGTACAAAAAAAAATATGAATTCAACAACGTTAACGTGAATTCAAAATGTATTTTTGTAATATAGTGCCTGAATAATTACATTAACGTTAACTCACTGTCAACGTTAACGTGAATAATTTTTAAAAATATGAAATGGGTTAAGGTTAACATGCAAAAAGAAACATGGATTCAACAACGTTAACGTGAATTCAAAATGTATTTTTGTAATATAGTGTTTGAATAATTACGTTAGCGTTAACTCATTGTTTGTCCATTTTTGTCTTGTTACATAGGACAAAATGACATATTCATAAATATTATTGATTAGCATGGGCAAAATGCAATGACTTTTTTCTAAATATTTTATGGGTGAAAAAAAGTGGTCTCCAGGTCTGAATCCTAAACACCTACCTAACAAATGACTAAATAATAAAATCTCCATATATATATATATGAAGAGATTTCAATTTCATATAAAAAAGTTATAAATTTTCAATTTTTGGACTTTACTAGATTGGATCCAATTTTGATTTTTTGTTTTATCCAGCGGCAGACTTAAAATTAGTTGAGGAGGGATTTTAAGAGAGTTTATTATATATTTCTATAATTTAAGGAGTTTGTGTATAATTTTAAAATATTTTAATTGGTTTTTTTTTTCTAACAGTATATAGCCAAAAAAAATAATGTTTTGATTTTACGTACTGTTTGAGAATAGTTTATTGGGAAAATTACCAGTTGAACCCACAATTAACCTTAATCTACCAATACACCCTGGTCCTTTATTACCGAACAGATCAATCCCTCACCGATTTTACTGTGCACCGATCAATCCTAAATTCGTCAGCCGTATATTTTTCGATGACCGATTTGCCCCTCCGTTATACGTGCAACGAGATTTCATTCTTGAATCAGTGTTTTAGTTGCGGAAACATGCTATAAATATCAAATTATGTAGAATTTTCCTAATATACATTGCATTTCGAATTTCAAAATCAAAAAATCGGTGTGGACTCTGCAATAACGATCGAATCAGAGAAGCTATGGAATGGCAATTGATGTATTATTCCGAGCCGAGCAACAACAGGTAACACCTATTCTCATTTGATATGTGCCAATCGTAGTGATTTTAAAGACATCTAGATATCATAGTTAGGGTTTCAATAGTAACATGTATAAAGATCTTGTTTTTTCATTGATGAAGTGTTTTCTTATCGAACATATGTGCGCGAAAATGCTTTTACGAATGGATGATACAGTGTTTTTCCGTGCAGATCGACATATATAGTAGTTTTTTTGGATGATTCTGATTGATTCACGCAGTTCACAGTATGAAATGTAACATACACACACAGCATATGCGAAATGGAATACAATACATAACGCACATAACGTTACACTTATAGCGTGTTACATTGATAGGGCGTGTTACATTTAACAAGAAAAAAGGGGCGTGTTACATGTAACATTAACATAACGGTGTGATGTTACATGTAACATCATTAGGAAAAAGGGGAGTGTTACATGTAACATCAACATAACGGTGTGTTATGTTTGATGTTACATGTAACATATTTATTTTTTGGGTAAGAGACAAAAAAACATGTTCTGATGGTTATTGGTATGTCAGCAAGGAGCATTTTTTTATTACATGCATGTTCAAGTATGAGGGGGTGATCACATGTTTGAGGATTGCCAACAATAATAACATTAGCGATTTGTGTAACAAGATTGTAAACATAAATAGTTGTTGTTGGGTAATAAAACTGTTACAATTTTTTCACATTTTCTAAGGTGTTTTTATGTTTTTGTTTGATTGCATGCACACATTGCATGTTATTAATCTTTTGAATGTTTACAATATATACAAATGTGGATTACACAGGGGGACAAGAAAATATTGACTGACATATTGAACCCAAAAATTATAGAAGCATTTTCTGACAACTATAGATATGTGCATTTCCCAATAAAACTGTAGGAATGACATCATCAACGGGACACTGGACGTTGCTCGTTTGTGATAAGCAACAGCAGAAGTAGACACACTACAATTCAATCAACCTTCAAAGTCCTGAAGATGTGGATAGATTTTACAAGAACGCAAAAAGACTTGTGAGTTTCAGTACATAGTTTTGAAGTTTGTCAGTGCAATGTTGAATGAATAATCCTCACCATTTTTCCATGTTCAAATGTAGGTTCGTTATGTTGATGCATTATTGTCAGAGGAAACCAGCGAATATCAGTTGTTGGTTACTAAAATTTCAAACTCCGAGAATGTCCCGGATCAAGGATCATTTGTGTAAGTGCACTTCATTAATTGCTTATTAATTATGATTATCCAAACACAACTAGTTTTTGCTTAATTCTCTTAATATATGATATTTCGCAGCATTGATTGCGGTGTTGCTATAATCCATGTCATGAAGAGCATTTTCAATAGCGTACAAATCAACGTTAATTATGGCATTGAAGGTTTTCGAAGAGAAAGAGCAGCACTCGTGCATGAATTCCTCAATGATCCACTCAGATCTTGGACATTGGATGACTTCAAAGCAAGGAAAACTAACGAAACACGTCGTGCTAAAGATGTTGAACAACATCGCACCTAACTGGGCCCCCCTCTCCCAAAAAAACCAAAACAACTGAAAAATCAGAGTTTGATATGTGTGGATTTGAACAATTTCCTTTTTAATCTGTCTTTTTTGGGTTTAAACATCATACATAGCTAGATATTCATTTTTATTTTTATTTTTACTTTTAAAGGTATACTTGGTAGGTTCTTTTTGCAGTGTGTGTAAAATGTAACACAAATTTTTTGGATGTACGCACCATTATTTTACTGGTTTAACACTTTTTTGTAACGTTTGATTGCGTCTCAGAGACACAAACTAGAAAAAATTGACAATTCGGAAACTAAACGATTGAAATGTTACATGTAACATTTCCACTTACACATACATTCTCATATTTTTTCAAAAAGGATGTTACATGTAATATTAGTTTTGACCCACACCTTGGATGTAATCAATGTCACAGGGACACACATACTCAATTTTTTTTCAAAATGATATTACATATAATATTTTATCTTGCCCACCCCTAGATGTTTATGTTACATCTAACATTTCACATGAACACACAAACTCAATTTTCTTTTCAAAATAATGTTACATGTAACATTATATTTTAACCCAAACCCTAGATGTAATCATTATTACATCGACACACATACTCAATAATGTTACATGTAACGTTATCTTACCACACAACCTAGATATTTTATGCAACATGTGAACAGATGTTACATATAACATTTCAATGTTACATGTAACATGAATGTAATACGGATGTTATGAATTTCACTCTTGTCCATTTGAATGTTACATGTAACATTAGTTAAATCAATTTAAGTATCTCCAAAAAATGTGATTAACATCTCATTTGGAAAAGAATCAAACGCACATAATTATTTTGCAATTTTTCAATTTTTTTCATATGGAAATTTGAGATAAAAATTGTACAGAGTGTGCGCATGGATATTGAGATCGTTTACCAAAATTAGATCCGCAAAATAGGGAGGCGAAGATCTTATTCAGTGTGAGACGCATCACGTAAGGGTATTTTCGTCACAGAAATGGAAAAGGGATCAATCGGTGTAAGAAAATGTGAGAGGGTTTAAACGGTAGTTTCGGCCACAATATGGGACCGTTCGGTCAACGCCCCTAGTTTATTTTACTCTTCAACCATAAAAATACATCCCTACTATTCAAAACTAATTTTCGAATTATAATCGAAACAAGTTGTTATAAACTCCCTCCGAACCTAAATAATTATCATACTTTCCTTTTTAGAACGTTTTGAAATAATTATCTTTCTTTTAACGAACACAATTTATTATTTTTCTTAAAAACATAAGCCTCTTCTCAAATTTCAAAAATTTCATACCCTCCTAATTCTAAAAAAAAAAATTGAAACAGTTCCTAAAAATTTGCGGACAGTCAAACATGACACAAATAAGAAAAATATGATAAAATAATCAAAAAAAAAAAAAACATTCAAACACTACCTAAAATATCGTATAAAGTCATGCATAACACTAATAGCGGCAATATATATAGTAAACTAATCTAAAAATATTCAAATACTATCTAAAACATAGTATAAAGTCATGCATAACACTAATAGCGGCAATATATATAGTAAACTAATCTAAAAATATTCAAATACTATCTAAAACATTACGCAAAGTCAATCAAGATAATAAATTTAGAATCAAGCAAGTATTTTTATTTTTATTTTATTTTTGTAATTCTAGAATTTAACAAATTTTATCAACACAATTTTACTTGGAAAAAAAAAGTTATAAAAAACTATACAAATATTCAAGTTTACACCCCCAAACAAAACCTACATATACATATAATTAGAGGCACTGCAAAAGTTGTTTGAGGTTGTAAGATCCTACATTGTTATTGTTGTGGTTGTTCCACATTTGAACCGCAATTTGTTTGTAAGCCCTTTCTGTAAGATGAAAAGAGTCCCAAAACACGTACTTATTAGGATCCTTACACAACTCGAACTTCTTTGAGACAACTCTTGTCCCTCCGCAGCTAAAAATCCCTCTCAATTTTCCCGATCCACAGCACGCCCTTTGTCCTTCACTAAAACCTTTTATCACCGACAACAAACAAACAACCTTAATTTTTTATAAATTTAATATTCATCAAATGGTAGACAAAAACATATAGGAAACAGGTTGAGGGTACAAAAAATGGGGGGGCCGAAAAAAAATAGCTCCTCCATCAATTTTTTGGATTCGTCGTTGAGTTGATATCATTTCAATTACAGTTAAAATCGATTAAATATTGATAACTGAAAAAATGGAATAAAATTTTCTAAGAATAGGAAAAAAATAGAGAATTATACAGTAAAAACATTATACATTATCGTACCGTATTTGGAGGGGCGGCTGATTCTTTGTATGAGATTGTTGCTGAAATCGAATTGCGAATATCTGAAATCTTTAAAACGAGTCTTCTCCATTTCAGAGAGTGTTTTGAAGAGGGCATTGTTGTGAAGTTTTGCAAGGAGTGAAACTTCTTCTTGAAGACAGTTTGTGTAATTGTTTGTGTTTGTGTTGTTGAGAATAACTCTGAGGCCCGGAAAACAACCCAATGGCGCCAAATTTATGAACCCGAATTTTCTTCCTCCCATTTTGTATATCTCCTGTCCACATTCACACAAAAAAATAATAGTTTTAGACCTCGATAATGTGTCGTCGGGTCCAATCAAGGCCCGGGCCAATGAAAAATATGTGAAATTCAAGCCCGCCCACATGCCCGTCAAACTTTGCGCATTTGGGTCGAAAGTGGGTCAAGCTAGGCCCGATGGGCCTTGAGAAGTTTCAAAACTCGCTTTTTTTTGGAAATGCTACTTTTAGTAGTACCGCTAACCACATTTTATCGGGGGGGTTTGTCATGGGCCCTAAATTTCATTGTCCATTATTTAATCAACCCACTCACAACAACAGTATTTTAAGAACTCTAGTAGTTTTTGTAGAAATTGAAAGTCAATGTACTACATGAAATTCAATGCAATATTTTATTTGAAAATTTTGTTGTGATTTTTTATGTAGTATAATAATTTTAAACATCTGGAAAAACTACTTCAGTGCATGGAATGATTTTTAGACCTCAATAACGTGTCGGTCATGCCCAATCAAGGCCCGGGCCAATGAGAAATATGTGAAATTCAAGCCCGCCCACATGCCCGTCAAACTTTGGGCATTTGGGTCAAAAGTGGGTCAAGCTAGGCCCGATGGGCCTTGAGAAGTTTCAAAACTCGATTTTTTTTTATTTGAAATGCTACTTTTAGTAGTACCACTAACCACATTTTATCGGGGGGGGGGGGGGGGGGGGGGGGTTTTGTCATGGGCCCTAAATTCCAGTGTCCATTATTCAATCAACCCACTGACGACAACAGTTTTCTAAGAACTCTAGCAGTTTTCTAAGAACTCTAGCAATTTTTGTCAGAAATTAAAAGTCACTTCACTACATGAAATTCGATGCAACATTTTGTTTGAAAATTTTGCACTTATTTTTTCAGTAGTATAATGATTTTTAACTTCTGAAAAAACTACTTTAGTGTATGGAATGTTCACCAAGAATCCCCATTTTATATAATATGAAAAATAGCTTGTGAACTGTTCACCAACAATCCTCCATTTTATCTGTCAAAGATAAAAATTTACAGTGATTCTCATATAATGCAGTGATTTTTTACTTCAACAAGAAATTATTCTAGCGCGTAAACTATTGACTCGAAACATTCACTGTATATGTGTTTGCAGGTTTAGAAAGAAAACTTACATGGATTACAGAAGTGAAGTTACCAATAACGATGGAGACATATTGTGAATGAGAGTAGGAGGATAGGAGGGTGGATTTAGTAAGCAAAGGGCTCATATAATCGTTGGTTCCAATGCTAAACAGGTAGACGGCTCTCGATAACGTTTTCTTGGCCTCCACCTTTCCCAATTCACGTTTCAATCGACCCTCTACCTTCTTGAAGTAACCTAATTGTGTTTTGAGACTAATGACCTGTCAAAATTCCGTCAAAAGTTCGAATTCACTATACTACATTAAAATTACTGTAATATTTTACACGAAAAATATACAGTAATTTTAATACTGCAATGACTTCTAAAGTTTGAAAAAAAAAATTGTAACACGTGGATTATATGGACAAAAAATTACAATTGTAAATTGTTCTAATTGTGTGTTCAGACTGATTACCTGTGAAAGGTCATGGAATTCCGTCAAAAGTTCAAAGTTATTATACTATATTAAAATTACTGCAATATTTTACATGAAAAATATACAGTGATTTTAATACTGCAATGACTTTCGAATTTTGAAAAACAATATTGTAACACGTGAACTATATGGATAAAAAATAACAATTGTAAATTGTTCTAATTGTGTGTTCAGACTAATTACATGTGAAAAGTCATAAAATTCCGTCAAAAGTTCAAAGTCACTATACTACATTAAAATTACTGCAATATTTTACATGAAAAATATACAATGGTTTTAATACTACAATGACTTTTGAATTTTGAAAAAAAAAAAATACTATAACACGTGGACTATATAAACAAAAAATAACAATTATAAATTGTTCTAATTGTGTGTTCAAACTAATTACCTATGAAAAGTCATGGAATTCCGTCAAAAGTTCAAAGTCATTATACTACAGTAAAATTACTGCAATATTTTACATGAGTGATTTTAATATTGCAATGACTTTTAAATTTTGGACGGACAAAAACTTACAATTGTGAACTGTTCATCACCTAAAATAAAATTTGTAAAAGTGGGCCGGAGCCCATGTTTGGCCTAGAATAGGCAAGCCCAATGAAACATAGACTATAGTAAATTGAAGGGTTAATTACTTTTTACCCCCTTATAATTTGATCTCGTTTCATTTTAAGTCCTCGAGTTTAAGAACCTATACATCACTCCCTTTTACTTTTGACTAAAGAAAAAAATCACATTTTATTTATAAAAATATATAAAATAAAATAATTTCAGTTTATTTTTAAAAAAAATAATTTAAAATTTAAGGTAATGAAAGAGAAAAACTAACATTTTTCAGATGAAAATTTTAATATTACCATTTTTTAGCATGTTCGGTTAAGTAAAAACAAACAAAACAAATATTATAATTAAGTAGGAAAGGGTAAATTATAGATTTTTAATACCAAGGTCATCCCTATGATTGTTATAATACCTCTGACACTCTTATCACATTTTATTAACAAAAATACTATTTCTAACATATTTTTTGTTATTCTTTTATTTATTTTTAATTTGTTTTTTATTTTTTACTTTCTCTCTATTGTTTTTTATTTTTTTATTTTTATATTTTTATATTTTGTTTGATATTTTCTATTTTATTTCTTTATTTTTATAGGTGGTGTTTATAAAAAAATCAAAAGTAAAAAACTAAAAAACAAAAAACAAACGAAAAAAAAGATAAAAAAGAAAAGTTTAAATTTAAAATAATAATAATATAAAACAAACTAATTTTATTTTATTTTTTAAAAAAAATAATTTAAAATTTAAGTAATAAAAAAGAAAAACAAACATTTTTCAGATGAAAATTTTAATATTACCATTTTTTAGCATGTTCGGTTAAGTAAAAACAAACAAACAAAAAAAATATTATAATTAAGTAGAAAATGGTAAATTATAGATTTTTAATATCAAGGTCATCCCCTATGATTTTTATAATACCTCAGACACGCTTATCACTTTTTATTAACAAAAATATATTTTCTAACATATTTTTTGTTATTCTTTTATTTTTTATTTATTTTTTTTATTTTTTACTCTTTCTCTTGTTTTTTATTTTTTATTTTTATATTTTGTTTGATATTTTCTATTTTATTTCTTTATTTTTATAGGTGGTTTTTATAAAAAAATATATATATATCTAAAGTAAAAAACTAGAAAACAAAAAACACACACACACAAAAAAAAAAAAAAGACAAAAAGAAAACTTTAAAATTTAAAATAATAATACTAATATTTTTTTCTTTTTTTTTTCCAAAATCTATTTTTCACATTTTGTTTTTTCGATTATTACTTTCTATCTTTTGTAATTTTGCACGAATACCATAAAAATTAAAAATTAAAATTGAAACAAATGAATTAAAAAATACAGAACAAAAATGAAATAAAATATAAAATAAAAAGAGTATTTCTGACAATGAAAAATGATGAAAGGTGAATTGAACAATCAAACTAAAAAGAGAAAACGTGTCTTAAATATTATGAAAATAACAAAAGATATTGTCAATATTTATCAAAATGACGTGGGATCTCTCGAAGAAACCCTACTAGCATTAGCGAAATTATAATAAATAGACAAGTCACCTAGTTTTAAGGAACGAGTCATCGCAAAATATGCGCTTTAAGTAAATTAAAGCGTTGTGTGGTAGTGATGTACGCGCATTTACTCCACTTAGAGCGCATAATATTTTAGTTGCGTTTTTCCATATACCAGACATAAACTCTTGAACCGTGAGAACGATAGGACAAGAGAGTACTCTTGTTAGTGGGGCTGTCTGCTCATGGACAAAAAACCATTAATTTTTGGGTAAATGTACCTCATTAATCTTTTTTCTTTTTTGTAGCTTGACAAGACAACCTTTTGTCCTAGCATAACACATGCATGTCACATTCTAAGAACTCAATGACTACTTATAATTATTGCCCACTATATCATCAAAATTCAAGTTGCTTTTAACCCAAATTTTTAACCTAATAGCTATCTCGTGCATAACTCTAACGGGAGATTTAGGGTAAAAAAAAATTAAGAAATTTTTTTAATTTTTTGAAAGGTCTTAAGATCTTAAAAATTATTTTATAGATCTTATCTCATGTGTAAAAAAAATTATTATTACAAGATTTCATAAAATAGTATTTTTATGAGATAGGACGTTTTGAAGAAATTTTCCTAAATATTTGTATGTAAAAAAAATAGAATTACTTTTAGATTTTTTTTAAAAAATAATTTTTTTTTCTATTTAAAAATAATAATTAACATTTTTTACATAAATCTCTCCCCCGAAATATAAAAATATATAATAAACTCATTAAAAATAATTTTAAACCCCCTTTAATCAATTTTCACAATTTTCAAAATATTCCGTTGTTGATTGATATCTGGTTTGGTTATATACATTTAATTTGATTCTATTTTTTTGTATAAAAATTGAACATTTATTTTTCATGACTTATTTAATTAAAAAATATTAATTTACAAAATTTGCTTAGGAGAAATGTGACTCTTAATTATTATTATTTTTTATTTAAAAACAAAAAAAAGAGGCTCTAACTCATGGATTTCCTTTGAATTGAACAACTTTACGGCTTTACTTTAACTCTTTTTTTTTTTAAGTAAAGAAGGAGATGTAGTTATCTCGTGATAAAGCTCCACTGTTAGGCCTAACATGCTGCTGATTAATGCCTAATTACCAAACATTAAACAAATTCTGCCCTAATCACCTAGAGAGAGAAGGGTTTGAATATGTGTTTAGCCCTCATTAGAGTTTGGAAGTAATTTCTTAGTTAGGAAGTAACTAGGTAGTTTCAAATAGATCCTTCTTGTTCGAATATTACAATTTAAAATCATATGGTGTCAAATACAGTAACTCCTTTGACTTATATAATGATTTAAAAATTCTAAAGTGATCGTTGTGGAATAGAAATCTAACAGCCGCCCTTAAGTGCAACCTAATTTACACAGATGATTTGACTACGATAAAATAAGAGGGCGAATTTCCATGACCTTACAGTGTATAGTGAAATAGTTCTTTTGACTTATATAATGGTTTGAAAATTCTCAAATAATCCAAAAATCTAACAAGTATACACATGATTATTTATCATGTTAATTGCCTTTTACTCTCTTGTTTTATATTGTCTCCTCTATTTTAAAAACTTACACTGTACTTGTAATTCAACGGAAAAATATTTTTTTTAACCTGACAGAATATGTTAAAAATTAGTGAAATCAACCCTAAAATTAACGGAATATAATTCCCTATAGTTTTTACAATTTGTGTAATCTAATTGGGGATAAAAAAAAATATATATATATATATATAGTGGACTTATTTGGCCTTATCTTAAATTTAAAGGACTAATCTGTAACATAACAAAAATTTAGGTACCTCTCCTTGAAAAGTCTCAACAAGAGCTCCTGCTCCAGCTGATGCAAAATTTGCTCCGTTCATATATTCATTAAAACCCGGTTCAAGAAATGGAGGAATCAACGGTAATTTTGCATATTCAGCTGTTAATTCAAATTAATAATTAAAAAATATGTAAATTAATTCATATTTAATAATGCATGCAGAGCTTACCGATGAAATCTGAGACCAAACGGCCGTCGGAAAACCTGCCGGTCGGAAACTTGAAGTATGATTCGCCGTATGGCCGGAAATTGGCTTGGTCCAGGGCGGTGGTGTTGATGTAGTTATTGTTGCCGGCGTCGAAGAATGAGTCTCCGAAAATGAACAAGGCGACGTGTTGTTCCGGTCGACATTCTCCGACGACTCTCGCCGGAATGGGAATTGCAGAGAGGATGAAGAAGAAAAGGGTTGACTTGTTAATAATTCCCATGAAGAAGTGTTCAATATTTATGAATTGTGTTTGGCTGATCTTATTTATATATGAGGTTCAATTTATATTGACTATAAACTTGAGGGACTAAATATGTAATTTTGTAAACTTCAAGTACTACATAAACCCTCACCCCAAATTTTAAATGAAAAATAAATACTTTCTATTAACAAATTCAACTAAAATTAGAGTAAAAATACTTTCTGGTCTTCAAAATATATACCGTTTTATTTTATATAATTGATTTGTACAAGTTTTTTCGTGATTAGAGTTTTATTTGAACCATTTTGAATTTGAGTTTTAATATTTTAATATTACTTATAGATTTTTTTTAAAAAATTTTATCAATTTATTTTTATATTAATTATAATATCGAATTTAATATTTAATTAATATTAACTTGATAAATTCAATTTAATTAATGTTAATTGAATGACTAAAAAATTATTTACGAAGAAAAATATTGACTATAAAAAATTATAATCTAGTATTTTTAAAGATAATAAAAATTATGAGTATAACAATTAATTATAATTAACTATTTTTGGAAAATTATGTATTTATTGCTTTTTTATCATTTAAATTAATATATTTTAAAAAAAAAAAATAGTTGACAAGTGCATAAAAAAGTTTAATTAATTAAAATAAATATTATTTATTTTTTATACATGTCAAGTCACGATCGAACTCAAATATTTTTGAAATTCACAAAAAATTGTAAAAATCATTATTTGACCATTTATGTGAAAAAGAAATATATATTAAAATTAATTTGAATTGCTTAAGTCAAACTTTGGCTCAAATATCTATAAAGGCCTTTTTTATTCGGTGCAAATAAAAAAAAAAAAAGTTGGCATCCGAACACAATTATTAATTAATTATATGACGAAATAGTTGACTATTTTAAAATCAGAGAAAAAAAAAAAGAAGGGAATTTTTCGACAATTCTTCTTCTATAAAACACCACTTCATAAAATCATGTAACATTGATTTTTTTACACGTGAAATAATTTTTAAAAAATAATTTTTAGAATCTTGAGACCTCTCAAAAAGTTTCCAAAAAAAATGAAGAATATTGATAATAGTAATTGGGAACACGCAATATTTTTAAGGGATAGCTAGCGATTAATCCCAAATATCGAAGATAATCTATATTTAATCCCTTTCAAAATATAAATTTTGATTTAGTCTCGCGTTTTAAGTTTTACTTACGTATTAATCTCGCATATATTCACGTATTGCGCAGGGAAGTAAAAAAAATTTGGTAAATAAATTCGTATTATAGTGAATATTAGTTACACGTAACTAAAATAGTTACAACTTAATAATTAACTATATTACACATATTTTTTTAACTTCAGTTACATGTACCTGTGTAATATTAGTTACACGTTACAAATTACATATATTTGTGTAATATTTGTGACATCTAACAAAAATTACACACAGAAATTAGTTTAATATTAGTTACATTTATTTGTATAATATTAGTTATATGTTACAAATTACATATATTTATATAATATTTATTACAGCAAATAAATTTTTACACACAAATTAGTTCGTTACAAATTACAGTAATATTTGTTACATATAACAAATATTTCAGACACAAAATAGTTACATATAACTGCGCAAATACAAGTGCGTGTATTGGGTTTTTCACATTTTTTAATATGCGGGACTAAAACACAAGTTACAATTGCCCATAGGACTTTTTTAAAATTAAGGATAAGCTAAGGTAATATTTGGTTAGTGTTCTCACTTTTCTCAACCCACCTGGAATGAGTTAAGTTGAGTTGAGTTGAGAATTATGTTTCCTTCTGGAAACAGAATTGCATTTAGTAACGACAGAATTTTATTTTGTACTGGAAATAGAATCGCGTTTGGTAACGCATAATTCTAAAATTATTTTCTCAACAATTGTTCTTTCTTTATTTATTTATTTCAAGAAAATGGAAAATTTTTCAAACCCTAAAAATGGGAAATTTTCCAAATAAAACCATTGTTCCAGTTCAGCTGATATAACAAGAAAATGAAAAAAAAAAATCACATGAAACCGTTGTTTCAGTTCAAATATAAAATCCAAAAAAGACAAAACAAAATATAATTGAAGTCCTTGATTGTGAATCTATGAGCAATTACAGAAAGAAGAACACATTAAAAATTAATGACGATGAATTTGAAGCCCTCGTAATAACACATACTGCATGAAACCAGCTTCAATAAATCTGATGGAGAAAATTATTTCTTCTTTCTCTTCTCAAATCAAACTTAACAAATCTAGTTCATGAACTGCCCAAACAATCTAATATGCTCATCGCCAAATCAACCATTCTCCCCAATAACGATGAATTAAAAACAGAGAAAGCTCAACAACTTAAACCAAATCAAGTAGAACAAACAAAAATTAGCGGACGAACTTTCTTTTCTGTAATCATACAATCAAATCCTAAAAATGAGATTTTTTTTAGAAACAAAAGCATGGGAATGGTATCATTTACTGTATAATGGCATGCGAAATTGCTCTAGATCTGTGCTTTTTAGGGCCATCGATTGCCTTGACAGTGAGAAACCGGAGACAATGGCAACGGTTGTGGGCATGATGGCATCGGAAGCTACGAAATCGGAGGGAGAGTTAGTCGGAGGCCCAGAAATCGGTTGAAACAAAATCAAAGCCCTATTTCGTCAGTGGTTGAGAAATCAGAGCCCTATTTCGTTGTCGGGTGAGAAATTGAAAAATCAAAGTGTCGGTGGGAGGTGTCGAATGCGGATGGCGAAGGAAACGATAGAGAAGGAGATGTGAAAGGAAAAAGAAAATAGAAATGTGTTCAACCAAAGTCGAACACTGGACCGACTAACAATTGTTTTAATTCCCAGGGTGTCCCTCATTTAGGATGAGTTGGGTTAGGCAAAAAAATATATTTTTTTATTCTTTTTTCTTTAAGTTTGGAATAATCAAATCTCACTTTTTGGGTTAAGTCAAGTTAGGTTGAGTTTTATATTTGTCAACGCATGTTCAAATATTAATCCCAAATTTTTTGGGTTGGGTTAGGTTGAATTGGGTTGAGAACACTAAGCAAACAAGGCCTAAGGGACTTCCACCGAAACACCCTATTTTTAAAGTATGTGCTATGTTTGAATATAATTATTTAAAAATAATTCTATTTTTATAAAAATAAATTTAAAAAATATTTATAGAAGAATACTTTTTTTATAATTAAATAAATCATAATTTTTCTAAATAATATAGATTTTTTCTATACCTATATCATTTCTCTTTTTCTATATTTTGACTCTTCCCACCACCCACCACCTGTCACTACCACCACCGACTACAACTCCACAACAACCATCCCACCACCACATCGTAGCCCCATATCATTTTTTTTTTCTCTCTCCAAAACATGGACACCCCCACCAGATCTAGTAGTGAGATGTCACGATTTGGTAGGTCACAACCACCAAATCTGGCTGTAGTGACCCAACTTTGGCCAATTATGGTCAAATCGTAGTGCTACCGACTCTCGATCTTACACACACTATTGTTTCTCCCTCACCTTTATAAAATAAGTTTGAGAAAAAACTTATCTAAAAAAAAAAAAAAACTTACATAAATAAAAATCAAAATTCATCAAAGTAATAATATATAATTTTTTCTATTCCTATGTCATTTTTCTTTTTCCATATTTTAGTTTCTCCCCCGCCACCAGCCACCACCACCACAACCATCCGCCCCTACATCACAACTCTATATCATTTCGACTCTCCGCAAAACACGAACACCATTACCAGATTTGGTGGTGGGCAATCACGATCCGGCAAGTCACCACCACCAAGCCGGCTGCGGTCAAATTGTAGTAGCTCTCCATCTCACACACACTATTGTCTCTCCCTCGCCTTCATAAGGGAGTCTCTCTCTCTCACACACACACACACTATTATCTCTCCCTCACCTTGGCACCTGAAGTGAGTCTCTCTCTCTCTCTCTCACACACACACACACATTACTGTCTCTTTCTGTCTGAGAACAAAAACAAAAAAACAGCAAGGCGATTGCATTTTCCATATCATCCACAAACAATTCATGAAACCATTCTCATAAACCACATGTCAAAAACCTTTTTCTTTTTCCCTTCCTGCAATTTGGGCTCACATTTCTATACCATTGAGATGTCCCAAAACCCTCGGGTCCCATTACTCAGCCTTTTCTTTTTCCCTGTTCTCTGTTCCCTGCTTTTTGTTTCTGTTTCCAAAAAATTAGCAAAAATATAAAGAACAAACCAAAACAGAATGAAATTGTTAAACAGAAGATATCTATTATTGTTCCAAGTCTTTTGGGGAACAGAAAACACCTTCAAAGAATCAAAAATAATCAACACGAACAAAATGAACGTCCAAGCTTCAGTTTCGATCAAATTATTGAAATCCATACAGTCCATCAAATTGGGAATACTCCTAATTTAAAGACATACTAACCCTCAAAAAAAAAAAAAGGAACGAATCAAGAACACCATTCAAGGGCTTCAAACACTGCATAAAACGCAACAACAAACACACCTGAAACAACAAAGGAGGCATTTGATTAGTGTTTTTGTTACCATGTTTCTGCTTCTGTTCTCACTATTTTTTGGGGGGAAGGGGGGAGGCAGTAGAAACAGAAACAATTAAAAAATAGCACATTTAAATATGCATTTGGACGAGGTATTTGAAGAAGATATTTGATTTCGAAGAAGATATTTGATTTCGACAACAGATTTTTGCATTTTGCTCAACAAAACAAAATTTCTTAACAAAAATTTTACAGATCACACCTCGCCCATGGGTGCAGTTGGGTGAGGCATTTGATTTCACGAAGTAATCTGTAAAATTTTGTTAAGGAAAATTAATAGATCTCTTGCAGAAATCAAATACCTTAACCAAACGAAAATTTAAAAAATCCCTTCTTGAAACCAAATATTTTCAAAATACAGATTTGAAGAAAGATTTACAAAATCCCTTCTTGAAATCAAATACCTCCCCCAAATGCGCCCTAAACAAAGGGAGCAAAATAAATTGAATTTCACTCACTCACATGCATAACTATTTACAGAAAACAGCAACCGAGCAAAGGCCAGCAACTTAGAAACTGCCCTCCACCATAGCTGGGAAGTCATCAAAACTCCAGAGATCAATAGGGTTTCCTCCATCTTGAGTTAATTCTCCTCCATCCATAAAATTACCCATTGAAGGATCCCAACTCCCATCAAGATAAGGAAGTTGAAAAAACTTCATATCAGACTCGAAATCAGAAACCTCATTCAATCCAGTTTTCGGCCCATCAAATTGATCACCTTGATCTCCTTTAACAACAGAAGATATCTCAGGAGTCTTGCATACATCTTCACCCCACCCAAAATCAGAACAATCCAAAGAGTTACTCCCTTGATCAGAATTGAAGTAAAAGGCACTAGGGTTGTTCACCAAATCGAAACTAGGATTTGGGTTTGGGTTTGGGGCGGGCTGGACGAAATTCGGGCTTTTGGGGGGAATTGGGAGATTCTGAGGCCCAGGCTTTTTTTCATTATCGGGGAAATTGACCTTGGCTTTCTTGCCTCTAATCCGACGGGCTTCGGCATCATAGGCCCGTGCAGCTTCTTCAGCAGTGTCAAAGGTTCCAAGCCAAACCCGGACCCCTTTTCTCGGGTCACGGATCTCAGCAGCCCATTTACCCCATGGCCTCTGTCGGATTCCTCTGAATTGATTTTTCCTCTTTCTCTTACACGATTTCTCGGTTTTCACATCTATGTACAAAAATTTCATAGGTTCAGCACCATGATTAAGGAACAAATGAACATGAAACTTAAATATGTTTTTGTTCTTTTTCATGGTACTAAACAAAGCAATAACTGATAAAAGGTATATTATTCTAATCATAATAGATAAATAAACAAAGAAATGGTTGAATTTGGGGAAGATGAGGTTAACAGATGCTATTGATCAATTAAATTTAAACCCTACTTACTACCAAATTATTACAATGAATACCAATTCCAATCACTCATTTCCACAATTTTTCAAGCAAAAATAACGTTTATATACCATAATAATTCAATCCCAGCTTTGATTAAAATTCATCTTAGATTAGAAACAAAAATTCAAAACAATTACCTCCATATTAACATTTCCTTTTTTTTTTTTTCTTTCTTTTTTTTTTTTTTTTTTGGGAGGGGGGGGGGGGGGGGGGGGGGGGACTAAGCAACTCTATGTAAGTTTAATCATGTGTTTTTCCTGGGATAATTTGTCAAGATTTTTTTTTTTTTTTAAAATTCTACAAACAATATAACCTTCAAGACAAAAGCACTAAGCCTTCTATTGGATGAAAAATCCAGTTTAAGAACCAAAAAAAAAATTCTAAATTACTCTAATGAAAAAAAACGGATCAGATTATGATGAACAAATGGTAATCATCTCTATCGGAAACCACAAACACCACCAAAACGCAATAAATTATACGTATCTAACAAAAAAAAACAGATCAATCATGAAAGGAACAAAGAAAAACCAAAGAGATCGGATAAGATTTACCATGAGAGATTCCAGATTTAGCGGAAGCAGAAAAGGCAAAAGGCTTTACGTCCTCTCCCTCATCCCCGGAGAAATCCTTGAAATCCTGAAAATCGGACTCGAAGTCGTCGTCTAGGTCGACGATCTGTGATCGCAGGGACTTCGGTTTGTAACTGCGAGTGTTCCTCTTGAGACCGGCGGCGGCGGGTCCCCAGAGCAGCTCCGACGTGACGGCGAGAGACCGACTCGGCGGAATAAAATCGGAGATGATAGCACCACCACACATCGCTTCGATTTTGATCTACAAAACAGCTGAAAAATTCGATTTTGGAAATTGTAAAATCTCAGAAATTGTTTTCCTTCTCGAAAATTCTGATGAGCAGAAGCAGGTTTATATAGAGTGGGTGAAGAAAGTGAAACCTCGATTTTCATAGGAACGTGGCGATATTTTCTAAGTAAACCGTAAAAATGGCCCTTCACCCACAATTATTTATTTTTATTTTTTTAATTTATTTAAGAAAATAATACTATTCTTTTCCAAAATCAAATTGCATTTTAAATCCCACTTTCAATTGATGACCATTGTATTCCAAAACTTGTAATTTAGGAGTTATCTAATTTGTCTCTTTTTTTTCTGGGGATATATATGTTGGGAGAAGACGTTGAACTCTAGAACTTCCACAAAAGAAATTAAGACATATCTACTAAATTAAAAGTTTTGGATATCTGGTGTGTCTTTCTTGTTGTAAGGTCTAATGTTTAAAAAAATTTCTCTCAACATCCGTAAAAAAAAAAATTGATGAGCACTTCGTCCAAAATCACCCAAATTTTACTCTTTTGGTTATTAAAACATATCATTTTGGTTAATTTACATTAAAAATATATAAATCAAGACAAAAAAATTTTAAATATTTTTGCATAAACAACTTTGATTAATTTCAGAAGAATGAATGGTTGGTTAGATAAGAAAATTTCAAATTATCACTTCCGAAGCAGTCAAGTTTAATTATATTTTACACCTTTTAAATTTCATATATATACACTTTATTTTCCACTATTTATTATTTATTAACACTTAAGAAAATTATATATATATGAATTTCATATATATACTTTATTATCCATTAAATTTGAAAATTGATAGAGTACATTTATGCACCGAAAATTCATAGTTACTATATAAATAAAAATCTTATTGAACGAGAGAGAGGGAGATTTATCAATAGAAATTCAAAAATATTAATACGAGTACAAAATTTGATCTGAAAAATTATGTATCGGGTTTTTAAAATTTAAATCGAAAATATAAAATTAAATGATTTGGGCATGAATGGAACTAAAGAGTAAATAATAACTTGGAAGGGGTTACTTTTGATTTTATCTAGTAAATAATTTATTTACATTTTATTTAAAAACTAAATGAAAATGAAAAAATGTAAATTTTCATGGTAATCTTACCTAACTCTTTAGAACAAGAAAGAGGGAAAATTGGAATTCACCTAATTTGACTACATGTTTCATAACACGTGTTGACCCACCAACCTCCTCAAAGTTGGCGCATTTAAATATTACTATAATAAAAATTATTTTCATATAAATTAAAATTATAAATCTAAAATATAATTAATTAATTAATTATCTTCAATTATCTATTTTAAATTAGAAACAATACAAATTTCACAAAATAATTAAATTTATGAGTGCGGAGGTAAGATGTATATAAATATATAATTCAATAAATAAAAATATATCTTCAGTTAAATGATCGAAATTTACTCTACATCTCTTCTATTGGTTATTCTATTGACTGAAAACAAAGAAATCTTAGTGAACAGTGCACAAAATTAAAATTTTTACCCACGCAGTTCAAGGTTGCAATAATTTTTCAAAAATTCAAAATTTTTGTACTACATTACAATAATTTTTATGGTGTGTAGTGGTTTTAAATTTTTAACAAAATTATTGATCTTCTAAAAAAATTATTATATTGAGTGGTTTAAATGAATAGTGAATTACAAAATTAAAAATTATGGCAAAAAAAATTCTAAAAATAATGTATCGAACCACACACTAGATTTATAATATAGAACTTTAATAGTTGCTTCAATTAGAAGTTAAATTTGATAGAAAATATTAAAATTTTATCGGTAATTAATTATGTAGTCCCCCAAAGATAGAGAAATTAGAAAATAAATTTTTGACCAAATTATTTAAGTTTTTAGTCCTCATAGAGTTGTAGAAAAAAGTTCTTAATATTAGCCCCAACTATTTATTTATATTTACGGATCTTGTCATTTTGTCATTTGCTATAAGATAAAAGTAATAGAACTTTTCACATTTGCAACAAAAACATCACCATTACAAAATGTCTTTTCAAAAGCATAAAAAAATAAAAAAAAAATCAAGAAAAAAAAAATATCAAAATAACCTGCAGAAAAAGATCTACACAATTATGTAATCAAATTTTTTTGTCCACTTTAAATGGTATGTAAATGTTAATTAGTTGAGGTAAAAGACATTAACATTGACGTAATTGTTAAGGTAATATACGTTGCCTATATTACAATTACAATTTGAATTTTTACATTTTAATAATACGTAAACCTTCAAGTAATACATTTTTCGAACGTTTAAATGTTTAATTAAGATACGTTTTTATTCTGTGCATAAATGTTCAAGCAATATGTCTTTAGAAATACATTTTTCCAAACTCTTAAAAATTTTAGTTTTGGTCTCATTTCTATTCTATGCGTAAATGTTCAAATAATACATCTTTAATTTGAATCCCACCAACAAATATTTTTTAACTTTGTGTAAACGTTCAAGTAAAACGTATTTCAATTTCTACTTTTAAATGATACATAAAGAGTTGTTTGCGTAGTAATTATTGAAAAAAAAAATTCTGAAAAATTATGGTCAGAATCTTATTTACACAGGCCACATAAAACCCAGAAGGGTCATGCATTTTTGTGAAAAACGCAGATCCCTTCTGCGTTTTTCATCGGACCAAAAAAAAAAGCAAATGGGAAAAACGGGTATACGAGGGGAAAAACGCAAATCGGAATTGTGTTTCTCAGAAAAAACGAAATTCCCATTTGCGTTTTTTATTTCCAATGCCGAAGTTTAAAAATGGATTTCAGATCTGCAAAAAACGCAGTATATATCTGCTTTTCTTTAAGAAACGTAGATCTACACTACGTTTTTATATGAAACGCAATTTGATTTTGCGTTTTTCGTCATAAGCCCCAGGCCCACACCCATTTCCTTTTCATTTCGGTTTGGAAGCTGTCGGCCGCCGCTCTTTTCTTCTCTTCCATCACAGTCAGCCGCCACTCCTCTTCTCCTTTCCATCGCAGTCAGCCGCCATCCTCCTCCATTAAGAGGTTTTGTTTTGTTTTTTGGCTTTTAAAATGTATGTGTGTATATATGTGTTGTGTATATATGTGTATATGTATGTGTATATATGTGTATATGTGTGTGTATATGTGTATATGTATGTGCATATATGTGTATATGTGTGTATATATGTGTATTATTCGTAAAAATGTATGTAAAAATTGTGTGTATATGTGTGTTGTGTATGTATGTGTATATATTTGTAAAAATCGAAATGTATGTAAAAATCGAAATATAGTTTTTTTTCGATTGTATATAAAAATCAAAATATGAATTTTTTGTATATATGTGTGTATATATTTGTTTTATTTTTATTTTTGTTTTTGTTTTTGGAAATGTAAATCTAGGTTTGTGTTTGTGCTTGTATTTAGGGTCTAAGATTTTTATTAACTAATTACATTAGATTTCAATTTTTATTTGCGTAGATCGATTTTAGATGTCGTTGTTATTATATTTCGGTTTTAGTTACAAATTTATTTTTCGATTTCAGTTAGAAAATTTATTTTGGGTCTTTTCAATAAGTTAGTTGTTTTCAACCCAAACTTGTGTGTTTAAATAATTGAATTTTGTAGTTGAATTCAATTTTTTTTTTTTTAATGATAATGATAATAATATTGTCTTTGTTTTGTTTTGATTTGTGATATTATAGTTGTTCGAAATGGAGATGTTACATTATATTTGAATTGGAATGGTAGGATATTGAAAGGAAGTGAATTTGGGGTGTCGTATAGTATATCTGTAATTACATCGTTGGATGTTTGTCGGGGGATTACATTAAACAAATTGATTGCGATGATACAACCTTATATTCTTGAGGATGGAGTTGATGGAACTTTAAAGTTAAAGTGTAAGTTACCGATAGCTACTATTGGGTTGAGGAATTATAGACATATGTTATTTTCAATTGTTGACGGTGCGGGATTAGACCATGTGCTTCAGTTACCTCGTAAGGTGTTCTCGCTGCTTGTTGTTGAGGTGTATGTCGAGGTAGAGCGAGCTTTTTATCACACTCCAATATTTTCTTGCCAACCTGGTCATTTTACCCAATTTTTAAGTAAGAGTTTCAATCCTCATGTTGCTGTGTTATCCGGACAATTTTCTTCGTATAATATTCCAATGTTCGATCCCCAAGTTATTCAATCCAGTTACACTCATCAATCTCCCTACATTTCCAAAGAATATCAACTCCATACAATGATTAACCATGACGCAGGTACCAGTTCTGCCGCTCCACATCACCATCATTCGTCAATTAGTTCACGCACGACAACAATTATGGTAGGTATGATGGAAACATGAAAGATGGGCCAGTTATAATCGATAGTTTCCACAATGGCGAACATACAGATTTAGAAGATGATGTTGCGTTAGAGGAAAAATGAATGGTGGGAATGGAGATGAAGATATGGACGTCGAGCCGAGCGGGCATGGGAGTGAACAGTTGCCATTGCATATGGTTCCTTCATTTTATAATAAGTTGGAATGGGGTGATGATGATGATATGGTAAAGTATGAGCCAAAGTTGCGGAAGAATTTTTGAAAATCGAAAATGGACGAATTTTGTAGCGGCATGGTATTTAAGATAAGAAACATGTTCAGAATGCCATAAAATATTACCATATTATGAAAAATAAAGAGTTTTGTGTAGTAGAGATGCATCCTAAAGTTTGGTCGCTTAAATGCAAGCACGGTTATGGGTGGAAGATGCGGGCGGCTCTGAAAAAAAGTCACGAAATGTTCCAGATTATGCAGTACAATAGGTCACACACGTGTTTCTACAATCATACGACCTTAGATCACGAAAACTTAGATTTGGGTGTCATTTCTAACATGATACTTGGACAAGTCGAAGAGGATCCAGAAGTGAAGATGAGAGTTATCATTGCCTCCATGAAGAAGTCTAAGGAATTCACCATCTCCTACCAAAAGGCTTGATTGGCTAGATTTAAAGCCATCAAGACCTTGTTCGGTGATTAGGACGAATTATATCGGAAGTTGCCCAAGTTCATGTCCGTATTGCAACACTTTAATCCTGGGACGATTGTTGAATGGAGTATCATTCTGACCAATCAACCTAGCTATTCGACGTTCGACATGGTATTTTGGGCACTCCAACCTTCTATGGTTGGATAGAGATATTGTCGGTCTATCCTCATGATTGACAAGACCCATCTATATGGTAAGTACGAGAGGAAGATCTTGATCGCCATTAGGATGACACCGTCCAATAAGTGTTATCCTTTAGCGTTCGCGGTCGTACCAACAGAAGACCACCGTTGTTGATTTTGGTTTATTTCGATGCTGAAGCGTCATATTGTTAAAGACCGTCCGGAGGTTACGTTAATATCTGACAAACACACAGACATTATGAGTACCATTAGAACTTTATGGCTTAATCAACCGAACGAGCCCGCTCAGTATCATCGATTTTGTCTACGGCACCTTTACAGCAATTTTAACAACGTGTTTAAAAATCAACAACTAAAAGATCTTGTTTGGAACGCGAGTGCTGCAATACAAGTTCAAAAGTATAATACCATCATGGAAGAGATAAAAAAATAAATAAAAGTGGGGGCGTATACGTGGTTGGATAACGTAACCAAAAAGAAATAGATCAGGTCACACGATGATAGTAAACATTGGGGCGTGTTGACGACCAACTATGTCGAAGTATTTAACAATTGTTTAAAAGGTACAAGGAATGTCTCAATTACAGCAGCCATTTCGATAACTTTCTATAGGTTGGTCAAATAATTTGATCTCGGTCGACAAGAAGCTCTAAAGGACATGGCTATGGGTTTAGGGTACGTAAAACATGTCGTTGAGAAAATTCAGAAATCTCAAGCGAAATCCAAAACATACGACGTCTAAATATTCAATTGGTAAGGTTTTTTAACTTGCAATTTATTAATTACTAATTTTTTTTTTAATATTTATAATACAAATGATTTAACTTATCATCTAATTTGATATATAAATATATTCAATAATAGAGAGAATGTACATTACCACGTGAAAACGAGAAAGACTTTGGCCAGTGGTATTGTTACACACAAAGTTACTTTAGGTGATAACCCTGATTGTTTTTGTAGGAGATATAAGGCTTTCAGATAGCCATGCTCACACATGCTTGCGGCGATGGAGTATTGTAGTATAGATGTGTTTCGCTACATCGTTCTCAAGTACATAATAGTGAACTTGCTGAAAGTTTGGGAGTTATTGTTTGAACCGATCGTTCACGAGAACTATTGGTCGATAGTTAATTTTCTGATCTTTCTTCCTAACAAGAATAAACTTCTAGTTGTGAAGCACAGACGACCAAAATCCACTCGCATTCGAAACAAGATAGATGTGTCGCAGCGGACAATGACAAATCGGTGTGGATTGTATTCTCAAACTAAGCATGATAGGCGGACATGTCCATCCCGACCCCAATAAATATTCTCAATTAATTAGTATAATTAGTTTGTTTTATAGTAATGGACACATCAATTTTTATTTTTAATTTAGTTTATGGTTGTAACAACATTCGTATTTTGTTGTATTATATTGTTGTTTAGTTGATAAACATAATATTTATTTCGTATATTACTAGTTCATGAAATTTTAGTTTCGGAATAATATTTTTCGCACTAGTTTGAGATTTAAATTTTTCACAATTTGTAGACACCCCAATTTTTTTTCTTCAGATTTTTGTAGTTATGACTGAGCCTGATCCAGTAAATCAGTCATTGTTTTATTTGCAGAGAGACCACAAATCTGTGACTGTTTGGGAAAAACGCAGAGTACAGGTTGTACTAAAAAAAAATTAAGCAGTGTATTAAATTATTTATTTTTTGTATTTTGTATTTTTTTAAATAATTGTCTTTTAATTTATATTTCAGCATTCTTCTCAGCTTGACTGTTCCGAATCGGGACGATTTCCAGGGCAATGAATGGAACATGTACCCGGTCGCGTGGTACAGTTGATACAAGCCGTCAGATTGTATGAAGCTTTTCAGTTAAGGAAAAAGCAACTAGACCATTAATTGATTACCACGCTAGTTGAGAGATGGCGTCAGGAGACGCATACATTTCATCTTCCGATTGGCGAGAAAACAGTGACACTACAAGATGTAATAGTATTATTTGGGCTGCCGGTGAACGGACGACCAGTTACTGGGCCTGAGGACACATTACCGATCTCACGTTGGCAGGAACTTTGCCAAGACCTCCTCGGCCACACACCCCCGGAGGACAAAATCAAGTGTACTGCCTGAAACTGAAATGGCTACAATCCACTTTCGATCGTGTACCCGACGACGCCGATGAGAGCATTATGCAATGCTACGCCTGGGCGTACTGCCTGATATTGATCGGCACAGTGTTGATGTCGGATAAATCAAATAATTTGGCCAAGTTAGGCTACTTACCACTGTTGCGCGATTTGTTTGGGTCACATCCATATAGTTAGGGTAGTGTCACGCTGGCAGTACTATACCGGGAGCTATGCAAGATATGTTGTAAGAAGACAAAAAAGATGTCCAAACTCCTTTTCTTATTATAGTGTTGGGTATAGGAATGGCTCCTGAGACTACGCCACGTGTCTCTCTCTACTACTTCTACTACTGGCGATTGGATGGGTGACCTACAGATGGAGGACTTGAGATTCCCAGGTGCTCCTTGGGGGTCTCTCGGTACATTATTATATAATTAATGTCTACGCATTTCAAATATTTTATTTCATTTAGTAATAATTAATTTTTGTTTTCGCGTACAGTTGGAAAGTATTTTTTAATCTGGATAGCGAGCCGATGCACGTATTGATTGTGTATCGTGATCAGTTAAATCGTCTATAGGATGACGAGGTTAGTAATAGATTTACGTAAGATGTTACTAATGTTTATTTATTTATTTATTTTTATATTTATTATTTAATTAATTTATTTGTATGTTGTTTGTAAGGTGATTTAGATACCGTATCTAGCTGATCTCTTAGAGTAATTATCAGCATACTGTAGAGATGGTCAAGCCATTTGGATGGCGTTTTTGCCCCTAATCTGCTACGAAATCGTAGAGTACCATTACCCTCATCGTACGCTACGACAGTTTGGATTTCGCCACGGGATTCCACGACTAAACGACATGTATAAGGAATTGCACTTGAACAGTCGAAGAGGAATATTTGGTACAAAATGGTCAATAGTGCATACAGCACAAATGTTATCAATACTACAAATGTTCAATAATGGCTAGTATTTTTTAATTTATGTAATGTTTAATTTTTGTCCTTTTATGATTACTACTTGTACTTCTTATCGCTTTTAATTTTAAATTGATGTCTATCTTGATTAGAACAACAAATGTTTGAAGCAGCATTGTTTGTTTATTTTTCTTCTCCATCCAAATCCAATATCATTTCTAGATCACTTCTTGACAATCCAAAAAGTGTCATTAAATGTGAGTCGAAATAAGCCATGGTGACTCAAATTTGGATAGCAACAACAATTTTCTCACAATTAAAAAACAAAATCGAAATCTATAATCTTGATTATTTTTTAAAAAATGATTTCAAACCTATATCCTAAATTTTTCTACATAAAACCGAGATGTTCAAACTTTTAATTACTAATCCCCAATGTGTATCCCAACAAAAAATTCAAAAAAAAAAAAATCTAAAACTTGCATCTATAGAAATAAAAAACAAAATAACAATAAAAAATTATTTTATCATCAAATGATAAACAAAAATTTAAGAAAAACAATTATTTTTATTTTCAAATAGAGGTAGCTCCCAAGCTTTGTACTAGCTAGATTAAAAAAAAAAAAAAAAAAACCGAAAACATAAATCGGTTAATTTGAGTTAAATGACATTTATACCCTTAAATATTTCAATAGGGTATATGTTAACACTATTTTAAAACTTAAAGGGTTAATAGTATAATCTTTTTAAAAAAAAAATTCCTTATCAATTGGGAGAGTGTCTTGCTTTTGTTTCTTGGAGGAGGAAGGACGTTTCTTAGCAAGAAACACAAGTTGGTCTTGTGTTTCTTCTAAGAAACGCAAGACCAACTTGCATTTTTATGAAGAAAAAAAAAAAAAAAAAGGTCCGACCGTATAAACACAGGAATTAATTGCGTTTTTTTTTTTTATTCAAAAAACACATAACCAATATGCCTTTTTTTTTTTTAAAAAACGCATTTCAGACCTGCATTTTATGAGATTTCAGTATATAAGTTTCAATATACCATTTTTCAGAAATTTTTTATTTAAATTATAATTATTCGGTAAAGAGCTCGATACATAAATGTTAACGTAAACGTTAATTAGTGGAGTTGAAGGACGTTAACATCAACGTAAATGTTTAAATAATACACCTTACCTATATTACAACTAAGATTTGAATCTCGTTTTTTAATAATGCGTAAACCTTCAAATAATACATTTTTCAAACACTTAAAAATTTGATTTAAATATGTTTCTACTATGTGTATAAATGTTCAAGGAATACGTCTTTAGATATACACTTTCCAATCTCTTAAAAAATATTAGATTTGATCTCATTTATATTATGTGAGTAAACGTTCAAGCAATATGTTTTTCCATATATTACATGTTCGCTCACCAACAAATTAATACCTTTAAAATTGTGCGTAAACATTTAAGTAACACATATTTCACTTTCAAACAATATTAAATTAAAAACTCATATTTATATTATGCTTAAAAGTTAAAGTAATACATATTTTACTACGTCCAATTTTAAATCTCAACCGTATATTGTCGTAAATGTTGACGTAATATATCTTTCATTATAAAGTTACTTGAATGTTCAAGTACTTTTGATAATTGTTTCATTCTGACAAATATGTTCGCTCAATTTCATGTTCGCTAAATTTTTATTCGAATATTCTATTTGATTGTTTAAAAATGTTTACTCAATATTTCAAAATACTATTTCAGTTAACTCAAATTCATATACAATCAATATTCACTCAAAAAATTTAGAATAATCGTTCACTCAATATTTACTTAATTTTCTGAACAAAAATAGTTGACACATCTACGTCAATGTTCCTGTATCATATTAAAACCTAGGAAACGGGATATAACGCGTTAACATTTACACAAAATCATCCGTTAACATATACATATAAACATTTATTTTCAATGTTCATTCAATATTTCAACACAAATTAAAAAAATCATTGATTAAACTGAATGAGATATTCATCATCATGCGTGCTTCGTTTCTTTCTGGCATTTGATCACCACCTTGGTTGTATTTAATTCTATGAAGTGTGTGACTATAAATGTTTGCAGTGGCAAAAACAAGATTTTAATTTGACAGGTCAAAAATATTAAAAAAACTAAAAGTTGAAATTATAACTAAAAATTAGTTGATAAAATATCAAAAAATACTTAAGATAAGATTTTCAAGTTACAAAATATATATATATGTGTGTGTAAGTAATTCACTTTATATTCACTCAAATTATTATTTTTCAAATAATTAGGGTTTTCACCATTTTATAGATCTATATATATATAAAAGGGTACAATTGTCTTTTTATTAGAATGATCAGCAGTCAAAGAACTAAAAATTAAACTAATTACACTCGTAATTTCAAAAGTCAAAATAATTTTTTATTTGATTTTTTTTTACACCATCTTTTAAATAAGAATTAAATAATAAATATTTCAAATTTTAGTCACAAATTAAAATAATATACAATTATAGTGGAGGGAGAAAAAGAAGATGAAATCAAACTATGATGAGGTTCATGAATCCCAATCTAGGAGACAAAATAGAGAAGCAAATTTTCATTTTTTTTCCTTGCCTCCAAATAAAGTACATGCACATATAGGACCCACATGGTGGACATGCATTAAATTTATGAAAGAGGGTTTTGCACTTTTTACCCCTAAAGCTTTGGAGAAATCCCACTTTGGCCCTTTATTTTCAATTTGAACATATTAAATTCTAAAATATCAAAATCGTGTCAAGTCAGTCTAAATTAGTAATTCTGTCATTTTTATGACAAAAATCAATCACGTGTCAAATACGAAATCATCATAAAAATAACAAAAAGACTTACTTAACACGATTTGAATATTTCTTAATTTAATGTGTTCAAATTAAAAGAATAGGGACTAAAATAGGATTTTTCTAAAATTCTAAGGTGCAAAGTGCAAAAATCTTTTCATGAGACGTATAATTTTTTTATATTTTTATTTAAAAAAAAAAAAATGTTAGTTGCAAGTGGACGCAGCTGTCTAGCGCTTATGTGATATCTTTTGTTTTTATCCTCAGACAAAGACATGATTGTAAAATTTCATATAACAATATGAGAGATAAAAATAAATAATACTAAAAAAAAATAGTAAAATTTATCAGCCTCCTGTATCCGAGATGATTGAAACTTATCAACGAGGCGTCATGGGTCCCACCAAAAAGCTTCTTTTTCTTTTTTCTTTTGTCATAATGTCTTTATACTCACGTTCCTTTCGAACGAATGAGATTAGAATCTCACATCCAAATATTTATAAAAAGGGACTCGATCTCCAATCACGAGTGTAGGAAGTTGTTTGGCATTTCTACAGGGCCAACAGTGAATCTCATATACACCTACCCAACTCACGCAGCCAGTGGGATTCGACTCCCACACCCCACACTAACTGTAGGAGAAGATGGTAAGCCTACCATTAGGGCATCACCTCAATCCCTTATAAAGCTTATTTAGCGTCTCCAGCTTTGTCAATTTAAATAGTCAACTGATTAATTAATGTAAATTTTTTTTGTCCATGCTATGCACAAAATTAAGGTTCAGGATTGACTCAAAGAATTTCTCGGAGTTGTTTGGTGAAATTCGTAAATGGAATTCCTTTATAATTAAACGAATTATTTTATATACTTAGAAAGATTGAAATATTATTTTAAAAAATAATTAATATAGAGATAAAACTAAAATTGATAATTTTTTTAAATATACTAATGAATTTCAAATGATCCTTAAACTTTAAGAGCTCTAGATAGCCGTTCTAGTAATCTAACTTCAAGACTCTATACAATTGATCTTCTTCAAACCGCCTAATAAAAGGCATCTATCTAAATCTTGAGTATGTGTGCTTTCCTTTTAATATTGACCAATGAAACAAGGGTAAGAGTATGACATTGAAATTGGGTAAATACTCATTTCGATAATGATAGTAGTAATAGATAGTATGGTCCCATATATATACAATCAATCATCATCTTTGTACATCAAGCCAAAAAAAGCATCAATGTTTACATGGGTCATGGCTAT
The DNA here is from genome assembly GCA_016647705.1 of Eucommia ulmoides. Lineage (NCBI taxonomy): Eukaryota > Viridiplantae > Streptophyta > Magnoliopsida > Garryales > Eucommiaceae > Eucommia > Eucommia ulmoides. Next base: position 311,829 of record CM028338.1, read on the forward strand.
CAAGTTGGCAAGTGGATACATATATAAATATCGCTAATAGCTAGTGGAAGATATTATATATAGCTAATAGCTAGTTGAGGATATTATATATAGCTAATATCTAGTTGAAGATATATATTAGTAAAACACTAACCATTTTCCGTTCAATAAAAGTATTGGCCCAAACATCTACTCAAGAGATAGTCCAAAGATCTACTCAAGGGATAGTGAATTGAGTAGTTTAAAAAATTAATCCAATTAAATTACCCCAATTGATTGTATCTTGTTAATGTGAAAACATTATAACTAAAGCACGCAAAGAGTGTTTTCAATATATATATATATATATATATATATATATTAATTTAAAACCAGTGAGAATATTAATTTAAAATTTTATCAAATAAGCACAGAATCAAATAATATCAGATATCACAAATCATTTTTATCTTTTTGAAAGAATATTTTCAATAAAGAGTTTCAAAGATTTCCAAAAATATTTTAGGGTAAAAAATTTAAATAGATCTATATGACAAGCTAAAAAATGATAGACTACGTTAAAATACAGATTTGGGCAGACAAATAAATCTGGAATAATGATTGAAACAATCTCACCGAGAATCCTATAAAGATGATTTGAACACAAATGCAATATTTTTCAATTTTACAAGATGATCAGGATGCCTTTAACAAAAAAATTCACTTAACGAAATCACACTCGTTTGATCTAGACTTTCAAAATATATTGGCACTAAACCTATTTCAGAAAAATGTTTTTAAACATACATATATATATTTATTACTATTTTTATCAGAGTTACGTAGTGGAAGTATGTAGGAATATAAGATTCCTTGACAATTGGTTATCTGTGTTATGTGTTACTGACCAAAGTGTACCATATTGAGTTGTATTGAATAAAGTATGGGTCGCCGTAAATGCGAAGTGGCGATACGTAGTATGAATTTTGATGAGATGTGGATTGGTGGTGACTTTCGATTATGGTCCCTACATAGAAAACAATTGTTCTAGAATCGAGTGTGACTAACATGACTGTGCAGTGTGATTCTGAATTATTATTATTTTGAACGAAATTTCGAGGACTAAAATTATTTAAGGGGAGTAAATTGTAATATTCGAAAAATTTATATTTTAAAAATATTATTTTATATAAATTTAATATTTTTGGGTTATTTTATATATGATGAAAATTTACAATATAAATATATATTTGATAATTTTAGGGGGTTAAATGTTAATTTTAAATTGACTTTTAAAAATTTTGGGACTATTGTATTATTTAAAATTTAATTTTAAGAGTTTTGAGATATAATTAATATTTTTTCTATTCTAAGAGGTATATTTATATATATATATATATATATATGATAGCAATTTGCTGTCTTCTTTTAAAAGAAGACAACAAATGATGATTATGTGCTACATATATATATATATACAGTACATGTGGCTTAATATTAAAAAAATATGAATTAATGAGGCGGTGAAATGGTTTCACCTCCTGTGATCAACAAATATATATATATATATATATATATGATAAATAATTATATGTATACATGTATATATGTTCAAAATAAAAATTAAAAAAAAAAAAAAAAAAATCTATCTATACAATGGCGATTTCGGTTTGGATTTTAAATAAAATTTCTAACTCTTTTAATATTTATATTTAATCTCTCTTTATTATGTGATTCATGCTCAAATTGTTGTTAATTTTTAATTGTTAATTTTCATGAAATATTTAGGATTATTATGTGAAAATTAAGTGGAAAACATGTTTATGTGTTTATCTGTGGATTGATTGAATGCCTTTAGTAAAGGAGTTAAAAATTGGGTTAATAGCGCTTTACCCCCCTGTGATTTGGCCGACTTGCACTTTATCCCCTCTGATTTCAAAATCGCCACTTACCCCCCGTGGTTAGATTTTCAAACTACTTACCCCCTGATATAGGGGGTATGTACACTTAAATCAAGACCACATGGGGGTAAGTGTTAACACAGGGGGGTCAGTGCAAATCAGCTAAACTATAGGGGATAAAGTGCTATTAACCCTTAAAAATTCTACTGAGCTCTAACTCACAATCACATAGTTTTTATTGTAGGGTCGCTAAAAATGGAACTGCACCATGAATTATAAATGGATTTAGATTAAATTTATTTATTTATTTGTAATATTTTTATTTATTGTTATTGTTGAAAAATTGATTTGATAAATTGACAATTACAATCCTCGCCCTAATTTGTAAAACTTTTCAAATTTATGGATAAAATATTCTTAATTTAAAATTTTAATTTTAATTCTTTTTGGGAGAAACCGCATGGCGGGCCTAAAAAACTAAGCCGTTACAAGTAGTATCAGAGCATAGATTAAGACTACTCTAGACTTAGATTGTGGTACCCATTTCTCATAATAAATTAAGTAATATTTAAAAATAGGAAAAAGTACATTTTAAACCCACTAACTATTGACACATTTCTAAATGATTCATCTTTGTTTGAGTATTTCATGTTAAACCCTTTATGTATCAACACGTTTTTAAATAGTCATTCTATAAAAAAAAATTCGTCAAAACTAACAGAATGGAAGGGTAAAATAGTCTTTTTACATATTTCTAATTTTTTTAATGATTTTCTCTTTTTCTTCTTATTTTCTCTTCTTTTTTTTTTTTCTTCATTTCTCTCTCTCTCCCGCTCAACTCATTCTCTCTCTCTATTCCCCATTCCCTCTTCCTCCTCCTCCCTCATTCCATCCCTCCCTTTCCCAGCCAGAACCACCCCCGTAATAAGGGTGAACCCCTGTTACAAGGGGTGGTTCACCCCTATTTCGGGGGTAGAACCACCCCCTATTATGAGAGGTAGAATCACCCCCGTAACAGGGGGTAAACCACCCCCTGTTGCGGTGGTGGACCCCATATTACCGGGGGTGGTTCCGGTGGGGATAGGGAGGGGGACGAAAAGGAAAGGAGGAAAGAGAAAGAGAAATGAAGAAAAGAAAAAAGAAAAAGGTAAAATCAGTAAAATTTTAAAAATATGTAAAAAGACTATTTTGCCCCTCTATTCTGTTGGTTTTGACGAATTTTTTTACAGAAGAACGTTTAAAAACGTGTTAATACATTGAATGTTTAAAATGAAACACTCAAATAAAGAGGAATCACTTAGAAATGTGTCAATAATTAGAGGGTTTAAAATGTACTTTTTCCTTAAAAATAATAATTTTAGTATAATTCATTAATTTATTATGTTATTGTGCAAAAAAAAATGATAAATTCATAAAACTAGAAACAATGAAGACAGTGAAAATCACAAATGTATGGAACAAAAACAAAAGGAGTTTAGACATTGTATATCCCTGAATTTTAACTAAAATCTCACTTTGGTCCCAACAGTTTCAATTTGAACGTATAACATCTTAATGGTTTTATATTTATTTTGAACTTAATTGATGTTTTAGAAATTCAAATGGGGGATTTTATATAATATTTTTATATATGTGTTACGTGAATATTGAACTCATTATATTGCATGAGTTTTGAACTTTTGAGACGTATTTATATGTTCGAGACGTATTTATGTGTTTCGAGACGTATTTATGTGTTATGAGACGTATTCATTTAAAGTTTGCTTATTTTCAAAGAATCCATTATTTAAAATTTGGTTTGTATTGTGATTTGATGGAAAAGTTTACGAGATTATGAAATTAAGCTGGGATTTAAAAATATATGATATTGTGGATATTGGATATGATTATTTTTTGTCTCAAGAGACAATCCACAAGGAATATGGGCTATCTGCTGATTATGATATTAGTTATGAGGATGTTAGTTATGAATGTTGGATGAAATTGATTAATGTTGGTTCTGAAATATGGCAGTAGACTTGAATTGTTATACCAAGTGAGGAATTATGATATATATATTGTAATTTTTAACAGAGTTACACAGCGGAAGTATGTAGAAACATAAAATTCTTTGGTAATTGGTTATTTGTATTAGGTGTTACCGACCAAAGTGCACCATATTGAGTTGTGTTGAATAAAGTATGGGCCACCGCAAATGCGAAAGTGACGACACGTAGTATGAATTTTAGTGAGATGTGGATTGGTGGTGACTTTCGGCTACAGGACCCTCTATAGAGAACAATTGTTCTAGAATCGAGTGTGACTGACATAACCGTGCAGTGTGATTCTGAATTATTATTATTTTGAACGAAATTTCGAGAACAAATTTTATTTAAGGGGAGTAGATTGTAATACCCCGAAATTTATATTTTTGAAAATATTATTTTATATAAGCTTAATATTTTTGGATTGTTTTATATATCATGAAAATTTATGGTATAAATATATATTTGATAATTTTTGGGGGTTAAATGTTAATTTTAAATTGACTTTTAAAAGTTTGGGACTATTGTGTTATTTAAAATATAATTTTAAGAGTTTTGAAATATAATTAATATTTTCTCTATTTTAATAGGGATATTTATATAGATAGTATATATATATATATATATATGATAGCAATTTGTTGTCTTCTTTTAAAAGAAGACAACAAATGATGATTATGTGTTGTATATATATATATATATATACAACACACATTGCTTAATATTAAAAATATGTATATATGAATTAATGAGGCGGTGAAATGGTTTCACCGCCTGTGATCAACAAATATATATATACTATTATATATATGATATATAATTATATTTATACATGTATATATGTTAAAAATAAAAAATAATAAAAATCTATCTAGACAGTGGCGATTTCAGTTCGGATTTCAGATATAATTTTTAACTCTTTTAATATTTGTATTTAATCTTTCTCTTTATTATGTTATTCATGTTAAAATTGTTGTTAATTTTTTATTGTTAGTTTTCATGAAATATTTAGGTTTATTATGTAAAAATTATGTAGAAATATGTCTATGTATTTATTTGTGAATTGATTGAATACATATAGTAAAATGGTTAAAAATTCCACTGAGCTCTAGCTCACAATCCCACAGTTTTTATTGCAGGGTCGCTAAAAATGGAACTACGCCTGAAATTATAAATGGATTTAGATTAATTTTTTTTTTTTTGTAATATTTTTATTTATTGTTATTGTTGAAAAATTGATTCGATAAATTGACAATTACAATCCTCACCCTAGTTTGTAAAACATTTCAAATTTATGGGTAAAATATTTGTTATTTAAAAATTTTAATTTTAATTCTCTTTAGGAGAAACCGCATGGCTGCCCTGGGAAACCGGGCCGTTACATAAAGGACCAAAATGTATTTTCAATAAAATCCTTGTTTTCAAATGAAAAAATATTTCCAATCATTTAAAAAAAAAATTAGACCATTTAAAACTAATTTAGAAATATTTAAACATAAATATCGAGGCAAAAATATCACGGAACAACATTCAAAATATTTTTAAAAATTCAACCAATCAATCAACTAATTCCCTCTTTGGTCGACCGTTTTAAGCCAACGTTCAAAAATTTCAAGATGTTTTGTTCAACCGGATACCTATTTTAGTCAACTGATCCCAATTTTCTTGGAACTTGTATCTAGGTGTGTTCAATAATCCGGTAGACCCGACCTACCGACCGACCCGAAACAAAAAAAAAAAAAAAAATCGGGTTTTTTTAATACCAGGTCGAAATTCATGTTATTTTTGTGAGCTTATACGGTTTGCGGGTCAGGCCTTGGATTTTTTCGAAACCTACCCGAGTTCACTAAACCTGCCTGTAGGCCTTGTATAAAAACCCTAGTTCTAGATCATTCCAATCACAGATCAATAGTTCTTCATTCGTGCTTTCGTTCGTTGCCTTTTAGTCTTTGATTCCTTCATTCGCTTCGTCTTTTAGTCTCATTTATTCTTTTTCGATTTCTTCCCAAAATCCCAATTCATTCCAAATTCCCATTAAGTTTTCAATTTCTTTGATTCTCATCCGTCGCTCCCTTTTCCCATTTAAAAATACCTATAAATTTCCAATCTACTCACGTAAATCATCTAGATCTAGTAGTAGTACCCGTTCATGAGAAGCCAAATTATCTAAATCATCTAGATCATGTGCATGCTTGTGACGATGGTGAGTGAAGATGCCACAACGATAAAAATGTTAGGCGACGTTAGTGACGAATGATGATAGCATGTACCTGTTTCTGTTCTAAGTTTCTTCTAAGTTTTTGTTCTAACTTTCTTTCAAGGTTTCTGTTTTTGTTCTAACTTTTAATCATTAGTGTTTTTGTTAATTTTTAGTTTGACTATTGTTTCTATTTCAATTCTAATTTCTAAGATTAGTGTTCCTCTCTGTTCTAAGTTCTAGTCTAATTAGTGATTTTGTTTCTGTTAAATTTGCTTTGAGTTTTTGTTGATTTAGTTTGGGTTGTAACTAAAATAATTTTAGTTACAATCATTTCAATCATAGTTCACAAAACAATAGATCCCAATTGTACAACTCGACTAACCCGATTCGAATCCAACAACTCCCGAAAAGAGTCACATTTTCCTTTTGAATGAGCGAAAATGGGTTTAGAAAACCTTCACCCGATAAATTCAGGTCAGGTCTCGAGTCGCCCAAATAAGCCAACCTGATTTGATGAATAGCCTTACCTGTATCTGTCAATTGTCCCATCGGTCGACTATTTCCCATATTTTTTCAATTTCTGAGAACTTGAAACTTTCAATTGACCATTTGACTTATTTTTAGCTTTTAACCACTTTTCAAAATTAAGTTACAATCCGTTAACCAATTTTTCAAATCCATTGATTGATTCCAACTCTTTCTTCCTTAAAAACTCTTTCAAATCATAATTAAAATATCCCTAAATACATAATTAAACATGTATGAGGATATAAGATCATTTTATGTGCAGTGAATCATTCTAGTCGGGTTATATCAAAAGTTTATGATTGTTGGCGTTGTTTTACCTTAAGAATAAAAAAAGAATCTTCACAAATAACTCTTCATCATCTTCCATTGATATCATCTTGTATCATTTACATTGGCTTTTTATTTTTGCACATCCATAACTTGGACGTCCGGACTAACTTTCTATAATCGCATCTTGTTGAAAGACGTTATTTATGTAGTTTGTTATTTTTGGTATCTTGATTGTAGGGTATTATTAGTCCATTATTCTGGTGATATATTTTCTAATTTAGTCTACTCTTGCGGCTATATAATTAGGGATATAGAACCCATTTTGAATACAACAATATAACACAACATACTATGCTCTCTCCCTACATCCTTTTTGGTATCGAGAGTTATTTTTTTATCACCCAAAATCACCACCAGCCACCGCTGCAATTATCCCCCGAAACCCTAGCCCTAGTCGTCATCGCACCACCACAAACCAGCTGAACCCTAACTAGCCGCTGCCTACATCAACAAAACCCTAGCTGTCGCCACTGTCATTTTATCCCTAAACCCTAGCTGTTGCCACCATTGTTGCCATTACCCCCCGGAAACCTAAGCAATCGTCGCTGCCTTATCTTGAAACCCCAGCCGCTGCCAGCTCAAAACCCTAACCAGCTACCAGCGCCTTCACCTGCTACGAGCTCACGAACCATTCGCATAAACTCGAAACCCTAATCAGCGATCTCGCAATCCAGCCACCATCACCTGCGAACATCCAGCAGCAGTCGCCATTCCTTGTTGCGACCTCACGAACCTTGAAACCCTTCAAATAAACTCTAAATTCTTACCAGCGAACTCACTATCAACCACCACAATTACTTGCTGCGAACTCGTAAAACTCTTCACGACCAGCAAACTCCCGAAACTAGACCCTCGTATACCATCTTGCGTGAACCAATCGTAATTGTTGTGCTATGTTTGCCGCAGCCTAACATCAGGCAGTCATCTAGCTACAGATTGATCCTTGATCGTAGCAATAAATCTTTGTTGCTCATCGTCGTTGTTCTCCATCCGTCAATGTTCCAAATGTCTTAAATACACAGTCATCTCTTCTATTTATTAAATGGTTAGGTAATTGCATCTCTGGTTACCCCTTCTCATATTGTACCCTCTTTTTCCAAAGCTTGGTTAGTCTTCCGTAGCATTTATCCTCTTGTTTCATTGCTACGATTTCATCTCATATGTATCAATGGCATCCGAAAAATAAGGTTGTTGAGCCAGTAAGCTACCCAAGAGGGGGTTGAATTGGGTAGATAAAAAATTATCAGAGAAAATACTTCAAAAATTCAAATAATTAATTTTAATCCTAAATTAATCATTATCTTTATATCACGACGGAAATATAAAATCAATTAGGTGCACACCAAACAAAAAAAATAAATAACGCAAAGATAGCAGCACACTAGAAATTTATACTGGTTCACCAAGCTATTCTTGGCTAATGTAGTCCTCCGAGCCCCCACAGAGAGTCGCACTCACTAAATTCAAAATTCTTTTAAAGGTAGGAACTCAACCCTTACAAAGATTCTTTTATAAGCTCAGAATTAACCTTTACAAATTCATTTTCATAGGCTTAGGAATAACCTCTACTTTTTACAGACTCAATAATAACCTAATTCTTTTTTAAACTAAGGCTAAAGAATCAAAACCTCACAAACACTCCAAATATACTTTTATCCGGTAAGGATTAAACCGTTACAAAATTGCTCACAAATCAATTCTATTCAGGAAGAATTATTACCTCAATCTTTTTATAGGAAGAGACTGAAACTAGCTACCCTTAGATTAAATACTCCCAGTAGTATTCAATCCGTCACTCAACTCACTAATTACAAATTGATAAGTGATTTTTCTCACTAGGAACTTCTACCACCCCAGATAAATTAGAACCCAATTAATATTCCAAAACTAGTAATAGAAAAGTGAGATAATCAAAATCTGATTTTAAATAAAGATGGGTAGCACGTAATCAGATTTATTCAAGATATTGTTTCAAAAATATTTTTCAATAAAAACTCAGAAAACAATTTCTAAAGATTAAATTTCACATATAATCAAGCAATACTAAATAAAAAATAATTTGAAAAGATCTCACCCAGAATCCACCGAAAGAATAATTATAGTAATATCACTTCAGATTCGATAGCAGCAATGATCCACAGTAAATAATTCTCAAGAATAACTCTTAGAAAAGCTCTCACAATTCTCTCAATATGATTTCTCTTAGAAAAGTTCAGTATAATTCTCTTGATCTCACACTCTAATATGAAAAACGTAGGTTTATATAAATGGGAATAAAATAAGCTCTCTAACTGCTTGTTCCCACTTATTATGATATTTAATTGCTCTCATAGACCCCTTATATCATTAAGACTTTATCCTGGTTCAAATCACTTAATTATAGCTTTTAAACTTCTCAATTAAGTCCCCCAAATATTTCTCAATCACAATTAAATAGAATAGAAAGAATTTCATATACCAAATTGAGAAATATTCAAACTTAATGAACTAAATCTGTAGGAATATCATAATATATATTATATATCTCAAATAACATTAAATCCCTAAACTGTCTCGTGAATCTTAACCATAAAATGGCTAGTAACGGCTACTTTTAGAATAAAATTCAGAATTCCATAATATCCTGAAACAGTCTCATAAGTCGACTGACCAAGATCACTTGTCGACCGATCGATTCAGGATGTAGCCAAGCCAAAAATTATGTGCCCATCGGTCGACCTATCTGTCGACCTAGAGATTCAGAGAGTTACATTTCTTGTCACAGGTAGACCGTCTGGTCGACTTATCGATTCAGAGTTCACATTTAAGCTCCGGTCGACCTACTTGTCGACTTAGAGATTCAGAAATTTTTCCTTCTATGATCCGATAAACTTACCTGTCGACTTACTAATGGTGGAACACTTCTCTCAATTCGTTTTTAATCCATTTTCATTGACGTTTTCACCCATTTAACCGATTTCTTTTCTCGGTTAACTCCACTAAATACTTAAATTCAATTTTAATCAATTATTAATATTTATTTTTCAATTACACATAGGAACAAATAATTTAGCTAATTAGGATCCTATTAAAAACACACATATTTATAAAAGTCATTTAAAAACCTTTTTGTGTCGTGTGTGATCCTAATTGGGATATTAAGAATTAAAATTTAACCTGAGTTATTTTTTCTAAATTCTTCAAATTCTTCAACCTCTTAATCCTTCATGATCTTTATCATCATCTTTTAACATTCATTCATTACTTGTCATCATATCTTCATCATTAAAACTAATAAACTGAAACACTTAATAAACTGTCAGTTCCACCAAAAATATTAACCATTAATTTTTTATCAAAATTTTAGGATCAATAATCTCCCCATTTTTTATGATAACAATTAATTTTGATATCTTCTTCAAAACAATAATATAACCACACTCTCCCTAAATTTGAGGACGGGATTTATAACTCATTAAAGTATAGTAATAAAGATAATCATAAGATATTCAATAAAGCACAAATTTCAAAATATAATAAACTCTCCCTTAAGATATTCAATAAAACATCAATTAATTCTCCCCCTTTGTCATCTAAAAAAACATTGAGGAGGGGAGGAACACCAAAGAAACACTATTCTAGGCATACATATAATATACTTTGAAAGAATAAATCTAAAGTAATTAAATCAAAATATATTTATATATAACCTTTTAAAAAAAAAAAAAACACATTGAATCAACTCATAAAATAAACTTTATGCATTAAAATCATTTTAAACAAATACCGTGTGGATCATCATTAGGGGTAAAAAATCTAACTAAGTAGATCAAGTCTAGCTAATTCATCAAAATCCATACACTAGAAGTCAAATTTCACCAAAAACCTAAATTAGCTATTACAGACTGAAATAGTAAATATAGAACTTGTCTCAATAGAAAATTCAAAAAGAGAATAAAAGATAAGTCTAATGAGGGCTCTGCCCAGAAAAGTGATAATAAAGTCCCATTGGACTAGCGGCTGGCTGCTGGTGGCCGTTAATTAAGCGCTGCCACTTTCATTGTAAGCGTACGGATCAAGTTTTAATATAATGGACCTTTCGGCCGGATATCGTATTCACAGGGATTGGTTGAGATTACTATCGAATAGCGCGATTATCATAACTCGACTTTATGTAGACGACAAAAATGGAATATAATTAATTAATACTAATACTAATATAGCCTAATTTAATCTATACTAATACTAATATTAATATGAGATAGTTTTGAGAGAATAGGTTGTCTAGGGATTAGTTTCGTTTACGAATACGTGTTCAGTCTCGTTTTAGTTTATGTTAACGGCGTTCGACTTATATAACAATCTTAGTTCATAAACTCCTCCGCCACCTCTCCTGAGTATAAGACGGGGGAATATGCGATTTCGTGTCAACGCCGAAGTCCCCCTCAACGTCTTAACGACCCTAGGCCATGTGATTCTCTCCCCAACGTCATTGATTGCACACAATTCAACTCTTTCCCGGGTTATTGGATCGTGCATTGTGTTTACCCTATCGACAATCTTTGTTCTAAAACTCCCTCGCCACCTCTCCCGAGTGTAAGACAAGGGAATACATGACTTCGCGTCACTGCCGAAGTCCCCCTCAATGTCTTAACGACTCTAGGTCACATGAGTCTTGCCCCAACGTCATCGATTGTCCACAATCCAAACCCCGACCGGGTTATAGAATTGTGGTATTTGTTTATTCTAGTCCGAATTCGGGATTTGTCAAACCCCATATTCTTGATATGTAAATCTAAGCAATATAAATAAACAATACGGCACACACAATCAACATAACGAAGAACAATCGCAAACAAAGCACAAACTCAACTAAACAACGTTTTCATAAATTATACTAATAATCCCTTTACAACCTATGTTTAGCCAATGGACATAACCATGTACACAATGTAAAATAGCATAAACATACTCAACAACTACCAAAATGAATAAAACAAAGAGAAGAAATGAGAGACTTAGCCAATATCCAAAGAATAACCACTAGAACCGTCGAACGATCGCTTCCCTCTTCATCCTCCACCTCGGGTTGAGAGCTCTCCGTCAAAAATCTCTTATCCTAACCCTAAAATATGGCCTAAGGCCTTAGGGGCCGAAGAGGTCTGAAGAGAGAAGGAGAGAAGGCTTTAAAAAGGCTCAAAAATATCTAACAAATATCTAACACTGTGCAGAGGCCACCGCCGCGGCGATGGAGTATGTCAGTTAAGGTTCGCCTAAGCGATGGATGAGGAAAACTTTCTGCTGGATTTCTGCCTAGGCGGTGGAATTTTCGCCTAGGCCGAGGTTTTAGCAAATGGTGTCTTCTCAGCATCTTCACCGCCGCGGCGGTGGGCTTGTTTGCAGAATCTTGCCACCTTGCTCATTTTTCCACCGTTCTCGATACGATTTCATCGTTTATACTCCGATTTCATACATTTTCACCCCACGCACCTGTTTTAATACAAAAAGAATAAAAACATATTAAAACATATAAAAATAACTATAAACGTACTCGAAAACTAACAAATTCGGATTGAAAATATATAGGTAATTTACACCTATCAACTGCTGAGGATACTGAACTCCTGGCTGAACAATTGGTCCTGGAGTCATTTGCTGATGAAATGGCATTGACGGTCCTACTCCAGATGGCCTTGCAGTAGTTGGTCCTCCAAAGAACTGTTGTGCTCCAAACATAGGATGTCCTGTAACGTGTGGCTGAGCATTGTACTGTTGTTGGTATCCGTGATGAGATGACTGCATAAACTAAAACATTTGTTCGAGATTCCCCATGATTTTCCCAAATCCAGCTTTTATGTTCATATTTGTTTGGACCATTTTATTTTCTAGCCCAGTCATTCGATCATCCATTAGATCCGCGTGTACCCTTAGATCGTCAATCTGATCATGAACAAAAATCCATCTTCTGATCTATGCTCATTTCTTCTTCATTATCTTATTCATTACCCACAGCCTGCACTCTTTGCCTTTTCTGATTCTTCTTCTTTACCCATCTATTACTTCTGTACTCATATTCCATTAATAAAGCATTACCCACATTAATCTATCCGGGTGTGATTGTCACGAATTTTTCTTTATCGTGATCAGTTTCGACTCCAAAGTGATCAAACAACCTTTAGAGTGCATTAGCATAGGGTAATAAACCAAAGGGTTTCTGAACATGATACTTCATGTGGTCCATCATGATATGTGCTAGATTTAATTTTCTCCCTTCAACAATCTCATTCATCAAATAAAGGTCAAAGTCATTTACATTAGCATGACTTTCCCCTCTAGGCACAACTATATAGGTTAGCACCAAATGAAAGAATCGATGCTCAAGAGATAATGATCCTTCTTTATCACCCTCTAAGTCAAATTTCTCAGCAATTACCATTCTATTGAAATTTATCGACAGCCAGTCAGGGGTATTGTACGGAATTACGCCTCTTCTAGGTATTTCCAAAATATCGCTTAATAATCCCCTATTTAACCGAATTTCTTTTCCTTTAACATAAGATGTAATTTCAATATTATTGTAAGTGAGATTGCTATAGAACATTCTCACCCACGCTAGCATCTACTAATTCCTTTGGGTAACAAAATCGATCCACCCCAAATTTCTAAAATATCCTTCAATATCAATATTTTTCTCTTTCAAACTAACAAAATCTATAGGTTTGCAACCTAAAACCTTTCGGTTGACAAACCCCTCATTATATTTTTTTCATCCTCCTCTTTTCGAAAAAATTCATTGTCGTACGTAACCTTTTGAGCACGCTTCTTGATTTTAGGCCTTTCACACAAATTTAAAACAAATCAACCGAAACAACTCAAGAGATTAAGCATAAACAGAGAACTAACTAAAACCCTAGAAATCAAATAAAGAACCCACATTTTCGGGAAGGAAAGAGTTACCAAATCTTGAATCCAAGCCCTAAGCCTTTAGATCCGACCCAAAGATCTTCAAATTCAAACCGAAATGAACTGATTTCGTGAAGTTCATGCTTGAACGAACTTGGGAGATGAATGGTTTTAGAGAAAAAAAGGTTTTAGTTTCGGACGAAATGAAATGAACAGCTAAGGGGTATTTATATCCCGTAATGATCGGTCGACTGCTAACTTAGATACGGTCGACAGATGAATGCAGCGCATCTCTCTGTATTCCAACCTGCTACTGTCGATCGACTAATAAATCATTATAAGTCGACTGCCCATTCTGAGTTGTTTGACTTTTAGTACATTTAAATCCTAATTTAGTCAACTTAGCTCAATTTTTTACCTCTTATTTTGATCCACATATATTTTATAAAAATTTAATTACTCACACATTTAAACACACACATACACATGTATCACAAATATCTAAATTTCAAAATAAACAGGCTCAGTTTTCCTAACAGAATTAAGAAACTTAAACTTAAAAAAAAATTGACATACCTGGATCATCTTTGGGAGCAAGTGATGTGTGTACCTTTGGTGGATTACTAATTTCTGACTTGGTATCCTTTGACTCCACCAATACTTGATTTTTCGTCTTAATTTCTTCCTTCTTAGGAATGGCAATTTTCTGAACTGATTCAGTAAGAACTTATTTGCCTTTGTATGGTGCTTCAGGTTGCTTTGGTACAACTTTGTAAACGAACTTTATCTTGTATTGGTATCTTGTCGTTTATTGTGGATAAGCTTTGTCAGTTCTCACATATTAAGCTTGTTACTTCTATACTCTTCTATTTGGCACGTGCAGATTCTTCTTATTTGGTACATTAAACCTCGATTCCTTCTTTGGTAGGGCATATTCATTGTACCTTCTTGTCTGTTCAAATATCCTTGTCAGCACGTAGTATTCATTGTACCTTTGTCTAAATCTCTGATTAGTACCTACACCAAAATTTTCTCTTTTTGGTATCCAGTTGTTTCTGAATCCGACAGGAAAACCATGTAATAAATAACAAGAGTTTTCATAATGACCAAATTTACCATAATAAAAATACTTAATACTATTAGCACGCCTCTTTGAATAGTTAGTGTTTCGTACGGGAGCATAATATTGTTTGCGATTTTGAGAAGCAGCTTTAGTAACTATTGGTTTTTCAATAGATTTAGTACTTTCAACATCCTTGAATTTATCTGTTACTTCTTTAAGCTCCTTTTGAGTCTTCTCAAGTAATCGTTCGTTGGTGCTAACATTTGCATGTAGACCAAAATTCTTTTTATGCATAAATTCAAGATCACTCTTAAGAATTTTACACTCATTTTCAACATAATGGATTTTCACACAAACTCTATCAAGCTCACACCTTGTATTGTCCAATTCAATACTCAAGACCTCATTCAAGGTTTCAAGATTTTTCCTTTTAAATTCATTATATTGAAGATCATAAAAATCATTTTTCAAAAACCTCAGTCTCATCCTCAATAGACTTAATTTCCTCACACAACTTACTAATTTCAAATAAAGCATTTTTAAACTCAACAGTTTCAAAATATTTGTCCAAATTCTTTTTCTTGAGAAATTTGATAGTACTAAACTTCTTATTTTCAAGAGTTACAATTTTTGCTCTAGTTTAAAATTCTCTTCTCCAAAAATATACGTAAGAGTAATAAATGTCTCAATAGCCTGATATGTATTCTCATCATTGTAAATTATATCAATCTCACAATCAGAACAATGATTATTAGAAGAAGTAGAATTAACAGTAGTGCACATAACTTCAGAATCAAGACACTCCATGTGATCATGTTGAGCTATACTGTGAAGTATATCGAGTTAAATATAGCTCTGATGCCAATTATTGGCCCAGTGAACTACCCAAGAAGGGGGTGAATTGGGTAGATAAAAAATTATTAGAGAAAATACTTCAAAAATTCAAATAATTAATTTTAATTCTAAATTAATTATTATCTTTATATCACAACAAAAATATAAAATCAACTAGGTACACACCAAATAACAAAAATAAATAATGTAAAGATAGTAGCACACCAGAAATTTATACTGGTTCACCAAGCAACTCTTGGCTAATCTAGTCCTTCAACCCTCACGGAAAGTCATACCCACTAAACTACTAAGATTCCTTTAAAGGTAGGAACCAAACCCTCACAAAGATTCTTTTACAGGCTCAAAATCAATATTTACAAATTCATTTTCACAAGTTTAGGAATAACCTCTACTTTTTGCAAGCTCAAGAATAACCTAATTCTTTTTTTAAACTAAGACCAAAGAATCAAAATCTCACAAATATTCCAAATATCCTTTTATCCGGTAAGGATTGAACCGTTACAAAATTGCTCACAAATAAATTCTATTCAGGAAGAATTACTACCTCAATCTCTTTACAGGAAGAGACTAAAATCAGCTACCCTTAGATTAAATACTCCCAATAATATTCAATCCGTCACTCAACTCACCAATTACAAATTGATAAGTGATTTATCTCACTCGGAACTTTTATCACCCCAGATAAATTAGAACTCAATTAATATCCCAAAACTAGTGATAGAAAAATGAGATAATCAAAATCTATTTTTAAACAAAAATGGGTAGCACATAATTGAGCACGTAATCAGATTTATTCAAAAAATTATTTCAAAAATATTTTTCAATAAAAAATCAAAAAACAAAGATCAAATTCCACATATAATCAAGCAATACTAAATAGAAGATAATTGGAAAAGATCTCACCCAGAATCCACCGAAAGAATAATTATAGCAATGTCACTTCAGATTCGGTAGCAGTAATAATCCATAGTAAATAATTCTCAAAAGTAACTCTTAGAAAAGTTCTCACAATTCTCTCAATATGATTTCTCTTAGAAAAACTCAGTATAATTCTCTTGATCTCACATTCTAATATGAAAAACGCAGGTCTATATAAATGGGAATAAAATAAGCTCTCTAACTGCTAGTTCCCACTTGTTATGATATTTAATTGCTCTTATAGACCCCTTATATCATTAAGATTTCATCCTGGTTTAAATCACTTAATTATAGCTTTTAAATTTCTCAATTAAGTCCCCCAAATATTTCTCAATCACAATTAAATAGGATACAAAGAATTACATGTTCCAAATTGAGAAATATTCAAACTTAATGAACCAAATCTATAGAGATATCATAATATTTGTTTTATATCTCAAATAACATTAAATTCCTAAACTATCTCGTGAATCTTAACCATAAAATAGCTAGTAACGGCTATTTTTATAATAAAATCCAGAATTCCATAATATCCTGAAACAATCCCATAAGTCGACTGACCAAGATCACCTGTCGACCGATCGATTCAGGATGTAGCCAAGCCAAAAATTATGTGCCCATCGGTCGACCTATCTGTCGACCTAGAGATTTAGAGAGTTATATTTCTTGTCACAGGTCGACCGCCCGATTGACTTATCGATTCAGAGAATTCACATTTAAGCTCTAGTCGACCTACCTGCTGACTTAGAGATTCAGAGACTTTTCCTTCTATGATCTAGTCGACTTACCTGTCGACTTACTAATGCTGGAACACTTCTCTCAATTCATTTTTAATCCATTTTCATTGACGTTTTCACCCATTTAGCCAATTTCTTTTCTCGGTTAGCTCCACTAAATACTTAAATTCAATTTTTATCAATTATTAATATTTCTTTTTCAATTACACACAGGAACAAATAATTTAGCTAATTAGGATCCTATTAAAAACACACATATTTATAAAAGTCATTTAAAAATATTTTTTTGTCGTGTGTAATCCTAATTGGGATATTAAGAGTTGAAATTTAACCTGAGTTGTTTTCCCTAAGTTCTTCAAATTCTTCAACCTCTTAATCCTTCATGATCTTTGTCATCATCTTTTAGCATTCATTCATTACTTGTCATCATATCTTCATCATTGGAACTAATAAACTGAAACACTTAATCAAACCATTAGTTCCACAAAACACATCAACCTTTAATTGTCCATCAAAATCTTAGGATCAATAAATGTGATGTTCCATCTCTGACTGTTCTTACTCACAGCTACCCACCCGCTCAGATTTTACTTGTAGGACTGAGGCCACGGTTCAACGTGTTACCACTGTCTTACTCAATGGAGTGAATTTTTTTACTTGGTCTCATTCTTTTCGTCTCTACCTTGGTGAAAAACGTAAGACTGGATGGCTCGACGGCATTGAGCCAAGGCCAGATATTACCAATCCCAAGTTTACTCAGCGGGCTGCTGATAATTGTACCATCCTCAGGTGGATCTTTAATTCTATGAAGAAACAGATCTATAATATCTTCATGTTCTACTAGACTGTCAGAGGATTACGGCAAAGATGTATACCCACTCTCGCAATGAATCATGGATCTTCGAGCTCTACCGTGAGATTTCTCATACCTCACAGGCATCCTTGGGCCTTTCAGTTCTGGATTACTTCGGCTACCTTCAATCTTGGTAAGAAGAACTTGTGCAGTATGAACCTCTGAGTGAATTCCCTGAAGATGCTGCTCAGATCGAAGCCAAACGCCAAGATCGTTGTCACACATACCATTTCTTGATGGGTTTAAATCCAGAGTATAAGAATCTTCGCACTCAAATTTTAAACATATCACAAATGCCATATCTATACAATGCATTCTCTACTGTCGACAACGATTCAAAACACCAGCTCCTTCTCCCACATGAAATCACTACTTTAGTCCCTGAGCATATGGCCTTTCCTGCTCCCTCTGGTCCTCGCCCGTCAGGTATGCGACCATACTATCAGTACTGCCGAAAGCTTGGTAATCATATTGACTGTTGTTATAATCTTCCACCTGGATTGAAACCCCGAAAGCTAGAAGGGAGAAAAGGAAAAAGAGGACCACATACTAGTGTTATTGCTAATATTGTCCCCGATTTGGCAGATCCCCCACTAGTACCCCTGGATATTTCCCACGTCCAGGCCCAACTTGCCCAACTTCAGGCTCAATTAACCATTTTGGCATCGTCTTCTAGTTCCTTGGCTGCTCTTGCCTCAGGTACTCCTATTGCGCTTCCTTGTAAGTTTGGTCGCCCTACTTGGATTCGAGATTCCAAGGCTAACAGTCACATGACTAGTGAGTTTTCTCTCTTCACCTCTCCTGTTGTGCCTATAAACCAATCTATGTGCATTGCCGATGGTACCTCTATCCTTATTCGTTGTCAGGGAAATGCCTATTTATCCCTCGATATCACTCTTCATTTTGTTTACTATATTCCTAAATTTGCCTATAATCTTTGATCGATTAGTTGTCTTACTAAAAATCTTAAATGTGTCATTATTTTCTTACCTGATCGTTACTTCTTATAGAACCTGACTACAAAGAAGATTCTACTTCAGCAGTCCTCCACCTCCAACCGTTCCACCTTTTAGTATGCAAGTTTTTGAATTACATGTTTTTTATTCCTCTATCTATTATTTCAAAATTTTAAACTTGTGGCATACCCGTCTAGGACATGCAAATTTTTAGTATTTGTGTTGGTTATATCCTTCTATTAATAAAGCTTGCAAGGACTTTAAATTTCATTGTGCAGTTTGTGAATTGTCTAAACACACACGTACCTCTTACATACCTCGCATACACCGTGCCTTCCAAGCATTTGATCTTATCCATTCTGATATTTGGGGACCCTCTCTGGTTACAGTCATTTCCAAACACCGTTACTATGTCACCTTTATAGATTATTATAGTCGATGCACTTGGATTTACTTGATGAAGCACCAATCAGAGGTTTACACTCACTTTACCCACTTCCTTCAAATGATAAAAATCCAATATAAAATTGTCGTGTGCAATATCAGGTTAGATAATGGGCGGGAATACTTATCCGATGAATTAAGAGCTGAGCTTAATAAGCAAGGCATCCTTCAGCAACTTACCTATCTCTATACCCCTGAACAAAATGGTATGGTGGAACGTAAAAACCGTCATATCATGTTTGTAGTCCATTGTCTTTTATGAGGAATGAATGTTCCCAAATAGTTTTGGCACACGGTAGTTCTTACTGTTACCTATCTCATTAATCGCACACCAAGCCGTGTCCTTACAGGCAAATATACTGCAACCCACTAGTACTATTTTTCCTATCTTACCCTATGTCTTTGTTGTATGTGTTTTGTCCAAAATCGGAGCCCTACTCACACTAAGTTATATGATAAATCTAAGTTATATGATAAATCTATCTAGTGTGTTTTCCTCGACTATTCTTCCATATCGAAAGGATATAGGTGCTACGAGCCAGTTACTCACCGTACTTATCACTCTCTCGATGTTACGTTCCTCAAGATTGTACCCTATTTTTTTGGTACTATACTTTCTCCACCAATTGAGGCAGCTACTACCGAGGACCATACCTTACTTCCACGCCCTATTCCTGTATTAGATATACCTTCTCCACCTATATCACACCCACTACGTGACCCCTCACCAGCCCCCTCTCGTCATACACGTGTCTCACATCCCCTGTTGACATCTTCTCCAAACTCAGGTATATCTCTATTTCCCATTATCTCTGACCTTGTTCCCCCTCGTTACCCAACTCGGGAACATCACCCACCATCCCACTACCTCATTTCATATCGTACTAATCATCCGATTTCTAAGTATTTGTCTTTTTAGAATCTTTCGCATCAACATAAATCATTCCTTGGTCAAATTGATTCAATTGTCATTCCTTGCTCCGTTCATGAGGTCCTCCAGAATCCAAAATGGGTTGTCGCTATGCAAGTAGAGATGGATGCCCTACAGCAGAATCAAACATTGGAATTGGTTGACTTACCGACTGGTGAACAGCCAGTTGGTTGTAAGTGGGTCTTCAGTGTCAAATATCTGGCTAATGGATCTATTGATCGGTACAAAGCATGACTTGTTGCTAAGGGCTATACATAAATCCAGCGTAAAGACTTTAGTGCCACCTTTGCCCCAGTTGCTAAGGTGACTATTGTTCGGCTCCTTGTTTCATTGGCTACATCTCATTCTTAGCCTCTACACCAGTTGGATGTCAAGAATGTCTTCTATAATGGTGACCTAACTGAGACTATCAATATGGAGCCTCCACCGGGATTTTGGACTCTGGAGGAGTGTTCGGGCAAAGTTTGTCGACTCCGAAAATCCATTTATGGACTTAAGTAGTCTTCTCGTGCATGGTTCAGCCGATTCAGTGAAGCCATCATCACTATGAGGTTTACCTAATATCACTCAGATCATATCTGGTTCATCCGTCGCCAACACCAGGGATAATACACCATTATCTCAGTCTATATGAATGACATTATTATCACAAGAGACGACGCACCTGGCATTCAACAGGTAAAGAAGGATCTCGGACAATTTTTTGACATCAAGGGTTTAGGTCCCCTCCACTACTTTCTTAGTATTGAGATTGTTCGATCTCGGAGAGATATCTCTCTATCCCAGCGAAAGTACACCCTTGATCTTCTTCAGGACACTGGGATGCTTAGATATGGACTCGCCTCTACTCTTATGAATCTGAACCTTAAGTTAACAACAAACTTGGAAGAATTACTATCAGATCCGTCAGTATATCAGCGACTTGTGGGTTGCCTCATCTATCTGACTAATATAAGGTCAAATCTTGCGTATAATGTTAACGTTGTGAGCTAGTTTATACACTTACCACGTACACCACACTTGGATGTTCTGTACCATATCCTTCGATACCTTAAAAAATGTCCCAGTCTTGGTCTTTTTTATATGACAGGGGCATAGGAAGGACTCTTTTACTTTACAGATGCTGACTATGCAGGATCGAAGGACGATAGACGTTTAACCTATGGCACGTGCACTTTTAATGGAAGACACATAATCTCGTGGAAGAGTAAGAAGCAATTCATCATCTCCCGATCTTCTGTTGAAGTTGAGTATCACGCAATGGCTCAAGGAACGTGTGAACTCTTTTTGCTTCGTTCCTTTTTGACCGAGTTGGGACTTCTCGTGAGAAACTCATCTAAGTTGTTCAGTGACATCAAGTCCTCCATAATGTTATCCTCAAACTCAGTCCTTCATGAAAGGACGAAACACATTGAGATGGATATCTACCTCATTTGTGAGAAAGTCTGATCAAGAATTATCACACCTACCTTCATCCCATCTTCTGAACAGGCTGCTAATATTTTCACCAAGTCCAGAGGACCATCTCTTCTTCAATCAACTATTGGCAAGTTAGGGCTCATCAATATTTTCGCTCCAGCTTGAAGGGGAGTGTTGATGTAGTTTGTTATTTTTGGTATCTTGATTGTAGGACATTATTAGCCCATTATTCTGGTGATATATTTCTTAATTTAGCATTTTCTTGCGACTATATAATTAGGGATATATAACTCATTTTGAATACAACAATATAACACAATTTATTCTTCTCTCTCCCTATATCCTTTTCATCTTCAAGAAAAATTATTAGTCCAACAAAACATTCAAGTTAATTGAATCATTAAAACGATTAAATGGATTTATGGTTAACAAAATGCAATATATTGATTTTTTAATTTATAAATATAAAAAAAAAAATAACAAATAAAAAAATTAAAAAATATATATATAAAACTTTAAAAAGTACGAAATATAATTTAACTTAATCATCTTAGAAGTGAGGATGTGAAAATTTTGGGCGAGAATTTTATTTGAATCCAATCTCATTCATTCATTTCCTACTCTAGGCGATCGTAAGGCCGCGCCTGGTGCATTCAGGATTAAATTCAAGATTTAATTCCTGAGGTGCCCCACGAGAGTCGAACCCTAATTGACAAGAAAATGGGCATTTTCCCTTGCCAACCGAACTAACATCTCTTGAGTAATATTATCCTCTAATATGATACTCTTTCATTTATTTTAAAAATAAAATAAAATGTCAATATATTTATTTTTATTTTATTTTTCTCTCTATTTTTATTCCTTCTAGGGCTTTCATTATGAAAAAGTATGTGTAAAATTATTAAGGATTAATTAAATTTTACCCCCCTGTGGTTTGAAAATCGTCACTTACGTACCCCTCTTGTGGCTAGATTTTCAAACCACTTACCCCCTAATATAGGGGGTAAGTGTAACAAATATCTAATCACAGGAGGATAAGTGGCGATTTTCAAATCACAGGAGGGTAAGGTACAAACTGACTAAACTACAGGGGGTAAAGTGCTATTAACCCAATTATTAAACTTCAAAGCAAGTACATCTAAAAAATTAAAAATATATATAAATTCCAATTTATATTCTAACCCTTTAAATATGTGTACAAAAATTATACCGAACCAATTAGCTACAAAGTAGAACAATTTATATATATATAATTATTTATTTATGCTAAATGTTATTGAGTAGTGATGCATGAGATGTGTGGTAAGCAAGTGAATAAAGTTGGATGCAAAGTAAAGGGCAAAAATATGTGCTCAATCTCTTGCCATGGCTCACGCTCAAACTTGGGATATCTGGTCGGCACACATGTTTCTTGTGTGAGTGCTTTTCTTTCTAAGACAGATGGAAAAAAAATCTCTCTAATTTATTATTTAATACATATATATATATATATATATATATATATATATATATATATATATATATATATATATAAACGTTATTGAGTGGTGACGCATGAGATGTGTGGTAAGCAAGTGATGTGTGGTAAGCAAGTGAATAAAGTTGGATGCAAAGCAAGGGCAAAAAATATGTGTTTGGATATGACCAAATGTTATATTATTCCACAATGCAAAAATTAATAAATAAAAATAAATAAAATGCTTGAAAAAATCAATGGAATATTAACTAGAATAAATAATATTATCCAAAAATTATGTATCTAAAAAAATAAGGTAAAATTCTAGTTTTGTTCCATAAAGTATGGGACCGGTGTCTATTTGGACCCTGAGATTTAACAAATTGCACATTTATTTTGATCTCGCAAAATTAAAAATATTGTTATTGATTTTGAATGGAAAATTAGTAGTACTCAGCACGTGATCTTCTAATAGGTATATTTTCATCATTTTATCACTCCACTAAGGGTAAGATGTTTTTCTCTAATAAAGATGAAGTCTTACATTTAGTAAAGTAATAAAATGGCGAAAATATACCTATTAGAAAGCCAAGTGTTCATTACAATCCATTTTTGGTCCAAAATCATTAACAGTATTTTTAATTTTATCAAATAGAAACAAATGTGAAACTTGAGAAATCAAATGTGCAATTTCACAAACTTCAAGGTTTACACATACACCGCCCCCATACTTTTGGGGGAAAATGTAATTTTCTCAAAAAAATAAGATGGTACTTTGCTACTAAATATAATTAGGGTAAAATGGCACTTTACTTCTTTATAGTTTGACCAAATGACATTTTATATCCCTGTAATATTTTCGTAGACACTAGCCTCGCATTGGGTTCAAATTAAAGTACAAAATTATATTTTTCGTTAAGGTTAACGGTCAAACGTCAAAAAGTTTAAATTAATAAATTAATTAATATTATTTGATGGTTATACCCAGTTCGGTCAAGTCAGATTTTTCAGGTCAAATTGGGTCGAGCCGAATATAAGAGGAAATTTATCATTTCGCATAATTATGCTAATCATTTAAACGTTGCACTTAATTCTAAATTACATGAGAATAAATGATGACAAAAATACCACACGACATCGGTCAAACAATAAGTCATGAGGAAGCAAAGTACCACTAACTCATATAATTTTTTATCCAAAAATAAAATATTTTGTTTGTTTCACCCTAATGATAGTATGCAAGGTATATGATACCCTTGCCCACTTGTAGCAAAAGCATTAAAAGATGTAGATTTTAGATGCCCCCTAACTAAATATATTCCAAATTTTTAATTTTTTTTTTTTTTAAATTGTTGAATTACTAAAATGTAGGATACTACTATTTATGATAATTAAAGAAAATATTTCCTAAAATTGAATTTCTTTTTTCCCCATAAAATGTTGGAAAACCAAGATTCTTTATGTTGCTAAGAATGACAACTAAAACCCTCCTGTACTCCTATATATAACCCAACCCTCCTATCTTTAAGCACTAAACCCAAAACAAAAACCTATAAAAACACCAACTCCTCCATCTCTTTTCTTTATTTTCATTTAAAAAAAAAAAAAAAAGGCATGGCCAAGCTTCCTATCAACATCCTTCTCCTTAGGTTTGTGTTGTTTTTTTATTTTTTTTCCCTCTAATTTACAAGTATTGTATTTGTTTATTATTCAAAAATTCTCATTTAGACAGTTCATACCATCAATACATAGTTTTATTTTATCTTTTTAATACATTTATACATACATACATATATATATAGTTCATACCATCATACATACGTATATATAGGGGTGGTCATGGTCCGGGGGCCCGTCCAGTCCGGACCTATTTTTTTAAGGCTTAGACTTTAGTTTTAAGCCCATGAACTGGGCTTGAGCTTTAATTTTCCGGTCTGATCAAATTTATGGCCGAGCTTGGACAAGGGAAATTTTTTTCAAGGCCAGGTCGGGTTAGGACCTAATATTTTTTTGTAATACTCTAATTACAACCCTGCTCAAGTCCGGCCAAGCCCATGACGACCTCTCTCTCTCTCTCTCTCTCTCTCTCTCTCTCTCTCTCTCTCTATATATATATATATATATATATATATATATATATATTTTCTGTGTCTAAAGGCGCTATATTTATTTTTTTCAATTTATAAGTCTAAAAGATAGTAATATTAAAAAAAATATAACCAATTAAATATAAATATAGAATTTAAAAGATACAAAATGTAATTTTATTTAAACGTTTTAGAAGTATGGGTGCAGAATTTTTATTGAAATATTTTAAGATGGATTATTAATTTGTTAGAAAGATTATAGTTACTTTTTTGTTTGTTAGCATAAACCCAACGATTGTTCAGTTTCTCAAATGAGGGTTTTTCTAATGTGGATATAGATATAATTTTTTCGATCATTTCCCAAAAAGCGGATAAACTGGGCAGATATGTAAACGATATTCTTTGTTTTTCATTACTTTGACATGTGTAAAAAAAATATTGTGACATTTCGTTTCTTCCAACCAGCCTAGATAGAAATCGATAATTTCTTACATAACAGAATGGGCAAGTCTATCGGTTATTATCAAAAAGAGGTTTACAATAGTGTTTGATCTTAACCGTTGGATCTAAAGTTGATCCAACCATTAAATTAAAGTGTTCTTTTTTTTCTTTTCTTTTTTATGTAGGAGGGCATACACGGTTACAACAGAAAATTTAGTGTGTTTTTCCTTATTTTAGAATAAACTATTAGTTTGTTAGAAATATTATATGCTACAAGATAATAAAAAATTTAAAATAATATTTGATCTCAACCATTAGATCTAAAGTTTATCAATAGTTAAAAATGTCGAAAATATAAAATATATTATAATATACGCATATATATATACACACACATACATACACACATATATTAAATTTAAGGTTTATTTATTTATTTATTTATGTAGGAGGTCATACACGGTTAGACCAGAAAATGTAAAGGTGGTGCATTCTTCGTCTTCAGTGACGACGAAGGGAACAGAATCAGTTTCTGGGAACACCAACAAAGAGGAGAAGGAAGTGTTTTGGATGAGAGATCCCAAGACAGGTAACTGGCTGCCAGAGAATCACTTTCATCAAGTCGACGTGGCAGAGATGAGAAACAAGTTGATCTTCAACAGAGAGAGAACTTGAACATTTTTTTAACCATTTCATATATATACATATATACACACACACATATATACATGCACCAGTGTGGTATCTACCAAATATCATGCGCCATTAGAATAAGTTAATCAGAAACTGAATAGAAATAGAATTGTGTATTAGACTTTGGAAATCGCTATATTTACAAATTAAAATTATACCTGACTTTTATTTATTCTCGTTGGATTCTACCTGCTTGACGTCATTAAAATCTCATTGATATTTGATATGATTACAGATATTTTAAATATGGACTTGCTTAATCTAAGCAAGTTATATTAGATATGGACCTGTTCAACGTGGGCCCACTATCCGATATTCAGCTACTTTGTATTAGATATTGGCCTCTGCTCACATAAAGTCCACCACCACTTGTCCTAATTGCACTTTGACCAAATTGCACTTTACTCCTCTATAGTATTTTTCCTACGGACTATCAAGAAAACGAGTAGTAACAATGTTCTATAATAGTAAAACCGTGATATAGAATAGAAATTCAACAGCAACTAACATTAACTTGATAGATTCAATTCTAGGTAATATTAACCAAAAGACTAAAAAATAATAAAAGAAAAAACACGAATAATAGTTTTCCTCAAACAAAACCCATATTATTTTCATTTTATTCAAAAAAAAAAATCACATTAACAGGGCTTACATTTAGATGAGTAAATGCTAGACACAACAGTGAAATTCAACTGAAAATTGGCAGTTGTAACACCTCTAATAGAACTCTCAAGCAAACAATATAGCAACTAGTAGTACATTTAGATGAGTAAATGGCAGACAACAGTGAAGTTCAACTAAGAATTGGCTAATATGACACTTCTATTATATGGAAGTGTAGAAACCCAATGGGCTTCACTCACTCTCAAAATAAGCCTTGAAAGGGGAGGCTTGCCTAAGGCATTATATATATCTCGCGATCAGGAAACACAAGCAATATGGGATTCAACACGCAATGTTACGCACAGCGTGGACTTTCACAAAGCACTGCAAACGGATATCGGGGGAAGGGCCAAACATTGATATGTGATTCAACAGGTCTCCTCACGCGCAGGTTGGATTTTTGACAAACTACTGTGAAAGGATATCGAAGGGTCCAAAATCAATGTAGGATTCAATACACCCGACATTAGCCTAGAGGCTCGGTTTTGATACCACGTTAAGAGGTTCCAACTTAAAACCATATGGTGTTAAGTAAAGTAACTATTTTCATATATATATAGAATACTTTGGAAAGCTTCACAAATTCAATGTGGGATTCTAATACCAAAACATTCAAACAATTAGGAACAAACAAACGAGACTTCCCAAGCCTAATTCTTATACCATGCAGAAACATAATGCGCCTAACTCACTCTCAAAATATGCCTTGAAAGAGGAAGATTGCCCGAGGCTTTATATATATCTCAAGATCAAGAAAGACAAACGATGTGGGATTCAACAAGAACTATCAATCAAACAATATAGCAACTAATAGTAACAATGAATTCTATTATAGAAACTACAAGACAGAGATAGAGAAAGTTTTAAAAAAAAAAAAAAAAAAACATTACTAAAGGGAAAAACTATGGTCACAAGTATAGTTGAATGAGTTCATCACTTACTACTGAAGGGGTCAAAACACCAAGGTCAGTGAAGAGGAGAGTGAGATACTGAGGTGGAGTATAATCCCGGGCAGACGTTTCAACCTCAACGTTCGACGGAATGGGTACCCCAAAATCGATCGGACGGAGGGCAGGCACCATATCTTTTTGATCCAACGGATACATACGAGCAAACTGCCAAAAAAAAAAAGGGGTTAAATTTAACCTATTTTGAGTTAATGTTTCCTTAAAAAGTGAGAGCTTTTTTGACATAATTAAATGGTTATTTCTTTGGGACAAACCAAATACAACATTAAAAAACTCGGGCACTATTTGGTAATGCTTTCTTTTAATTTTGCTTTTTTTAAGCTTAAAAAGTAGTTTTTGTTTTGCACTTAAAATCACCGTTGAATGGACTAGGACCTCTCTATCCACTTTTTATCAGCCATCTATTATTTTTTAGGGGATTAAGAGATTATTTATGGGAATAATACTAACATATTCTCTATACTATCAAATACACACTCGATTAAAATTATTTTTTTGTCAAATTTAACTTTGTTTATTTGAAAAAAGTAATTTAAAAAAAAATTAAATAAGTAAGTTATCAAACGAGCCTAAATTTTTAACCCATTTTACACAAGCAAAGGAGAAATCCAAAGCCTTTAAGAGTAAATATTACTTCAAAAGTGACAACTTTATAACCTAATAAAATGGTTAATTATTTCTATTCAACAAACAAAAACCAATTGCAAAAAAAAAGAAAACATTTTTAAAAAAAAAAAAACATTTTGAAAAGAGGAAAAAATCATTTAAAAAAAGAGCTTTTTGCACTTTGCACACCTTAAGTTTTAGAGAAATCCCATTTTAGCCCATGTCCTTTCAATTTGAAGCACATTAAACCTTGAAGTATTCAATCGTGTCAAGTCAATCCTTCTGTCTTTTTTTTTATAGAATTTACCCACGTGGGTAATTCCGTGATTGACACATGACTGATTTATGTCAATAAAAATAACAGGATTACCAATTTGGACTGACTTGACACGATTTGGATACTTCAGAGTTCAATGTGTTCAAATTGAAAGTACAGGGGCTAAAGTGGGATTTCTCCAAAACTTTAGGGTTGCAAAGTGCAAAAAGCTCTTAAAAAAATAAGATTTTTTTCCAAAATAATTGAAATTATGGAAGCATATAATACCTTGTAGCTTTCGGCTGCCACATAAACGGGTTTGTTCATGCTTTTAGCGACCAATGCGATTTGGTAAGTCCCGATCATGTTTATTATACCTCCACTTTCAACGACTCCATCGGCTCCAACCAAGACCATATCGACTTCATCCATACTGTATGCCACTGCAGAGTCTATTAACAGCTTTACAGGAACATCAAGCTTTGTTAGTTCATTGGATAGGCGTAAGCCCGTTCTGTCTGGCCTTCCCTCTGCAAAAACATTCGATTTTAAAATTCGTTATTACCCATTTTACGATTTTCTTAAAAATTGTAAAATTTTAAGGATGTTAGAGACACTGAAATGTGTGTGTGTGTGTTTGCGAGGGAATGGTGAAAAAATTGACTCTCGATAGCACAATGATGAGCAAGTGGGGACTTGGGAGGCATTTGTTTGGTGTTCTGCTGGCGAATTTGGAACAAAAATAAAAATCTGAGAACAATTACAAAAATCTTCTGAAAACCTAGGATAAGATAATAGAAAAGGTGATTTTCTTTCTTTAAGATTTCTGTATTTTTTAAGACCAATTCTGTTTTCTCATAAATTCTTCTAAAGAGCTAAGAGCACAATAGAAACAGGGTTTTTTATCGATTTCTGTTTCAAAGAATAGAAACCTGAAACAAAAACACAAAACAAATGGGACTATTTTCCAAGTTTTTGGGAACAAAAACAGAAACACTAAAGGCCCGTTTGTCCTTCAATTCACAAATTGTACTGTTTCCAGTAAGTCAACTTATGAATTGTTATGATTCAGTGTTTGGTTCTAAGAATTAAAAACATTTAAATTATCTACATAACCATTTTAGTTCAAGTTCAGATGCTATTTTCTCACGTAATTTGAGTAAAATATAGCTTCAAACTTTAACTAAATATATTATATAATACAGTGCAAATCAATTCATCAAAATAAGATGATTCATAAAATATGATAATTTAGACAACCAAACGAGTCCTAAACAAAGAAACAAAAAATGTCCGAAAACAAACCTGTGCAAAGAACCCGAAAGTGCTTCCTATTTTGTGCAGCGGTCCTCAAAACTTCCAACACCACTCGAGAGAAACCATGAACCAAAATCGTACACCCATCGAAAATAAAATCTTGACTAAGCATCCCAATAATTCTTCGAGCCTATAAATATCATAATAAGCAAAAAAGTAATCCCAAAAAATATTAAAAAATCCAGTGAAAATATCTCGAAAAAATACAGGGTTTTGACACTTTGTACCCCTATAGTTTGATCAAAAACTCACTTTGGTCTCCGTGGTTTCAATTTGAACATATGTGATATAACACCTTAAAGTTTCCTAATCATCCCAGTACAGTCCAAGTCTTTATCCCCATTACAATTTTGGACAAATTAGTCACTTGCCCCACATGTGACTGTTTTTAAGGGGCTTTATGGGCATTTCTAGCCTCCTCCTTTCCCCTCTCCCATTCTCCTTCCACCCCCAAATACTTGGAATATATGTGTGTGTGTGTGTTTTATACAAATTTGTAAAGGGCAAAGCAAAGGATGGAAATACCCTTACAATCCTCTTAAAAATAGTTGAGTGCAGGACAAGTGACCATTTGCCATCCAAAATTGTAATGGAGGTATTGATTTGGACTGAAGCGGGATCATTACGAAGCCTCAGGGTGTGATGCGTTCAAAATGAAACTACAAGGACAAAGTAAAATAATGGTCAAACTACATGGGAACAAAGTGTCAAAACCCAAAAAAATACCTTATAAGATATTTCCCCAAATTTCTCTGCTCGTTCGAGAAGCCTTAATTTGGCAGAATTGAAGTCCTCATATTCCAAACCCAATGTTCTTGTAACATATCGCATAAAGAGATCACATCCAGCCGCCAGAGAAATAGAGGTTGTGTCCCATGACTGGTTTATTCATATAAATATATTTAAAAGGATTAGGGGATGTTTGGTTGCCAAAATTAGTGGATGAAAAAGATTATTGCACTTTCTTCAATAAACTCATCAAATAACACAAGACATTAGGCAATGTTTTTTTAATAACTCGGTTATGCATACAGGTGGTAGATTTAAAAGGATTAGTGGCCGTTCAGTTGCAAAAATTATTGGATGAAAAAGATTGTCACGTTTTCTTCAATAAACCTGTTAAACACCGCAGGACATGAGGCAATGTTTTTTTCATGACTTGATTATACAAACAAGTAGTAGATTTAAAGGATTAGGGGCCGTTTGGTTGCCAAAATTAGTAGATGAAAAAGATGAAAGCATTTTCTTCAATAAACTTGTCAAATAACCCAAGACATCAGGCACCGACTCTACACAATATAAACATAACATATATATATATATATATATATATATATATATATGCATGCTAAGAGAGAACGGGCAGTTTCAGCAATGTGCCTCAGCAACACCATTTTGCTCGGGGGAGTCAGTACACAAGGTAAAGTGAACTATTCCATTTAAAGCAAGCAAGTCAGTGAAAGGATTAGAAATGTACTCCCACTCAAATCCCATCTAAAGCACTTGATAACAGCAGAATATTGAGTCTTAACAAGAGATCAAAACGTTTTAAAAATGCCAAAAATTCAAAATGACGTTTCATAAGATAAAAACAACAATATCGAGTATCATCATCCATGAAAGAAACATAATATCTAGACCTTCATTTTGTAGAAATCGAGAAGGTACCCACACATTATAGTGAACAAGATCAAATGGTGCAAGTGAAGAAGAAATACTTCGATTAAAAGGAAAAGAAGAGAATTTTGTCAGTTTACAACCACTATAATCAGATATATCACAAGCTCCAATTCTATGAATCCAAACACTACCTTACTCAACCCCAAAGAATTCCAAAAAAAAAAAAAAATCATTAGTTGGATGATTTTAAGAATTCCATTGAAGAATCACAAACAAGAGACTCAATAAAATGAGTGTAATGATGAGAAAAATATCATCAAAGTTGCAATATTTCAAACATGAAGAAAACAAAGAAACTAAATCAAAGCAGCTTCATGCATTAATAGTTAATAGAGCAACCAATTTTAGGGAAATTCCACGAAATTCAGACAAAATACGAGGAAAATCACGCACCTTAAGAGAATCGGAAGCCTTTTTGAGCTCAATTTCGAGCCCCATCATGGTGGTAGCCTGGCTGGATCGAATAACCGACGCCAAAGCCCTAATCGCCGCCACCGCCTCCGCCAGATCCGGCTGTTTCCGCCAGCTATTAAACTCGTCGACAACACTGAAAGGCTTGCCGGAATCAGAAGATTTCTCCGATGACGGCGCGTCGTCGAAGTCCTTTCCGACGGCGGCTTGTGCCTGTGCCAGCCAATCGCTGGTGACGACGGCGTGGTGAGCCGCCCTCGTCTGGTAGTAGGCGGAGATCTGAGGGTTAGGGTTAGGGTTAGGGTTGGGGTTTTTTAGGGTTTCGGCCATGGCGGAAGACGAGGAGGTAGTCGCCGGAGAGAGAAGAAAGCTCTGAGGTTTCTCCTCGTGGCGTTTGTCGAGAATGAAGGACGCTGATCTGTACCACATTTAATTCGCACGTGGTCGGAAATTTACGACGGGGAATCAAACGGCAAAATCGAAATCTCCGGCGACGGAGGGGGGATTCCGGCGACGTAAAGACTTAATAGTAATACATATGCCTTAATCCAACTGAATATACTAACAAATTGTACCAAATTTTGACTAAATAATAAAATGAGGCGGCCAAAATTCTATAACAATTTGTAAAATTACACTTTTAGCCATCTCTCCCCCCACTCAAATTAATCCCTTCTTCTTTTCTTTTTTTTTTTTTTTTTTTTTTTTTTTTTTTTTTTAAGTATTTCCAAACCAGTTTACGCGCACTAAAGTAATCACTTCTTCAGATTATCTTAGGAACGCACTCTCTCACATCGACTTGGTGCATTTACTCTCCAAAAAAGTCGAACATTGATTGATAAGAAAAAATGACTAACGCCTCGTGAATAATCTCTATTTTCAACTA
This sequence comes from Eucommia ulmoides, assembly GCA_016647705.1. NCBI lineage: Eukaryota > Viridiplantae > Streptophyta > Magnoliopsida > Garryales > Eucommiaceae > Eucommia > Eucommia ulmoides. The sequence continues at coordinate 345,295 of CM028338.1, forward strand.
CTATTCATATGAGTGTGGCCTTTTATCGAATTTCTCACCAAACTAGTATAGGTTGATTATTTCTCAATTATTTAGGTAAAAAAATTCTCGCTTTGACATAGTCAATTTGCACCGCATGACAGTACATATATCTCTTTTGAATTAACCGTCATTCTTTTGCTTAAAATTTAGCTTTAAAAGAACAATTCACTCGTGTGTATACTATATCTAATTATTTTTTAACTGACATATCTAGGCGATTATTCATTTTGGGCAGTTCCAGACCTTCACGTTCTACGTTGCGCTAGTTTCAGTTTGTCTACAAATTGCTCAAAACAATAGTACCCACAACAATAGCGCGACAATTATCTTTGTTCGTTGCGCTTAGTAGAATACGAGTTGTTTACATTTTAAATATAATTTTAATATTTTTTAATTGAAAAACGATATCTTTTAACTTATTTACAAATCCAACCTAAGTCAAATATGACACGTGTCATCCATGGAAGAACCATGGGGACCCACCTTGGACGATGATCTTTGAGCATAGGGTTTGTTTCTAGTATTATTGTTTAAAAAAAAAAAAAATCAAATTATGGTTGAAATTTCTCTAGGAAAAGGTAGATGTTAAGGTAGGTAAATATGAAAATAACAACAAATATTTATTTATAAAAAATTAAAATAGTAAATTATTCGATATTAATTGATATTTAGACTTCCATGTTAGGTTGAATATGAGTCGAGTCGGATAATATCTACTTGTACTCCTTAGGCTTTTTTCTCTTTATTTTCCTGGGACAGGACGGGTTAGGTATTAGATTACATTTTGTTAATTATTTTGACCGTTATACTTAAATCTGAATCGCGTGGGTAAATGCTAACAAAAGTATTACAAGAATATAAAGTGCAATTTAGTCAAATTATATAGGACAAATTGTACCCGATCTTTGATTTTTTTATTTTATTTTTAATATAAATAAGGGTAAATTATATTTTACCCATTTTACTTTGTCTAATTTTCACTTTACCCTCTTCACTTAAAAAAGTTACACTTTACCTATTTTTACTTTTGAAAAAAGTGATAAACAAAATTTTTTCCATTTAAATTAACGAAATATACTTAAAAATTGATGAAATTAAATTTATTATCCAATTATTGGATGGAATAAACAAAATTACCCATTCATTTTAATTTTAATTTTTTTTTTTTAAACAATATTGATGATAAAAAAATAAAATAAAATAACAATTTTGTCTATTTCATTAAAAAAAAATTGAATAAAAAAATTAATTTCATTCATTTTTATATATATTTTGTTAAACGAAAAAAAAAATTCACTTTGTTTAAAAATAAAAGTAAGTAAAGTATAATTTTTTAAAGGGGCAACCGGTGTAAGATCCCTTATTTCACTTTTAATTTTAAAAAAGTATTAGAGGCGGAAAGAACTTTTGTTTTAGTCCTGCTTATTTTAAAAAAATAGAAGTCTTGCACACGCGTGGTTACATGTAATAACTTTGTGTGTAAAATTTTGTTAAATATTACAAATATTACTATATTTTGTAATATATAACAACCTTCTGTGTAAATTTTTGTTAGATGTAACAAAAATCACACAACATACATGCAATTAATAACATATAATTAAACATACACAAATACATGTAACTAATATTAAACTAAGTTCTATGTCAAATATTTGTTAAATGTCACAAATATTATGTAGATATATGTAATTGTAACATATAACTAATATTTTATATGTAGGTGTAACAAAAAAATACACAGATTTATGTAAAAAATAACAATTGTTAAATTGTAACTAATATTTATTACATATAACTAATATTCAATTTACTCATCAATTCTCCTTACAATTTTTGTAATACCCCTACAATCCCTATAATGCATAATTAAAACAAGACTAAAACTCAAACGAAATTTAATTTAAGGGACTAATTTTAAACTTAGTAATAAAAAATAACTAATCATGGATTAGATCCTTAAAAATAGGACTAATCGCGGATTATCTATTTTTTAAAATAGGGAGAAATAAAGTAATAGTTATTTAAAAAAAAATAAAAAATAGTGGAGTTAAAAGCAATACCCTATAAATAATAAATAAATAGTGAAAAATCAATTAAATGGGCCTGGAAATCAGGCCCAATAAAAGCCCTAATAATCTTACTATATTTATTCTCAAATCCTCACAATCATTCTCTCCCCTCCCCCCGGGAGGCCGCCGCCGATCTCCCTGGTTTACAATCTTTCCGATCATCAAATCAAATCATTCTAATTTTCACTTTTTTATTCGTTTCACGTTTCCGATTTGTCTGAAAATTCATATTTTCGAAGAAAAACAGAGATTATTATTACATCGAATGTAATAATTTTGATTGCAGTTGGCCGAGCTGGTCGGATTTAAGTATCGCCGGACAGTAAGTTCATACAATTGCAGACATTAAAAAGAGGAGCACAATAACCAGCTCTTTGTTGCTATAGTTTCAGCAATCTAAAGATTGATAGTTGCTCTACATCATTCCATCCCATTTATTGTTTTTTCTTTTGTTTTCTTTTGGTACAACGTTAATTAAAGTGTTTTTTTTTGTTTTGTTTTTGTGATTGTTTGAATATTGTCTTGATTTACATTCCGGTTGATTCTTCAGTTGAAATCTTGTTGCCGGAATATGCTGCCGTCGTTCGGAATAAATTCCCCTCCGGTCCCGATTTTAGGCCAACATCTTCGAAGAAGATCGATCACCCTTGTGTCTCTGTCTTCCCTGCGTATTTTAGAGAAGCAAATGATTTAAAAAAAAAAAAAAACTGAATTCCCAAAAATAAATTTAATTTTAAAAAAGTCCCCTCTTAGATTTAAGTTTTAATTTAATCCCTTAAATTGAATTTCGTTTGAGTTTTAGTCCCGCATTGCAAGAAAATAAGAAGAACTTGGTGAGTAAATTCAGTTTATACTGAATATTAGTTACATATAATGAATATTAGTTATAATTCAATAATTATTATATTTTTTTATATATGTATGTATTTTTTGTTACATGTACTTATATAATTACATAAGTTACATATTACAATTATATATATCTGTGTAATATTTAGACATTTAACAAATATTACATACAGAAATTAGTTTCATAGTAGTTACATGTATTTTTGTATATTTAGTTACATGTAATTGATTACAAAATAATTTTTGTTATATTTAACAATTTTTTACATACAAATTAGTTACATGTTATAAAATACAATAATATTTGTTACATTTAATAAAAATTTACACACAAAGTTGTTACATGTAACCGTGCGTTTGCAAACGCGTGTAGTAAACTTCTGTCTTTTTAAAATAGGAGGGACTAAATCACAAGTTCCTTCCACCTCTGAAACTTTTTTAAAATTAAAGGTAAAATAACGGAATTCCACTGCATAACTTTTAAAATTATTAGAATTAGGATTAGGTTGTAAGCCTTTTTAGGCACGGGAAAAACAAGGAAAATAAAAAAAAATAAAAAAAATCAGATGTTATTTAACCAAATTCGACCTTTATAAATGTCAAATAATATTAAATAATTTATTAAACCCGATACACGAAACATGTGTTAAGTTCATTATTATGCATACAATTAAGCACTTAATGTCTATAAAAATATTCACTTGTAAAAGTATTAATTGTTTAACAAATCTATTTTAAAACACAAGCAAATATGTCATGATATTCAGATGATTGTTCAGATAGTATAAAAAATTGATTAACATGATTTCATAAAGTTGAAATATTAATATAAAATGATATTAAATAATTTATTAATTTCTACTCTTTCCAATTTGATTGTTGACTTTAATAAAAAAATATAACCGTTGCATTTAAATTTGAAACAGATAAAAATATTACAGAAATGTACAGTACAATTGGATCGCTGGAGAACAAAATGTAATTAATCTTCTCTTGAAATCCATCAATCGAGTTGCAATCTAATTTTTTTTTACAAATTCCGTCGTGAAATCAAATACTTTAGCCAAACGCACATTTAATGATCCAAGACGTTTTCTTCACCTTTTTTTTTCCTTCTTTTTTTACTATAAGGTGTGTTCTTAGTCAGTTTACGCGCATTTTGACTAATCTCCTAATCTGGTGATCGTGAGGGTTCATTCTCTCATACCAGGTTAGTGCATTTAGGATTAAATTAATCGTGGAGTTCTCTAAAAAAAAAATCGAACCCTGATTAATGAAAAAATGAACCAATCTGACTAATCTAAGTACATGTTTTCATCAAAATTGCTCTTACACATTAAAAGGTTTTAATTATGTTAAATCATGTCGTGATTATTATTTTATTATTATTATTATTATTTTTTTGTTATAAATCGATTCTTGTAATGTAGTGAAATGAAATGTAAATTTACTTACATTGAATTACAACTGAATTTGGAGAACTCTTGACAATGACGTGGCCCCTCGTCATAACCTTCGCACGTTATTTCCCCGTTTTCATCCCTATAGCAAACAATACCCTTCGCGCGATCCTCGAAAACCTATTTGAAATTACAAAAATCACCAAAACTCTCCAGAGTACGGTACAGAAACGCGTTTGATAAACACGTTTTTATTTCTAAAATTTTAAAAGTAATCTAATAATATTTCTAAAATTCTTTAAAAATTTGAGAAACAACGAAATATTGATCCTTATTCCTTTGCTCGTACAAAATTATTCCCGTCACTATTTCCTACCGCCACCCCTTCATTTACTATACAATTTTTTTTTTTAAAAATATTATAATCAAACATGTTTCTTATTTCTAATCTCATAAGATTGAGGATATTGATTATTACTAAACATGTTTCTATTTTTTTAATACTTTAGAACGAAAATATAATTCTAAAGAATTGTTTGGCCGTAAAAATTGAAAGCTCGGAATTGGAATTGAAAATGAACCCATCCGTGATCTGATCAAACTTAGGTAAACTCAACCTTATACAGTTCGAATGTACAAATCATCTCCCTTTATCTCAAATTTTTAAAAATAAATAAATTGAAATCTCTCCTTTTTATGATTCTAAAACTATCACACAAGTCAAAAGAATGATCAAAACACACACATACATATATACACACATATGTATATATATTATATACATATATGTATGTAATTATGTATGTATGTATACAAATCATCTCCTCTTATCTCAATTTTTTTTAAACAAAATAATTAAGATCTCTCTTTTTTCACTAATTAAGTTATAAAACTAGCATACAAGTCAAAAAGAATGATCAAAACATATATATGTATACACACACACACATATATATGTGTGTGTGTATTACATTCTTGCCCTCATATCTAGCAAAATTTGAAGACAAAATTACATGGGTTTGCAGTGAGAAAAAAAAAACAGATATATGTATACCTTGTTCTTGATGGAAGATGATGATGATGATGTCCTGATCCTTAGAAGAGGCGAATTCTTGGGTGAAAACTGTGATTTGACAACCATTAACGATCTTCTTACAGGCCTCTTAGCATAATCCAGAGGTTTCTGTACTATGATCTGGTCTGTAATACAACATCTCACAGCCATTGACTCTCTCTTATGATGAAACAAGGGAGGAGGACAAAAACAGCTGTTAAGAATGTAATGGCCCTTCAGGATTAACACATAGTTATATATATAATATATATATATATATACACACATATAGAGAGAGAGAGAGAGAGGAGGAGGATAGTTGGGCTGTGACTTACGGTTTTGGTTTTTATTAGTTCAAAGACATATTTAATTTCCAACGTCTTATCATGATGCACTAAAACAAAGTGAATAATATATTATTGTCTTTATATTTTTTTCTTATTTCATTTTAAGTCCTTTACTTTATAAAATATATACATCACCCCTTCTACATTTTATTTTTTGAAAAAAAAAATATATATAATGACTAAATTGTCCTTGCGCTCACCTTTTTTTGGTTGAGCTGTATCTTGCTAGGTGGGACCGAGAGAAAGAAAAAGACGGGGGCAACCATGCATGGTACTTCTTGACCCTGTCTCCGAGGGACAGTTGAACAAGCGACTCATGAATACAGCCGGGTTGGACGAGCTAATAATTTTAAATGAGTTCAGTCTTTTTTCTAAGCCAGAATCACAGCGTTACCTTATCTTTATCATGATACAGACTCCAAGTCTTATGGCAGAGCACGAGGTTAAAAATATATATATATATATATATATATATATATATATATATATATATATATATATATATATATATATATATATATATATATATATATATATATATAATGACTAAATTGTCCATTTTTTTTTTTTTTTTTTTTTAATTTGAATTTAATATTCGAAGTAATTAAAGGGACAACTAACATTTTCTATCTATATTTTGTAAAATCTATACATCATCACCCATTTCTATTATTATTGACTAAGTGGTGCAAATCATATTTTATTTAAAAAATATATAAAATAACTCAATTATTTTTTTATTTTTTAATAATTAAAAATATTTAAAGGTAATATTTAATATTTAAAGGTAATAAAAGATATTTTTAATATTTAAAGGTAATAAAAGAAAAAAATAAACGTTTTCTTTCTCTAATTCTCTTTCCCTCTACACTTTTTTTGAAGAATACAAAAAAAAAAGAAGAAGATAATTTTGTCAATTTCATGCCAAATTTCGACAAATTAAATAATTTAACCAATTTTTTAAAAGTAGTTCGTTCAAATAAACAGGAAAAATTTTAGGAGATAAAATATAATTTTTTTTTAATTAGAAGTGATAAAAATAAAATAATATAAAAGTATAGGGGTAAAAAGGTAATTACCCATACTATAGTATTGTGGGAAGTGGGTCCATTTTGCTTATCTTCTTACTGTTGATGGTAGTGAACTCTAGTGGCCTCATCTCATGGTTTTTCTTCATTATTTTGATTATTAGTTTGGTGGGTCAATCTTGATTTTTTTTTCAAGATTTACAAGACTAGAAGAAGAGTAATGATTTGGGTGACCATGATTTTTTTCAATCTCAAGTTTCCTCTCTCAAAATTTTTAGATTAATGTATAAACATGTGTTTGGTAAACACATTTATATTTCCAATTTTTTTGAAATATTCGGTTGCGTTTGGATAAGAGATTTGAAAGAAAGATTTGATTTGTTCAAAAAATTTAATTTTTTTTTTTTTTGACAAATCTCTTGTTAGGTATTTATTAAGAGAAATTTGTAAAATTCATTAGATCTAAAAAACAGGGTAAATGGATAATTTTTAATTTTTTTTTTTATTCTAGGTATCATTTCCAGATCCAACCACCGCCGCCGACCACTGCTACAGCACCAACCGCCACCGCTAACCTCTACGGTGGTGATGATGATTATTCAAATAAGAAAATTATAAAATTACATGATAAAATTAACATTTAAAAAAAAAAAATTGGAATGAAAATTATGTTTCGATGTTTTAGAGTATTTTAAAAATAAAAGTAAATTAAAATTTCATCATTTACAAATTTTTTATCCAAACATAACTAAAAATTTGAAAAACAAAAAAAACGTTAATTCATACTAATTTCCATAAATTTATTTTTATTATCACTTCACTCGTCGTCATATATTAAAAAAATAAAATTAAATGGTACACTCAAACATGTTTTTTATTTCTTTTTTAAACACACTCTAGACACTCATGTGTGGGTGTAGGTGTGGGTGTGGGTGAGTTTAAAACAAAATAGAAAAGAATAAACCTACACTAGAGAGGCATAGGGCATTGACATAGTATGCCAATAATGTCTCCCTAGAAACTAAAAAAAAAATAAAAATCAAAGAAAAGAAATCCCAAAGCAAATCGAAACACAATAAACAAAGGATCCTCACCAACTTGATAATTCTCACTCAATATTTGAAAAATTACATTTTTGGCCTAAAATATGTGATGTATATTTATATATACGCTCAATTTTGTTAAATTATATATTTGAACTCTTAAATTTCATATTTATTTCAATTCCCTAAAATTAAAAATTTTAATAATAATTTTGAACGAAAAATAAATTGTAATCAGCACATAATCTTCTAATGGAGATATTTGTTATTGTATTACTCCATTAAACCTAATAAGTTTTCTCGTAACAACAATTTAATCTTTTCTCTTTCATTGTTCAGACAAATCGTTGTTAAAAAGAGATTAGGTGAAAAGATCTTTGTTTTAGTGAAGTGATAAACTAATGAAAATATATTCATTAGTAGACCACATCCTAAACACAATCTGTTGGTGTCCCAAAGTGGTCAAAACCTTGAGTATGGTCCAGTCATGTGACACGTGTCATTTTGTTGAGTTGGAGTTGATGGTTAAAAAATTTTCACGTGAGATGTATTGGGTCTTGGGGGAACTGACATTCTCAGACCAAAGTCCTGCTTCTTAATGAGTGGTACCTGCGCAAAGCTCGGGCCGGGATTTATCCCAGAGAAGCCATCCGGCGTGAGAATAAGAACTCAAAGAAAAGAAGTATAGAAATGCGTCAAGTAAACAAATGAACTTAGAGTATTCGTGTAATAAAGAGTACCTCGAGTTTGCGTAGCCCCTGGTATATATAGGTATTGGAGATGATCAGTCAGACTTAAATACAATTAATTAGGTGAAACCATGTGTTTAGCTGATAATCTTGAGCGTTTAGGAGATAATCACAGGGTTTGGGCTTTTGGACCCATTTGACGAAACTCGTGGACCTCCATCAAGCCTGTGGAGATGAACTGGTGGAAGAGAGTGAAGATTCATGGAGTTCTAGAGGAGAAACGGGCTGAAATGGGGAGCCAGTCGAAACGAACGGCTAAGTCCCTGAAGTTGGCCGTCCAGGGCACGGTGTAGAGCTTTGAGCAGCAACATCCCTGCGGGGCACCTTGCTTTTTCCTAGGTGTAAAGAAGATTCCAATGGGGAGCCTTGGTCGGTGTATGCTCCAGCGTGACACTGTGGATTCTAAAATACGTTCATGTCATGGTGAGGGTAGACACATGGTTGGAGCCCAGATGCTGACTCGGTGATACCCGAAAATACCCTCATTAGTTGCCCCTAGCCCTGGGCTGTGAGAGAAGTGAGACGGTCAAAGATATCAATTTCTGGTTGGAACGGGTATCCTAGAGACATCAAAGCACGAGAAATACCCCTGGTCATCTCCTTGGAGCTTTCTGTCGACCAAAGGTCAGTCTTCTTGACCGACAGGCCCTGGGTCCTATAGTGTTGGCCTCTAGATCAATGGAGCTCCTAGGAGGTGGATACATCTTTTGGGCGACCCTGGGGATGGGCAAAATTCTGAACGACACTTTTCGAACCGTTAACTTTTCCTGGGGGACTAATTTGAAATAGACCTTCATATGGTAGCGCTTTGTGCAGAGACAGCATGACATGGCGACCTCAAAATTTTCTCAATTTTCTGGGCAACACTTTTCAAATGGTTAACTTTTTTTGGAGGACTAATTTGAAATAGGTCTCCATATGGTCGCGCTCTATGCAGAGACAGCACGGCAGAGTGGTAGCGGAATATTACGTCGCTACTTTTACCGCAAGTGTACGGGTCAAGTTTTAATATAGTGGGAAGAGTGAAGGTTGTCGTATCCATAGGGATTAAATTAAATTGTCATTAAGTACCACGATTATCATAACTTAATTTTATCTAGGCGATCCAATTTAGATTAAATTGTCATTAAGTACCACGATTATCATAACCTAATTTTTTTTATAGAAATAATAAAACTAAACTAAAATAATAACTATTTAAACTATAATACTAATATGACGTTAATGAGAATATATTATCTAAGGATTGACTTCGTTCACTTAAATATGTTCGTTTTAGTCTAGTTTACATTAACAGTATTCAAACTATTCGACAATCTAAGTATTGAAAACTCACTCGCTATCTCTCCCAAGTGTAAAGTGAATGAATATGCAACTTCGCGTCAATGCTGATATCCCTGTCTAGCATTTAAACGACACTAATCACATGAGTCTTGCCCCAATCTCACGGATTGCATACTTTCTAATAGTCTCCCGAATCATTAGATCGTCACGTTGTGTTTAAATTCTAGTCCGAATTCGGAGTTACCTCTCTCGAGTGTCAAACCCCAATTTCTCAAATCAACCAATATATCAAAATAAGCATATAATGGAAGTAATAAAATGGTAAACACAATCGGATAAAGATAAACAACCATTAACAAAACATCAATTTATTCAAACCACGTTTTCATGAACTACATCAAATCCTAGACAATATATGTTTAGCTATACATGGCCATAACCAAATATTTAACTACTAGCAAACTAAACAACATCAAATACCAACAAGGGTTTAAGAATAAAATAGAGAAACAAGGGAGAATAGCTGTTATCTAAAGAACGGGTGATTCCACGTCAGTGATTTCCGTTCCAATCTTGTTTTCTCCTCTCCAAATTGATGATATATCCTTGTTGGTATGGTCTTGGAGTTCTCAAGAAGTCCCCCAAAACGTGCATCAAGTGTTGGGGAAGAAAGGATATAAAATGGAATCCAAAATATCACAAAAATATCCCAAAATATCTTTGTTAAGTAGTGCCTGAGCGTTGCAGCGGTGGTTAGCATCGCTGCGGCGATAGGAAGTCAGTAGGTCCACTAACCCTTTATCGCTACAGTGGTGAAGGCCACCGCTGCAGCGATAGTTGGGCAGAAAGTCCACTGACTCTTTATCGCTACAGCGGTGAAGGCCATCGTTGTAGTGGTGACACCAGGTTCTTCTTTTGATCGTAACTTTCTCTTCCGAACTCCGATTGAGGTGATTCAAAAATTTATGGAAATCTAATACATAGATATACTACTTTCATGTTTTAAGATTTTTCAAAATCAGATTGCGTAATTATCAAAAAGGGCCTTGAAGTTACTGCACCTGTACATAATTTGCATCTTTTCACCCATTTATTCAAAAACCTATAAAACAATACAAAAATACATTAAACTAACAAAAGTTCTTGAAAACACACAAGTATTTGAATCTAAAAGTACTTGATTTGTTGGTAAATAAACCCCTCATCAAATACCCCAAAATTCAAACGTTTGCTTATCCTCAAGCAAAAACACATAAACAAGAAAACAAACTACCACAACGAATTTAAGAACACAAGTACTAAAGACAAAAGACACAAACGAACTAAACATAACGACGTGTGAGTTTTGAATTCAACTAATTGACTAAAACGTTTTCCCTCAACGGCCCCCAATCAAATCGAGTTCAAGAATAAAACGCATCAAATGGTGTTTTAGAATTTCAACATTCAATATCAATAAATGTCATTCTAGATCCATTCAAGTGTGTGTGTGAAAACTCAATAATACAACCATACAAAGACTGGATTGGATTATTCACCAACAAAGATCATGACTTAAACCATAAAAGATTAGGATATCCATATGCCAGATTGGGTTCCACTCTCCACTAATGTAGGCTTGGAAATTCAAAAAGATCAAAAGGACTTGAATCAGTTTATGTCAATTGGCCAAAGGTATATCGGGAATAGGTAAACGTTATTAACTCGACGTTACCCAAGAAACATGCTTGACACTCAATCACTCTCGAACCCCAAAGATTAATTCGAAACAACCCTGAACTAGCATTTTAAAACATCGTACTCACATTTCTAAACAAACAAAAACAAAACCATATTTACACATGTTTTTTTTTTTTTTACCACACCCCCAAACTTATTTGATTTGAATAATTTCACGGGTGTGGAAATACAATAGAAAAATGACAAGTGAGTACTTGAATACCGAACCAATCAAAAGTTCGCCCAAAATCTAACCGCTCACTTCAAGTAACATAAATAAACGCTAACTTGATTTTAACTCAAATCGTACCTTAGGTTTAGCGACAGTGGTTTGGAAAAAAAATTAATCGGTTAGGGCATTTGATACGTGTTCAGAATTGAAACGGCTAACAGGTTTCGACAAGGTAACGAGGGGTAAAACATTTTGCATGGAATGTTTCAACGGCTCAAGCAATCAAAATGAATGCCTAAATCATATCTCCTGAACTACCTCACCTAGGATTTTGCCTCAAGTTTCCCCCAATCAGGTTCTAGAATCCTTAAAATTTTCATGAACTTGCTACTGAATAATCGGTGTCAAATCGATTGAATAGCTATACAATGAATCTACGTGCTCGTGCAAATTAGGATCTACAATGACTTTTACCAAAACGAGATGTCAAACACACATGAATGAGTATTACGTTTGACCTCAAAAAACAACTAAGGGATAATATTATCATCGGGTAGTGGCCCAGATGAACAACAAAACTCAACATACAACAACTACTACAAACATAAACACATTTATACTACTACTAAACAAACATGCTTACATAAAAACAATTTAACTTAACTACATAATTAACAAAAAGATATCATACTATAAAGCATTCAAAACATCCTCCCCAAACTCAGAACGAGCAGTGTCCATTATATTGACAAATGGGGTTTTGAACACATACCTGGAGGCGAGACAATCTCGCCTCTAAGTATAGTCGGCGGTGATGGATTGATTTATTTGAAAACTTGGGTTGCCTCCCAAAAAGCGCTTGGTTTAATGTCCTCGTCTTGATATGGAGAAGGGCTCGTCAAAGAGCAATTTTCGCCCATAGTATATGTCATACAATACAACATACAGGTCTTGGTTCAAAACACCCTCAAGCTTGGCAAGATTTGGTAATGATTGGACCGTATTTTCAACTCGACTCGGCTCCAGAGCATGTACTTGGTTGGCCTGAATGAACGATGCTGGAAGCGGTGGAGAACAAGTGAGCCACATTGGATCATCGTAGATGTGATCGTCTTGGATCGGTGGTGGCAACACTAGTCGGATTTGAAGAGGTGAGGACTCAAAATCATCTTCTGATTTGTCATCTACGAATAATTCTTGAGCCTCATCCTTTTTCGAATCATCTTCATAATGCGAACCCAAGTTCCTCCCGCTTGTATTTGATTCCTCCTGGTGGTTTTCGATGAATGTGGCGTGTGTGTCTCTTAGTGCCACCACTTCTGAATCAGCCTCAATAAAGTATATACGCTGACCGATTTGCATCTCAAAAGACTTTACGGTCGTATAAATTTCAGCACAAGTTATCTCAATATTGTCAAGACGATCCTCATACTCATTGAGACGGTCATTCTTTTCCCTCCAGAAAGTCTGAGTCTCTCCCATAAATTCAGCGAACATTTCTTTCAGGGTGGGGGAAGACTCCACATGTTGGTCCGGGGTGTCAATCTATGGCGTCGAAACGTTGGAACAATTACCCAAGTTTTGGTAGCTTGTTGAATAATTCCAACTCTAAAAATCAAGCTCCGCCATGTCTTCCAATAACCAATAGACTTCGTTTGCGGTTAATTGGTAAAAAAGATGTGTTACCATTTCCTTCTTCCACCCAATTTTTTGTTGCGACTAGTAACCCGTCGAGGAAGTTCAGTACTTGATACTCCCTCGAGAAATGATGATATGGAAACCGTATGAGTAACTCCTTGTATCGTTCCCAAACACAATAAAACGGCTCGAAATCTCGTTGAAAGAAATGCAATAGTACTTGTTGATGAGACATTTTTAAGTACCTTGCATGAAAAATAAAACTAAAAACAAAAATCAAAAATAAAATAAATGCCTAAATTAAAATCAAGTTACTTACTCACAATATCAACAACAATCTAAAAGCCAATCTCCGACAACATCGCCAAAAACTTGATAGCGGAATATTACGTCGTTACTTTTACGCAAGTGTACGGGTCAAGTTTTAATATAGTGAGAAGATTAAGGGTTGTCGTATCCACAGAGATTGGATTAAATTGTCGTTAAGTATTGCGATTGTCATAACCTAATTTTATCTAAGCAATCCAATTTTATGGGTTTTTTTTTTTTTTATAGAAATAATAAAACTAAACTAAAATAATAACTATTTAAACTATAATACTAATATGACGTTAATGGGAATATATTATCTAGGGATTGACTTCATTCACTTAAACATGTTTGTTTTAGTCTAGTTTACATTAACGGTATTCAAACTATTCGACAATTTAGGTATTGAAAACTCACTCACTACCTCTCCCGAGTGTAAAGTGAATGAATATGCGATTTCGCGTCAACGCCGATATCTCTATCTAGCATCTAAATGACATTGATCACATGAGTCTTGCCTTAACCTCATGGATTGCATACTTTTTAATACTCTCTCGAGTCATTAGATCGTCACGTTGTGTTTAAATCTTAGTCCGAATTCGGGGTTACCTCTTCCGAGTGTCTAACCCCAATTTCTCAAACCAACCAATATATCAAAACAAGCATATAATGGAAGTAATAAAATGGTAAACACAATCGGATAAAGATAAACAACCGTTAACAAAACATCAATTTATTCAAATCATGTTTTCATGAACTACATCAAATCCTAGATAATATATATTTAGCTATACATGGCCATAACCAAATATTCAACTACAAGCAAACTAAACAACATCAAATACCAATAAGGGTTTAAGAATAAAAGAGAGAAATGAGGGAGAATAGTTATTATCTGAAGAATGGGTGATTCTACGTCAATGATTTCTGCTCCGATCTTGTTTTCTCCTATCCAAATTGATGATCTCTCCTTGTTGGTATGGTTTTGGAGCTCTCAATAAGTCCCCAAAAACGTGCATCAAGTGTTGGGAAAGAAGGGATATAAAATGGGATCCAAAATATCACAAAATATCCCAAAATATCTTTGTCAGGTGGTTCTTGAGCGCTACAGCAGTGGAAATTCAGTAGGTCCATTGACCCTTCACTGCTGCAGCGGTGAAGGCCATCGCTGCAGCGGTGACACTAGATTCTTTTTTTAGATGTAACGTTCTTTTTCGAACTCCGATTTAGGTGGTTTAAAAACCTATGGAAATTGAAGACAGAGATCTACAACTTCCATATTTTAAGATTTTCTAAAATCGGATTGTATTATAAAAAAAAAAGGGCCTTGAAGTTACTGCACCTGTACAGAATTTGCATCTTTTCACCCATGTATTCAAAAATCTATAAAATAATATAAAAACACATTAAACTAATAAAAGTGCTTGAAAATACACAAATATTTGAATTTAAAAGTACTTGATTTGTTGATAAGTAAACCATCCATCACCAGGCGACCTCAAAATTTTCTCAATTTTCTTCACAACACTTTTCAAACGGTTAACTTTTTCTGGAGGATTAATTTGGAATAGGCCTTCATATGGCCGCGCTCTGTGCAGAGACAACACGAAAGGGCGACTCCAAAATTTTCTCGATTTTCTGGGCAAACTTTTACAATGATTAACTTTTTCTGGAAGACAAATTTGGAATAGGCCTCCATATGGATGCACTCTATGCAAAAACAGCATGGCAAGGCGACCCCAAATTTTTTTCAATTTTCTGGGCAATACTTTTCTAATGGTTAACTTTTTTTGTAGGACTAATTTGGAATAGACCTCCATATGGCCAGGCTCTGTGCAAAGACAGCACGAAAGGGCGACCTTGAAAATTTCTCAATTTTTTGGGCAACACCTTTCGAACGGTTAACGTTTTCTGGAAGACTAATTTGGAATAAGCCTCCATATGGCCAGGCTCTGTGTAGAGACAGCATGGCAGGGCGACCCCAAAATTTTTTCAATTTTCTGGGCAACTCTTGTAACGAGCAGAATTCTGAATGGGCATCCCTTGGAGGTCAAGCTCCTGGTTTCTGGAGGTTAGATTCCTGGGCAATGGATTTATAAACTCCGCGGTTAAGCGTGCTTGGGCAGCAACAATTCCAGAATGGGTGACCTCTTAGGAATTCTGGGTGATAGATTTTTGAACTCCGTGATTAAGTGTTATTGGGCGGCAGCAATTCCAAGATGGGTGACCTCTTGGGAATTCTAAACGACATTTTGTCAAACCGTTAGAAAACAATCTTGAGCGAAGAGATTCTGAGTGAACTTCTGACAGACAGAATTTTGAACAACATTTCTTAACCCTTTAACGAACCATCTTGAGCGAAGAGATTCGGGGTCAGTCCCTGACGGGAAAAATTTTGAACTGCGTGTCTCAAACCGTTAATGAAATCTGGAGCAAAAAGGTCTCTAAGCAGTGAGCTTTGAGTGGTGTTTTCTGGGCGGCGTTCATTTGAATGACGCATTTCTGATCCTCCACCCTCTTCTCCCAACTTGTCTTCACTGGGCTAGTGAATCAGCTATCCTCGGAGGGTAGACTTCTCACCGAGTCAGATTCTCACCGAGCCACAATTACGAAAAATGATAAGGTTGAGGCCAGTCTCTGTGCCGACCTATCCGTTGTTCAAATTGAGAACTTCGGACTCTACGCTGACTGCTCGTACCTCAAGTTTCTAATTGACAAGATAGTGACTGAGGGAAGAAGTGGCAAGACTCTATTGACCCAGTCAGGGAGAAGACCAGACTAAAGGCGGTAGAGTAGTGAAAGAAGGGCTTCGGATATCTGGAGAGAGGAGAATGGCTACTGACTCTGGAGGTAGGGGCCATACTGAAGCTCATTCATCGCCTGTATCCTGATTTTCTTGCTAACCCAGTGGAGACAGAGTTCTTAGAGCCAGAAAACGGTGTCGAGCATGAAGTTACCTAGCAGAAATATGTCAGGGAGGACAGTACTGACGAGGGCCCCCCAAGGAAGGTGAGATTAATGCTCTTTCTCCTCACACAAATGCCCCTCAGGATGACTTCTGGGACTCCACTGACTGGGTCAAGGAGAATACCAGACTGGAGGCGGTAGAACAGTAGAAAAAGAGCCCCGAATATCTAGAGCTCCAAGGGAGAATAGCTACTTACTCTATAGAAAGAAAATCGAGCTATACTGAAGGTTATTTGTTGCATGTATACTGATTTTCTCGTTGGCCCGGTGGAGATAGAGTTCTCAGAGTCAGAGAACGATACCGAGCACGAAGTTGCCTAGTAGAGAGGTGCCAAAATAGACAGTGCTGATGAGGGCCCCCCGAGGAGGATGAGATTGACGCTCCTTCTCTTCGCACGGACGCCCTTCAGGATGACTTATGGGACTCCGCTAATCGGGTCAGGGAGAAGACGAGACTGGAGGTGGTAGAGCAGTGGAAGAAGGGCCCCGAATATTTGGAGCTCTAGGGGTTAATGGATACTAACTCTGGAGACAGGAAACCGAGAGATACAGAAGGCCATTCACCGCATGTATCCTGATTTTCTCTCTGGCCAGGTGGAGTCGAAGTTCTCAGAGTCGGAGGACGGTGCCGAGTACGAAATTCCCTAGCAGAAAGGTGCCAGGGAGGATAGTGCTAACGAGAGGCCTCTCGAGGAGGACGAGATTGACGCTCATTTTCCTCACACAGACTTCCCTCAAGATGAGGGTAAGGAGGACTAAGCTCTGGGCTGTTGATTCTTCAACACTTAGGATTTTGTAGACTCATTTTCACTTATTCCTACTTTTATGCGTGCGAGCGTGTAAACTTCTGAGCGGCATAGCTAAGGTACTTCAGAGACTACTCATTTTTCCTGACGTTTTTGCCAAGTTGCTTTCTGTTTGGTACTGTTTTTAGAGTTGTAAATTTTTAATTTTTTTTTGCAAAACTTCTCGTATGTGCCCAGGACCATGGACCACTAGTTCCCTCGTCCGGGACACAAGTTGATTATAAGGAAATCGTGTCGTGGACTTAGGAGAAGGGTTTTCCAAGGTACTTGGTCCTCTCGGTCCGCAGGGGCGCAACATGGCGATTGGCCCTCCATGGCCGATCATCGAGGAGTTCTCCATAGTCAGGTTCATTTAAGAACCCTTTCAAGTTAACTTCGTTCAGTCCATACAGAAGTATCTTCCCCTTTAGAACGCTGGACTTATAGTCGACTGGTGAGAAGAGGTACTTAGTTGCAAGCCCTCAAACTCGATCAATGTCCCGCCCTTGGTAGATGACCTTGGTCTTTTCCCGAGTATGGACTATTGACCTTCGGAGAGGTTCTCGTTGTCATCCTCGACGCTGAGCACTGAGATGAGGCTTGAGGATAATCATTCGCAACGCTAAGAGTCGGGATGTTGATCTAGAGAATCATCCGCTATTCAAGAGGTTAAAATGCCACTATTGAGAGTGGTGTGGGATACCGAGAATCGGAATGTTGATCTGGAGAATCATCCCCGACTTTGGGGGTCAAAATGTCGTTGTGAAGAATCATCCACGATGCCAAGAGTTAGGATGTTGATCTAGAAAAGCATTCGCGACTCAAGAGGGTCAGAATGTTGCTGAGGAGAATCATTCGTGATGCTGGGGATTGATGTGCTGCAGAGGAAAATCATCCACGATGCCGAGAGTTGGGACGTTGACTTGGAGAATTATCCGTGACTCTAGGTGTAAGACCCTGATCTTTATTTTAAAAATGCAATTTCGCATGTATAAGGAAATACGGGGGTAGCGGATGCCACTTATAATTTAATTTAAATATCGAGAGGTTAATTAGCAAATTTTAAAAAATGCAAGTTGTAAACTTTTGGACTTAAATGTTTTTAATTTTTTTATAGGGATGAAATTATAATTTAATAAAAATCATAAATGTTGAAACAAAGTAAAATGAAGAATTAAAGAAATAGGGGGAGAAATATGTAATTAAAACAAAAGATAATACATATAACGAAACATCACATACGACCAAATACCACATATAACACCACATCTCACCACACCACACCACATCACATCACACTACACCACATCACACCACCCCCACACCTGGGCTAGCCATGTGATCGTTTTAACCTCACGATCGGGAGTTGCAACGGTACCGTATCCCGTAGGATATGCCGTCCTAGCGGGATATAACAATGCTCCGCTGGGCTGTGCCAAACGGGTGAAACAACGCTCCGCTGGACTAAGCCAGATGGGTGAAACAACGTTCCGCTAGACTAAACCAGACGGGTGAATATCCACCACCAATCTCTACCTCACCTCACCTCAACAATAACAACTCATCTCTACCTCAACCACAACAACTCCGCCCACCATCAACTGACACCTCAACAACAAACAATAATATCCACAATATCATAAATGCCCAAAATAATGTTTGATCCATGTAAGTTAGAAAATTCATCCATGTTCAAGTAAACACATTTTTCCATCATATATATATATATGAAAATAGATTTTTGCAAGAAGACAGTACACTCACCTGATTATCCGTTTTCGAAGACTTTGACCGCCTATTTTTTACTGGTTCTCCGGTGCCTGCGAACCTAATAATGACAGGGCCTAAATTAATACTTTATGCAAACAATAACCTAATCCTGCAATGCAGACCCAAATTTCCGTAATTTCCTATTCCCCACCTTTTTATTTATAAAAATTGTTATTCGGTTAATTTCACTCCGTTACTAATTATTGTATAAAATTTATTTATGTGAACGGTCCCGAATTTATTATCCTGGTTACAAAATTTTGATGCTAGAATTAAATTTAATAAACTATACTAAACTTAACGAAAAACGTTATTAAAATTAACCGTGGCGAGACTGTTACGATTACCGGAATTGTAACACTAAATAAAATTTAATTTAACGAGAATTAATAATCGATTTGAAATTTCACCTGTTTCCGAATCGTTCGGCGGCCACGAGATGGGTTTTGAATTTTCCTAGGGTGGTTTCTGCAAATTCTCCTTTTTTTTTTCTTCCTTTCTTTTCCTGCTTTTCTTTTCTCTGTTTTGGCCTTTGCTTCATGTTTCGGTTCACAGCCCCAACCGACCACCCTCCGATCATGCCACCGCCTGCCGGCCATCCACAACCAACCACAACCACTTACAATTGCACACACACACATACAAACACCGACCAAGCAGAGTAGCACACATACACCCCGACAGTTTCACACACCCAATTCTCTCTCTCTCTCTACACTCCACTCCGGCGTCAACTCCGGCCACACCCTCACACACCTTTGATCGCTCCGCCAACGAATTGGACGGACCGGCCGAACACCCTCTCTCTCTCTTCGTTTTTGTTTGGATTCCATCGACGACAACTCCAGCGACCTCACCCATGACGACAACACTCATATACCCACTTCTTTCTCTCTCTATCTCTCACTTACCGTCGGCCCGATTAACCGACGGCGACACACACACGCACATGATCCGATCACATACACACAACAGAACACACACAAAACACACACAGACACACACTCCGACGACGTTGAACGACCGCCACCCACCTACCGAACGGACTCTCTTCTCTCTCTCTGTTTTCTCCTTCTTTTTCTGCTGTGTGTGTGTGTCATTATGTATGTATGTATGTTTATATATGTGTTGAAAAAAAAGAGGCCCAAACCTCACCGACCTACTGTTCCTCCCTCTCCGTTCTCAATTCTTCTTCTCTTTTTTTTTTTTTTTCGTTTTCGTTTGATCGCATGGCACACACACATATACATATATAATATATTTAAATTACACTAACCTCCCCTCTATTTTTATTAGAAAATTAATTAAACCCAATTCTAATTTTAATATTTTAAAAATTACCATTTGACCCCTAAACTTTTAAATCACACAATTAATATCGCAATCCACCCCGATATTTTCGAAATATTTTAAAACGCGATTTTAAATTATACGTATATCAAATATCGGGGTCTTACACTCGTCTCTGCCTCTGAGTTATTCTCTCTTCTTGTTTAGAAGTACTCATCTATGGTATGTCCTCAATCGTGGTAAAACTCAACACTTGGTTTTTACTAAAGACGTTTTCACAAATCTTCACGGAGCTACATTGCCATGAGGAAGAGCTCTACAAATTGGATAGCTAGGAGAAAGACGGAGTGATGAGCTCACTACAAGCCCGATAGGACGGAGCCTAGATGAATGCCTTAGGATCCTCCCCTTGGTGTGTGGCAAGCAAGGGCAGAACGACAGAGTGGTTTCATCGTATGGGTTCATTTGGGGGTGTGCAAAATGTTTAGGCACCACCTTACCCAAGGCCTCGTCTACGAAAGGAGACCTCACCCTAGCAAGGAGCTAGTTATTCCTCGTCAATTTTGTATCTCTTGCAGGAGCGCTTCCATATTGGCGAGACGATATTTATGGCGACTTCCTTCCTGGGTGCTACCTGCGCACGATTGGTCGCTGCTTTGACGCCGCAGTGGCGCGAGGACGGAGAATAGGCATCTACCCCTTGCCCATGATGAGCCCTCATGTCGGTCCTTGCTATGTGGTTTGGAGATAAACCTAGGGGTAAACCTGGTCGGTTCCCGGCATCATGTTTTTGCGGAGGTAGGGAACTTGACACAATCGAGAAATCCTTCTTCAGTCTCGTAGTCTCATGGTCGCGAAGCGGAGAGAGGTCCCCGCGCACGCACCCCTTCAAAGATGCTACAGGGACACTAGGGTCTAGGGGTCGCTCCTCGGGCCCTACAGTCTGGAGAGGTGGTCCCATTTGGAAAAGGGTAAGCAACAAGTGCGCGAGGAGGAGTTTCACACATGATTTGAATTCGCCCATCTGGTGCTCGAGGAGATCAATTTGTGATGTCTCCTCAGCTTCTGAGATCTGTCCCGCAACCCCAAGTGGCAGGGTAGAAGGTCCTGCCTAGTTCTAAGGGGGCAATTATCCTCGTTGGTTGGAGTTGAGGGGTGCTACCTTGGAGTTTTCGACATATCCTCTGCTTCTTCTATTATCTGTCTGTCTTTCTGACCAAACCTTATGATCATCCAGACTCAACTGAGCAGAGAGCAATAATCAGGGGAATGTTTTTTGCACGCTTCCCACAAACAACGCCAAACTGTTGGTGTCCCAAAGTAGTCAACACCTCGAGTATTTTCCAGTCAGGTGATATGTGTCATTTTACTGAGTTGGAGTCTATGATTGAAAATTCTTCACATGAGATGTATTGGGTCCTAGGGGGACTGACCTGTTGAGTCTAGAGTCCTGCTCCTCAGGGAGTGATACATGCATAAGGCTCGGTCCAGGATTTGTCTAGGTGAAGCCCATCCAGCGTGAGAATAAGAGCTTAGAGAGAGAAGATACGGAAATGCGTCAAGTAAACAAATAAACTCAGAGCATTCGCATAATAATGTGCACATCGGGCTTGTATAGCCCCTGGCATATATAGGCGTTGGAGATGATCGTCGGGCCTAAACACGGTTAATTAAGTGAAATCATGTGTTTAACTGATAATTCGGAGCGTTTAAGAAATAATCACTAGGCTTGGGCTTTTAGGCCCATTTGTCAAAGCCCACAGACCTCTGTTAGGCCTGTGGAGGTGAGATGATGGAGAAGAGTGGAGATACATAGAGTTTTGAAGGAGAAACGGGTTGGAATGGGGAGTCGATCGAGATGGACGACTAAGTCCCTAAAGTTGGCCGTCAAGGGCACAACGTAGAGTTCTGGGCAGCAACATCCCTGCGGGGTACCTTCCTTCTTCCTGGGTGCAAAAGAGATTCCAGGGAGAAGCCTGGGTCCATGTATGCTCCAACGTGATACTGTGGATTCCAGAATACGTTCATGTCACGGAGAGGGTAGACATGTAACCAGGGCCCAAGTGTTGACTTTGTGGTGCCTGAAAATACCCTTATCACAATCCATTTTGTATTCAAAATCGTTAACATTGTTTTTAATTTTGTTGCATGAAACAAATGTAAAATTTAGGTATGAAATGTACAATTCAACAAATAACAAAATTTACGTAGACACTCATTCCATATTTTTGAGAAAAATTATATTTTGGTTCCTTAAAATATGGGGTGACGTCTACGTGGGCTCTGATATTTATTAAATTACACATTTGGTCTTTTAAATTTTACATTTATTTCAACTGCACAAATTAAAAACATTGTTAATGATTGTGAATGGAAAATGGACCACGCTCAACATTGTGGCCTTTAAATAAGAAATGAGAATACTTTTATCATTTGATTCATTTCGTCACCCTACCAAACCTAAGTTATTTTTTCTTAACATTTTTTTAACAATAATTCTTCTAAATAATGATAAAAATAAAAAATAAAAAAAGGTTAAACTATTGTTAGGAGAAAAAAAAGTCATAACTTTACTAGAGTGATAAAAGAACGAAAATATCTTTATTGGAAGACTACGTGTTGAGAACAACTTATTTTTCTCTAAAAAATCATTAATAACGTTTTTAATTTTACGAGATTGAAACAAATTTGAAATTTAAGAAATCAAATATACAATTTAACAAATCTAAAGATCCACACAAACGTTCACCCTATATTTCAAGAAAAAAAGATATACACAAGATGTGTTAATCCGATTAGGAAAGGGAGGTGTCTTATTTTCTTATCAATCGGGATTCAATTCTCTAGAGGAATACTCTGAGAATTAAATATTGAATTCAATTCTAAATGTGTTAAGTCGATGTAGATAAGTGCTTTATCAAAATCATCTAGAAAAAAAATTAGTCAAATTAGTTGAGATATCCGTAAACCGCTATAAGTTTTCTTGACAAAAACTTTGTATTTGTAGATGGAAACTCCAAACGAGATCACCACAACACCCCAACAAGAACCTTCCTTCGACAAAATATAAACAAATAATCCTCTCTGTCCTCTGTCTCTCTCTTCTCTCTCTGCCCTCTGTCTCTCTCCTCTCTCTCCGCCATTTCACACATACACAGTAGTCAACTAAGTCCTTGGGCACCACTCGTGACCTTTTTTTTCTCAACTCCCAAAGCTCCCACTCTGCTTTTCATGAATTGGGTTCCTGTTTCATCTCTGCATTGAGAGACATCTGTCTTTACCTTCTTCACCACAATAATATAAAGTCTAACTTCATCAATAAGAACCCTAATTTTAAATTTATTATCGCCTCTTTTTCAAGCTCAAGACCATGGATCTCACAAGCACTAACCACTATTTCTCTCATGGGGTAAACAATATTCAACTCATTGGTTTCTTATTTTTGTTTTTTCCTCTGTTTTCTCGAAATTTCAACTGATTCCGTGTTTGTTTTTTGGTTCAGGAAGCTCCATTAGAGTTCTTGAGGACAAACAAAGAAAACCCATTTGTTGATTCGTTTTCTGATCCTCTCTGTAAGCTCAATCTCAAGGAAACATCGGAGTTTGTGAGGTCATTACCAATGGCGAATAATGTTGTTGCAGAAAACAGAGCATCTTCAATGGAGGTTTCTGTTCAGAGAAGGAGAGGATTGAGCTCTAATGTCGGGAACAGGAGTTCTTCCATAGTGGAAGCTCCTTCTACGCCGGGGAGACCCATTTTCAGCTTCAGCGTCGGCAATGTCTCGAGAAAAAGCTTTCCTTCAAAGTGGGACGACGCTGAGAAATGGCTCATCAATGGCGGTTCTTGCCATGAACCTTCTTCTTCCCCTGTTTTTCATCATCAGCCTTTATCTAAAGCTTCGAAACAGAGTAGTGGGGTAAGGCCAATAGAAAAAAAAGAGGTTTTTACGGAGACAAAGCCTGTGTTTTTGGATAATCGAAGCTCAGCCATGGCTGTCAATGGGGTCCCTAACGCAGCCTCTGCAGATTTAGTTCTAAAAGGTAATAACCCTTTTCCCCTAATCTGCACATTTTCATCATACTTCCCTTTTTCTCTTCAAAAAAAAATGATTTCTTTAATTATTTTATACACACCAACTGTTTGATAATATTCCTCTTTAGTGTTATTGGTTAAAAATATGAAGCTCTACGCCCCGTGTGGTTACTCTTTTTTTCCCTGATTCTAATTTTTGCTCTAAAAATTTTGTGATTGATGTACAAAAATGGGTATCTGTTCTCAAAATTTTTTATTTTCTGAATTCCATAAGAATTTGAAGAAAAAAAATATTAATTCCGAAACTATTTTCACCACCAGCCCGTTGGCCATAACCTGTCCGTCGGCAACCATACATTTGAAAGAAAAATAATAAGTTACAAGTAAATGTATTTCTTGTTTCTGTTTCCATAAATTAAAAAAAATAATTTTAGGATAATAGTTATTACCAAATATGTTTCTATTTCTCAAATACTCTAGAACGGAAACAAAATTAACATCCCATCACATCTTTGTTGGAAATAGAAACATGAACACTAACCAAACACCACCCACCGAAGTGAACATTCACTAATACTGAATTGCACTGGTGATTGAAAAATAGCATCTTAGGATTTTAGTAATAGTGAACGTTCACTAATCTTTCCTTAGAAACAATTCGTCTGAAAAATGATAAAGAAGAGTCTGAATTGTTGTTAGGGAAAAACATTTTAATTATAGTGGAGTGATAAAATGACCAATTTATCCCCCATAAGAAGGCCAAATGTTGAGAATAAACTCATTTTCCGTCTAAAATCATTATTAGTGTTTTTTAATTTTGTGGGACTGAAGCAAATATGACACGTGAGGGATCAAATGTGTGATTTGATAAATCTTATGGTGCATGCGGAATCTTTACACCATAAGTTAAGGTTTCCCAAACTATTTGCCAAACGAATACTTACCAAAATTTTGAATCAATTTGATTAACGCCCATTTGATTTTATTTTTTTCAAGACAAATTCACGGACGAGGAACAACACATTTTCCCCAAATTCAGATCCTCAGAACCAACAAAACAAGGTTTCCTATTCGGACACAATGACAAATCCTCAAAAAACACAGACATTGACGTGATTCACGAGGTCAAACACAGAGACATCGGAACCGATATGACTCCATTGGGGAGCTCCACCACCTCAAGATGCCACACTCCATTGAAAAATTCCTCCCCCGCCCGCCACAACACTCCCTCCGATAGGTCAGGGCCACTGGCATCAACGTACCCCGCCAAGGGCATTATAGACATTTCACAATTGCGCGAGTTTGATTTCAAAATCGAGTCTCAATTCGATTCTTTGACATCGAATTGGAGCTCACGACAGGAGGAAGAAGAGGAGGTTTCAAAGAGCTTGAGACACTTTGAGATGAATAATGAAGAAGAAGAAGAAACCAAATGTTGCCTTAGGTATGTACATATATACATACATATATTGATATATATATATATATTCCAATTTTTCCAATTTTAATCAAACTCATCAATAGGTATCAAAGGGAAGAAGCAAGAATTCAAGCTTGGGTGAACCTTCAAACTGCCAAAGCAGAAGCTCAATCAAGAAAGCTAGAGGTACTTGTTTCTCATATTTATTTATTTTCTAATTTATTAGAAATTTTGTGGCATTTTCATAAAAACAAAAAAAAAAAAAAAAAAAAAAAACCTCAAATCTTAAATCGTATTTTCTCTCTTAAGAAGTACTCTAGGAATTTAATCCTAAATTCAACGGGTCGATATAGGGAGTGCGTCCTTAAGATTGTTTGAAAAAGTAATTAGTCTTGGTGCGCATAAGTTGGACCGGAAATATCTTATTCTATAATTAAAAAGAAATGTCATTATCTCATTGAGCCAACCCCATTTTCAGACAAGACAACACTCTCCTTTTTTTTAATGAACTTCATGTGGTCCAAAATCAGTTTCACAAGTGTCTTCCTCAAAACCCAATGCACTTTTTTATATATTCCTTCTCACGGGAATCAAAAGGAAAATTCAAGAGGATAATCATAAGCTCAACCTTTTCTTTTTCTATTTTTTTTTTTAAATTTTTATTAGTTTTATTTATATGCATTAACTACTGTTATTGAAAGTTGTAGTATTGCCCATGTGAAGATCCAGATTCCTTCTTTGACAAACCCCTCATTAATCATCGGTAAATGCATATATATATATATATATATGAGCTGGAAGTTCTTATTCTTTGCCTTTGAATTTGAAGGCGTAATGAGACAAAACTAGTGTGTTTTTTATGTGTTGTATAGAATATACTGGGCGTGCTGATCCTAAACTAGAGTTGGGTTGCAATATTTATCGGAATATACTGAGTGTACTTATCTTAAACTAGATTTAAACTTGAGTTTGCTCCTAGTACCGGGCGAAATATACTAAGTATACTGATCTTACCTAGAGTTAAACTAGAATCTACTTTCAGTATTGAGTGAAATATACTGAATATATTGATCTTGAACTAGAGTTAAACTAGAGTCTGCATGCAGTACTATGTGAAATATACCGAGTGTACTGATCTTAAACAAGAGTTAAACTAGTATATGCATTCAGTACTGACTGAAATATACCGAGTAGCGTAATCTTGAGCTAAAGTTAGACTAGAGTACTAGAGTTTACTTTCAGTACTGAGCAAAATATATTGAGTGTACTGATCTTGAACTAGGTTTTTGTCTTGAATGCTGAGCAAAATATACTGGGACTATTGATCCTAAACCAAAGTTCGCCAACTTAGCCGAACATATTGAAGTAGAGTCTGAGAACGGGATATATTGAGCGTACTGATCTAGTTATAAAGGCCTCCAATCCGTTTATACTTTAGTACCCGTTTGGTGTAACGTTTAGAGGTACTAAAAAAATGAGTTTTTCAACGTTCGAAATTATTTGCTAAACGGGTACTTAAATCAATTGGACTATAATGCCCCTCCCCATGGTGGTTAAATTATGATTTTTGTGGTAGGTGAAAATAGAGAAGATGAGGTCAAATTTGGAAGAAAAATTAATGAAGAGGATGGCGATTGTTCATCGAAGAGCCGAGGAATGGAGAGCAACCGCACAAATCCGACACGCCAATCAAATTCATAAGGCGAAAGAAGAAGCAAAGCGAAAGATTGTAGTACTAAACCGACAAAATTCTCGTCTTTCTTGTGGTTGTTTTCCTTGTAATAAGACCTAAATGTTTAAGACCGCGTTTGGCTCTGCGTTTACAAAACCCCAATTTTCAACAATTCGAGAAAATATATGATGAGGCTTTGTTTGTTTAGGGTGTGTTTGGTATGGATGGAAAATAGAAGGGGAATGAAAAATAAAAGGAGAAATGAAAAAAAAATTGTGTTTGGTATGGAAGGAAAATAGAAAAGAAATGAAAATAGGAAAGATAAAATACAAATTTCAAGATAAAATTTTTTCTCCCAGAAAAATGGTTTTGAATATCAAAATTATAATTATACCCTTAATAATTAATTTTTTAATTTATTTTTAGAATATATGAAGGTAAAATAGTAAATTATATTAAATTAAATTATTTTCTATCATTTCATTTTTTTTTTCAAATTAAGGAAAATAATTAATAATTATTTGCTTTTAACCTCTAAAAAAGTTATGTGGCTAATTTGTTAAGCGATGAATTTATAAAATTAAAAATAAAGACATTATGTGTCCTTATTTCTAAAGTGGAAAAGTGAAATCGAGGTGATATGTGATCGTAAGATATCGTTGAAATTTAAAAGAAAATTTTACAAAATTGTAATGAAATCGGTGATTCTGTATAATTCAGAATGTTGGACAATGAACAATAGGTATGTCTAGAAAATTAGTGTGACAAAAATGAGAATGTTACGGTGGATGAATGGAAAGGCGAGAATGGATAGAATTAAAAAATAAAACTATTATAAAAAATTTAGGAATAACGTCCATAGAAGAGAGGATGAGAGAAAATCGTTTATGATGGTTTGGACATGTACATAAAATACCTATAGAAGCAGCAGTGCGAAAATGCTATTTAGTTTAAATACGGGAGTACTAGAGGGAGAGGTAGGTTAAAAAGACGCAAGACGAGACTATTAGAACTGATTTGATGACATTAAACCTGACAAAGGAGATAGTCCTTGATCGATTATTATAGCGTGAACAGATTCATCTAACCGTCCCTACCTAAGGCATTGTTGTGGTAATTGGGTGCTTACCAAACACTAAATTATGAATTTTGTTGGGCTTTCGTAAGCGGGCTTAAGCCCGACCCAATATTCACTAAAAACGGATCCAAAGCCCGAAACCCGTTTACCCGAAGCCGTCTCTTCCCCTTTGCTACCTTGCTTTCCAAGAAGGGCTTTGGTTAAGAAGATCGAAAACCAAACTTGCAGCAGCTCAAGAGCTTTCTCTCTCCTCTTTCTCTCTCTAAACGAACGC
This sequence comes from Eucommia ulmoides, assembly GCA_016647705.1. Taxonomy (NCBI): domain Eukaryota; kingdom Viridiplantae; phylum Streptophyta; class Magnoliopsida; order Garryales; family Eucommiaceae; genus Eucommia; species Eucommia ulmoides. The sequence continues at coordinate 374,271 of CM028338.1, forward strand.
CAAAACAGGTACGAAACTGAATATCCACTGATCACTCTCTCTCGCACTCCTTAGATCTTCACTTAGATTCTGTTTTCATGTTTGATTTTGAGTTCGTTAATCGAAATCCGGACCTCTAATTCTTAAATTGTTGTGTTAATTCATCATTTTAACTTGTATAGTTCTCATTTCCCTCCAGATTTTCAATCTACGGATCGAAAATGTTCCTCACAAGGTCAGTATTTTTGTTGAAATTCAAATGTTAGGGTTTATCGCATTGAGATCGGAGATGTGTTTTAACTATGGAAAAACTAATAAAATCGCTGAAATGTTTTTGCTGAATTTAATTTGAAGGACTGAGTACGATAGAGGAGTCAATACCTTCTCCCCTGAAGGTCGATTGTTTCAGGTTGAATACGCCATTGAAGCCATTAAGGTAAACTCACTGCGCTTTTCTCTATATGCACTCTCGCGCATATGTATATTCATGCGTTTTTTGTATCTTTAGTGTTGTTAAACATGTAATTTGTGGGCTGAAATGAATTATACAGTTAGGTTCGACTGCGATCGGAGTGAAGACTAAGGAAGGGGTTGTTCTTGCAGTTGAGAAGCGCATCACTTCACCTCTTTTGGTCTGCTTACTTTTGAATCTCTTGATCATTTTTTCTCTTCATGTTTTCTTTTACAAAATTTGGTTTTAGATTGTAATTTTTTATCATGATAGTTTGGCTGCCATTTTTGAACCTCTGAAAAGCATCAATGGATTCTTTGTACAATTAATCTTTCAGGAGCCCAGTAGTGTGGAAAAGATTATGGAGATTGATGAGCACATCGGGTGTGCAATGAGTGGATTGATTGCTGATGCTCGAACTCTTGTTGAACATGCAAGAGTTGAAACTCAAGTAATCGTCGAGGAATCGTTGTTATCTTCTTTATCTTGTGTCTTATGGGATTTTCAGTTTTGGTTGCTGATTCTTTGATTTTTTTATTTTATTTTTTGTTCTTTAGAACCATAGATTCTCTTATGGCGAACCCATGACCGTGGAGTCCACTACTCAAGCTCTGTGCGATCTGGCCCTTCGATTTGGTGAAGGGGATGAAGAATCTATGGTCAGTTAGCACTATTCATGATACTTATTCTTTACCCATTTTAATCTTTTCGAAGATTGGTCTCAATGTTCAACGAAGCTCGATCTTGCCATAATGCATGCATATCTTGTTGAGTGGCTTTGTATTGTTATGAATTCATATCTATAATTTTAAGCTCAATATATGCATTTAGTGATTAATTATTTACAGATTGATTGATGACTTGTTCTTATTTATGGGTAAAGTTAACTATTTGATCATGTTTCATTAGGTCTTATTATCTCATTTTGGTGACCTATCTAATGGATTATATCTTTGTTTATTTGCAGTCTCGGCCTTTTGGGGTGTCTCTTCTCATTGCCGGCCACGATGAGCATGGTCCTAGCTTGTGAGTTCTAACATCTCTCTCTCTCTCTCTCTCTCTCTCTCTGTCTCTCTCTCTAACCCTTCTTGTTTGAATCTGCAGTGTTCTTGTTTGGTGGTTACTGGTATCTGTTTGTGAAAGTTAACCCCCAAATGAATTTGTATTCAGATATTACACAGATCCATCTGGAACATTTTGGCAATGCAATGCCAAGGCTATCGGTTCGGGCTCTGAAGGTGCTGACAGCTCTCTGCAGGAGCAATTTAACAAGGTATTTATACAGAATATTCTCAAAACTTTTCATGGATTAGTGTCAAAAAAAAATCTTAACAAATAGAAGTATATGGATTTAACAATTGATGTCCTGTTAGATGAAGTTCAATGGCCCGTTTGGTTGCTATTCAATTCGCGAAAGCATTTCGTACAATTAGTCAATTTATGAATTGTCAAAATTGGGTGTTAGATTGTAAAAGTTATAGGGGTTTTGGCGCTTTATAGCTCTTCATTTTGACCAAAATCTCATTTTGGTCTCGCATGATTTCAATTTGAACATACCACACCTTAAAGTTTATTAATCATTCCACTATAGTCCATGTCATTATCGCCATAACAATTTTGGATAGAAAACCGTCACCTGCCATGCACTTTGACTGTTTTCAAGTGGCTTTATGGGCAATTCTAACCTCCTTCCATCCCATTCTCATTCCGCCCAAATACTCAGAAATATAAATATAGCATAATACGCACACATATATATAGTTTTGTTTTTAGAAAAATTGTAAGAGAGAAAGGAAGATATTGGAGATGCCCATAAAGTCTTTTTAAAAATAGTTGAATGCATGGCAGTTGACTGTTTGTCATCGAAAATTATAATGGAGTTATCGATTTGCTCTGAAGTGGAATGATTGCGGAACTTCAAGATATTATGCATTCAAATTGAAACTATGGGGACCAGTGAAATAACTGGCTGGACTGTACAGAGTAATTAAGATCATGAATACAAGGCTAAGATCTCTCAAAATATATAATTCAAGGGATGAAAATAACCGTTCAATTAAATGGTTGAGATTCCAATAGATCCAATAGATCTCAGACGTTCTATTAACAAAAAATAATGTTTGGAGCCCACATTATCATGCATGAAATAAGACTCTGTTTGGTATCCATTTGCAGGACTTGACACTCGGTGAAGCTGAGACAATAGCTCTTTCAATCCTAAAGCAAGTTATGGAAGAGAAAGTAAGCTTCTCTCTGTCTAATCTTCATACTGGTTTCTTTGGGTGGTGTTTGTTTATTATATTTGTTCCCAGAGACTGGTAACAGAAAAAGAAATATTGGGAAAATGTGGATAATTCCGTTCCAAAAATCTGGGAACTGAACATAAAAAATCTTTTTGTTCCCTTACTTTTGTTTCATTTCTAAATTTTATGGAAACAGAAACACTATAAAAAAAAACGCATTTGTGTTTCTCTTCTCAAGAATGTTGAAACAGTTTTAGAAATTTGACAGCAATTTTAATCCAATCAGGAAATCGAACAGAAAAAGTTTTTTTTTTCGTTTCCCTTCCACCCTCTCCCCCCCCCCCCCCCCCCAATTTGATGGGAAATGGGAAAAAAACAAAAACATAGAAACAGTAAGACTAAAGAACGGCATCTTTAGGCCACGTTTGTCTTGTGTTTCTGTTCCTAAATTTCAGTTTTTCGGGTTCCATAATGTGTGTGTGTATGTTTTTATGTTCTCAGGTGACCCCAAACAATGTTGACATAGCAAAGGTTGCCCCTGTGTACCATCTCTACACCCCTGCAGAGGTGGAAGCCGTTATCGGCCGCCTGTGAAAGCGCCTTTACACCCTTTTGTCTTTTTGTTCTCTCCTTAATTGTTCTCCATGCATACTTGTGTTATTTTTGTTGGGATATTAGTTTTGTTTGTCTTCAATCCAATGATTTGAAAAGACCTTTTAGTAACAAAAATTGTGTGTTTCGAGTGAAATTGTTACTTAAAAATGTACGGGATAAATTTCAATATTCGACATGGACACATGTTAGGTGTGGATTGGAGCGTACTGATTCAGTTATTTTTTTTAAAATTTATGGTGTTAATATTGTTGGGGAAAACATTAAGTACATTATAATCAATTCAAGATTCACATATCAGGTGGTGTATATGGCGAATCCTCAAACTTATGAGGTGTTAGTCCAGTTAGCAAAAGGAGGTGTCCATCTTCTTGTCAATCAGGGTTTTTATAAATTTTAAATTTAATATTGAATGCACGAGACTGATGTCAAATAGTGTGTCCTTAAGATTGCCTGGAAAAATAATTAATCGAGATTGCCGTAAGTTGGTTTTGATATAAATTACCGTAATACAAAAAAATAAAGTGTATGTGGCAATTACAGAGCAAAATAATTGTTGAATTTAACTCTGATTTGGATACACATTACCGTAAAATCTAAAAGAAAAAGTATATGTTGCAATTACAGTGCAAAATAAATGTTGAATTTAACTTTCGAGTCAATTTATGATTAAAATTTTGAGATGTCAATTTTGAATTGATTTAGTATTATATGATGTTGGAGTCCTTCCTTCTATGTTTTCACTTGTGTATGGAAATCATTTGAATACACCATTTGCTAATTGACAAAAGGATACAACCCTACACATTTATACGTAATGATTTTTGTCAAACATGTGCAACACACTCAATCACAAAACATTTTTGTAGGTTATATTTGATTGAATTTTCCCAAGAATTTAACCAAATAGACATGGGTTTATAAGTTGTGTTTGTTTGGTTAAAAAAAAAACTTACTTGGGAAGAAAAGAAAAATATAAATGAAAGTGTACAATTTTCAAAATAAATCGTTTCCAAACCAATTTAAAAATAAAAATTAAAATTAAGAAGAGAGTAAAATTACAAGTATATTTTTATAATAAAATCTATAATTTATTTTTGTACGATAAAATAATAAATTAATTAAATTAAATTATTTTTCTTTCCTTCATGTTAAAGGTTCTAACTCAATAGTATTAAAAAGAGTAATTCCTTTAAATTATATAGCGGTTTGGACAGTCTCAAATGATCAATGAAATACAAGAATCTAACACTTTCATTTCTCTTTCTTAACCAAACAATCAATTTTTTTTATCCTTCCAACCAAACATATACGAATTTAACGCAAACCAAAGAAATGGGGAAAAAAAATTAGACGGACTCAAAGTCGATATTTGCAGCAGGTAACCACTCGCTCCCCTGTATAAAAGACCGGACGGTAAACTTAGTAGCCTCATCCGCCGTTATCGTCGGCCGATATCCACCCCATTTCACCCTCTTATCCACGCTCGCCCCCGGCCCTGTATTCTGATACTCTGCGTAGAAAATGCTGCTCGGCGGTTCCACGCCGCTGACCCACTCAATCCACCCCAACGGATGCAGAAACGCCCCAATCTGCGACTCCATGATCACAGTGGTGGAGTAGGTCTTCCATGGCCGACCCAAATAAGTTGGGGCCTTGAGGTCGTCCAATGGCGAAATATCACATCTCTGAATAGCAATGCCAGTGTTCTGGTTTGGGTCTTTCTTGCCTTGAGCAGTTATGGTGACGAACTGGTTGGACAAGGGCTGCCGGGGCTGGATTTTGCAGTTTTGGAAGACGACGGCGGCGTTTCCGAATATGAAGTCGATTGTGCCGGTGACGTTGCAGTCACGGTAGAACTGACGGTTGGAGTGGGCGTAGAGGGTGTCCTGGAAAGCGTCGAAGGAACATCTGTAGAAAACGGATTGGTCTGAGCCAGACCGGAAGGCAACTGCCTGGTGCTTGGCTGCTCCGGCTGTGTTCCTGAACGTCATGTCTTTCGCGATGAATCCTTTGCCGACAGCAACTGTAAGGAAAATCAAGCACATGTCAAATACAGAATCAATCGCGTGAGCGAATTTCTTTATAAAAATGACGGAATGACTTACTTCACATCTAGTTTGTCTCCCTAATAAAAAATCGAGTGTTCAAAACTCCTTCTGGAAATCAAAGGTCGCGTTTGGTTAGTGTTTCTACTTTCTTTATCTCACTTCTAAAAATTTAGGATAGATGAGATAAGAATTATGTTTTTTTTCTGATAACAATGATAAAATTTTGTTTCGAGTGGGAACAAAAATTAGGAAACGGAACGAAAACACTGTGTCAAACATGGCCTATGAAATGGTGGGCTCATGAAATGCTCTTTGAAATGGTGACACATCAAAATTGTGTGATAAAACATCAATACTTATGACAAACATCACATGATGATGAGACACAAAAGCATGTGTTTCCTTTTCTTTTTTTTCAAAATCTTTAGTCATAAGCCACTATAATCTTGTCGGAAATCCACCACCAAACCCGGAGAATTCACATGACAAAAATTAAAATATTTTTTTTTAATTCATTTATTTTTTCAACAATTTTTTGAAAAATAAATTTACTCGTAAATATTATTGACACCTATTAATTAGACACTTGAATAAAATTATATTTAGACTAACCGTGTGTATAGTCATCTCATTTTCGTATTTATATATTTGTAATAGAGTAGATATTTAGTTTATTTTTCTTGTTAAAATATATATTATATTTTTAATAATTAATTAATAACTAGAAGTCAAATCAAAATTTAAAATAATTTATTAAGATATTATGTGATTTTGTAAAAATGAGAACTTACCGAAAGTTGCCGTCGCAAAGGTTGCGGTGCCGTCGATGAAGTTCTTGCTGCCGGAAACAATGGTTTTACCCATGCCGTCGCCGTAGATCATCACATTCCACTTCGATTTGTCCAGAATCACGTTCTCCACATACTCGCCGGCCTTCACATGTATCACGAATCTCGTCTTACTCTTCTTTGGCACCCTTTCCACCGCCTCCGCTATCGTCAAAACGTCGCCGCTGCCGTCCTTCGCCACCGTCACATCCGGGGTTGGATTGGCCTCCTGCAACAATCTCCGATCCCCAGCTCCGACCCAAATCGGGAAATCCGACTCCGTCCGGAGAAGTCTCCGGTGGATTGGGATTTTGAGACCGGAAAGAATTCCGAAGATTTTCGCGACAATGGCGAGGCTGTTGCTTGAGTATTCCGTTGAATTCTTCATCAGAGCTTCGATTTCCGGCGGTACGGTCAAGTTGAAGTCTTTAATGGCGTCCAAGCAGGTCTCTTGGTCGGTAATCGTGGAGCTGAGCCAGGTTTTCAGGTCGTCGATTTTGGAAACCGACAGAATCTTCCCGCCTCCGGCGACGTTCATGGCGGAGATGGAATCGTTGAGCTTATCGACGGCGTCGTCGAACACAGATTCGCAAACGGCCAACGCCGCCTTCAATTTCGGATCATCGGTCCGACCCATTATCGCCGCCGGCAACGACGCCAGTTTCTCGAGCGAGTTCCGAACGACGTTCAGCGACAACCGGAAAAATACCTCCGGATCGGTCGTGTTCGCCGTCTCCATCGCCGATATGGAGGAGAAACACGACTGCGGGTACTGGGTCACGCCGCAAACCGCCCGGATCGACGCCGACTGCGACGCCGGAGAAGAAGAAGAAGCCACCCCTATAGAATCTCCACTCTTCCTCTTGTGCACGACAGTTCCGACGACTGCGCCGATAATGACCGCCACCAAAACCACCGTCGACACCGCCAAAATGATGAGCCTCTTCCGGGTCTTTCGCCGGAAAGCTTGCTCTTCGACCGGATCGACCTTGCCGTAGCCCTTAAAGGACTTGATGGTATCCATTGATGAGATTTGAGAAATCTAGTGTGTGTAAATGACTGGTGTGGAAGTGTGTGCTTCTTATTTCAGACAGTCTGGTTTAGGTTGTTGTCTGAATGAATGGATGTTGTGTTTTTTATATGGGGGAGAGAGCGTGTTTTAAAGAGAAGCATGTTATTACTACTTACTAGGATGCTTCTTAATGAAGGTGTCAAACATGAATCATAGCAAGTGTTTTAAGACACCTAGCCCCTTGTTTCTGATCCCAAATTCCTGTTCCGCTCTTAAAATTTTAAGGTTGCATTTGGATAACGGTTTTAGATTTGTGAAATAAAGGGATTTTAATTTTAAAATCCCTTCATTTCACAAATCCGTTATTTGGATAATTATTTGAAATGAAGTATTTAGAATATTTTTTTATTTTTTTCAATTTTTTATCACTTATGAAAGAAAAAGAAAAAAAAGCGACGAACAAAAGACGAAGAACAAAGAACATATTTAGATCGAACCCTAAATCTTCGAACAAACTTGAAATCACAACCCAAATCGAAATAGAAATCGAAACCCTATTTGGATTTCGATTTCGATCCTTTTTTGAATTTCGATTTCGAATTCGAAATCAAAATTAATTTCGTTTTTGACGACGATGATGAAATCCACGAAAAAGAAGAACAAAGAACGACGATCCACGAAGCAAAAGAAGAACGAAGTAGAAATCGAAATCGAAATCGATTTCGTTTTTTACAACGACAACGAAGAACTTAGCAGAAGATCAAAGAATGAAGGTCGACAAAGAAGAAGAACGAAACGGGCGAACGAGAATGAAGAAGACGGTGATAGAAGGATTTCACAAATTCAGCATGTTTCAAAAGTATTTTGAAATCATTTATTTCACCCAAAAAAGGATTTGAAAAATTCTCTTTCTTAAAATCCTTTCACTCCTCAAACAATTGATTTGTCAAAAGAGAATTTACAAATCCTCTACCTAAATGAAATCCCTCCTATAATTTTTTTACCCAAACACAACCTAAAATTAATGTAAAAAACACTATTAGTAAACATATTTCTATTTCTAAAATTTTAGAATAATTTAATCTTATTTTCTAAATTTCTTAAATGTTGATTTCTATTCACTCTCAAATTGTGAACAAATATTGTAAGTAGGGATGGTCATGGGCCGGGCCGGGCCGGCCTTAGACTAGTGTATTACAAAAAAATGTTGGGCCCTAGCCCGGCCCGGCCCGATGATCGGGCCTTAATTCTATGCCCAAACTCGGCCCTATAAGAAAATTTTAAGCCCAAAGCCCGGCCCATGAGCCCCTGGCCCTATTTTTTTTTTTTTTTAAATTTTAAAAATAAATACAAAAAATTCAACATCGAACTAATAAGAAATATTAAAATTACAATTTTTAAATGTAAACCAATTTTTCAAACAAATCAAACCAATAAGAAATATTAAAATTACAATTTCTAAAGGAAATCAATATTCCAAATATTAGGGTTGTATTGTAATGTGTGTATATATATATATTTATTTATTTAAATATCCTTCGGACCGGGCCTAAAATTTTTGGGTCTTGCCCAAGTCCGGCCCTAATTTTGATCAGGCCCTAATATTTAGGCCTAGGCCCGGCCCGTGGACTCAAACCCTAAGTCCAAGCCCTAAAAAATAAGGTCGGACCGTTCGGGTTGGGCGGATCCCAGGCCCATGACCATCCTAACTGTAAGTTGATGTGTTAATGAATAATTAAACATTAAAAATATTTTTTGTGTAGAAGATAAAATATAAAAAATCCCTTTAACAAATGACCCAGCTGTATCTTGTTAGACATAGTGATGGAACATTGAATGTGTTCTCTCTCTCTCTCTAAAATGTAAATTAAATCATTAAATTTGTTTTCTAGTACATGGTTTTAACTTTGGAATCTTCCATCTTAATTTATGCAAACCGAAGACTGGGTATTTTTCATTATAGGGTAACTCAAATCGTAAGATTGAGTTAAAATAGTTGAGATAATTCGATAAAATCAGGCTCGAAAGCCTGTAGAAAAATACTTGTTAAAAGAGATAGTAATGCATCTCGAACGAGATTAGTTTCACACCTTGTGTGAGTGTAGGGACACTCATTGGTATATAAAAAAATATATTTTTTATTATTCTCCCGTAATCACATTATTTGTGCAAATTGAGAGTTGCACTTAAGAGCCGGTGCTAAACTACTCTCTCGGTAATAAAAAATTATTAAATTACTATATAAGTCAAATTATTTAATGCAACCAAAATCATGTCAAAAACTCTCTTCATGTATTTTTTTTTTTTAACAGCACGTAACTCAAGTAAAATATATTTGAGTTAAAACAGTTGAACAGATCAAGAATTTAAATCTGTGAAAAAACAATTGTTGGGAGGAACAACCACGTATTTCGAATGAAATAATCTTTCACCTTGTGTAAGTAAAGGACACTCGTGGTATAAATATATATATATATATATATATATATATATATATACTCTTTCTCTAAACTCTCTTTCTAATATAACAATTAAACTAATGCCTAAACTCTCTCTACATGTATAAACACTCTTTTTCTCTCTAGAATGAGAATTAAACCATTAAACTAATGCTGCAAACTTTCTCTCTCTCTCTCTCTAGACTCTCTCTCTCTCTGAAATGATTCCAGTAAGGGGATAATGAGGGGATTTCACGCGGTGTTACCCACAGAAACATCCATTTGTCGGTCTTTCGGGTAACCTGGATTCTGTAATTATTTTCAAATTTTTTTGTTTTAAAAAAAAAACCTATTTAATATGTAAGGAGGCTAATTCTTACTTTTCTCAACCCAATTAGGATGGGTTGGATTGAGTTGATAATTTTGTTTCCTACTAAAAATAAAATTGCGTTTGATAATGTCATTTTTTTTTTTTGTGCTGGAAACAGAATCGCGTTTGGTAACGATATTATCCTAGAATTATTTCCAAACAACTGTTTTTTTTTTATTTCTTTTTTTTTTCTTTTGTTCTCTTCCTTCGTCTTGTCTTCACTGAACAAATTCGAACAGATCATCTTCATCTTCCTTCGTCTTCGTCTTCATCGCATAAATCATCGAACAGATTAGAGCAACCAAACACAACCCATAATCGATTGAACATATTCTAAAATTGAAATGAAAATTATCGAACATATTCTAAAATCGATTTCGATTTCGAAATCTAAAATCAAAATCCAAAAGCATTTGAGAACGCGATTTCGAAATCGAAAATCAATTTCGTGATGAAATCGAACCCTTATTCCAATTGCTGAAATCAAACCCTAAAAATTGTTTTGTTAATGGAATCAATTTCGTCAATGAGACGAAATCAATTTCAAGAACCCAGATGATGAAGGGGAGAGAGAGAGAGAGAGAGACGATGACGACGAACGAACTTACAAATGGTTACTTCGACGATGATGCTTCGACGACGAACAACATCGCTACTTGGAGGAAACGAACGGCGACGGTGACGGTGTGAAGTGAAGGCGACGACGACGAAGCCTGGAGAGGAGTAGGAGACGAAGACGGCAATGGTGATGACGAGAAGACGAAGGCGACGACGGCTATGGCGAGAAGACGAAGACATAGATGATGATGAAGGAGGCCAACGGGAGCTCAGATGATGAGAATTGAGAGATAGAATTAAATCTCTCATTTTAATTTCATGTAATGCCAAGCATGTCCCTATTTTAGGTTGAGTTTTTTTTGGCGCAAAAAAAAAAAAAAAACTAATTTTTGTTTCACTCTTCTTTAATTTTTCAAGAATCAATTCTTATTTTTTGGATTGGATTTTGTGTTTGCCAAACGCATTTCTAAAAATCAATTTCAAAATTTTTAAATTGGATTGAGTGGAAGACACTAATCAAACAGGGCATAAACAACTCCATCTCTATATATATTGACCATTTCCTCACATACAAAAAAATTAAATAAATAATATTTGATATTTCCGTCCTTCACGATCTAAATAATTTTTAATCTCAAATTGATTTATTTAATATTTGTAAGACAAATAAAAAATAATTAGGCAGATCGATGTTTGCGGTTGGAGTGATATTACTATAGTACCCCTACCATGTGAACATATGCAAATTCAGCTCCGCGTACCCGATAATTGCGCCCTTCATTTAGACAGACTTTATTGGGAAGAAAAATAAATAAATAAATTTTATTATAATCTTCTAAATATCGACATTAAATTTTTTATCTCCGTAATCTTTTTAGAGTTTAATTTCTGGTCATTGTCTTTTATTTGTGTTGTATTTATAATTTACATTATTCTGTTAAAAAATATAAGTGTTCATTTTTTCAAAAATCACAAAAATAATCTCACGCAATTCACGGTTGATAGAAATTAAAAAAAAAATAAAAAATACACCAAATAAATTTACGAAAAAAAAAATCCAACCATATGAATTTCAATTTTTTGAGGTGACTTTTCACAAACGTTTATGTTTTTGAAAAAATTGATAGAAACTCAAATAAAATCTGATTTAGAATTTTTCAGATCTGAAAAATAGAGATAAATTAAATCTGAGAACATTCAAATAAAGATATGAGAACGAGAACAAATCAAATGTGAACATTCAAACCAATTCCAAATTTAGAATTTTTTAGATCTGGAAATGGAAAAAAATAAAATTTCATGAACATATTGCCTAAACATTCACATAAAAATCATTCATATGAATATTTGTAGACCAAAAACAAAATCATAAAAAAACTTCATTGCCTCAACAAAAATTCTATAAACACACTGCCCAAACATTCACATAGAAAAATATATTCATATGAATATTAATAAACAAAAAACAAATCAACAAAAAAAAAAAACCACGAGGATAACAAAAACTCCACATAAATAAATAAATAATTACAACATTTATAGATCTTGAATGTGGACACTAAACCTATTCAATCTGATATGAACACTCACATATAACAAAACCTCACACAAATAACAGAAATCAACAAAAAATTACATGAACATTATAGATCTTGATGTGGACACTAAGCACATTCACTCTGATATGAACATTCACATATAACAAAATCTCACACAAACCACAAAACTGAAAACATTCACATAATCTGAAAATTTCCAGATCTGAAAAATTTCACCGCCGTTTCATCGTCCATTCATCGTCGGTGCCTTGTTCGTTCTTCGGCGGATTTGAGGAACTGAAACACGGCGACTATAGGGGGCTTGCTACTACGGGTTGAGAAGATAAAGAAGTTTGCCATTAATGCCATCGTGAATAAGACGACCATCCGCCATCGACGTCGTTGTCAATCAACCACCACCGTCAGACGAGAGACGACTGAGGACTGTCAAATCGACCGCCGCCGTCGTCCATCAATTACCACAATCGTCCCCCTTCCGTCGCCCGCCGGAATTGTACATTGCCAAGTCGTTGTTCGCCCCACATATCGAGAGCACCGACGATGGTTGGCGTCCACCAAATCTGACCAAACACCGGCGATGGGATTGTCAGCTTCCGATTTGGTTGACTGCTCATCGTCTTCATCTGGCAGGAGCAACAGTGGTTAGCTTTCATTTGGCGATCAAGCTCGTCGGCTATGGGATCGAGATAGGGTATTGGGGGAAGCGGCTAAATGAAATGAACCCTAATTCTCAATTTAGGGTTTCATGTATATATATAAAAGGAGCATAATTGTTCATTCTTTCTTTTATAAAGGATTTTTCTCTAAAAATATTTAGGGGCGCTGACTGAACGGTCCCAAATTGCGGCCAAAACTACCAAATAAACCCACTAATATTCATGTGCACCCAGTAGTCCTTTTGCTATTTTTGTGACGAAAATACCCCTTGCATTATATGCGGCAATGTAGACTTCTTATATGGCGGAGCTAAATTTGGTAAACAATAATAATATTCATGTGCACAATTTGTTTCGTTTTTTCTTTAGATTTCCATGTGAAAAAAAATAAAAATTGCAAAATAAAAATGTTCATTTTATTCTCTTTTAAATTAGATGTTAATCACACTTTTTGGATATGTTTAACATGATGCACACGTATGTTACATGTAACATTCAAAAAGGTTATGATGAATTTCGTATTATTAATGTTACATGTAATATCAATGTTGCATGTAACATTAAAACTAACCCAACATCAAACCCCCCAAAATAAGTTGGTACCTACACCTTGTTACATGTAATATTCAAAAATTCTGAAAATATCATGTTACATGTAACATGAATGTGAAAACTGAAACTAGTTAATCACATTTTTTGGACATATTTAACATGATGCACACGAATGTTACATGTAATATTAAAAAAGGTTATGATGCATTTCGTATCATTAATGTTAATATTACATGTAACATCAATGTTGCATGTAACATTAAAACCAACCCAACATCAAATCCTTCCCCAAAATGTGGTAACTACACTTTGTTACATATAAACATTCAAAAATTTTGAAAATATCATATTACATGTAACATGAATGTGAAAACTGAAACTAGTTAATCACATTTTTTGGACATATTTAACATGATGCATACAAATGTTACATGTAATATTAAAAAAGGTTATGATAAATTTCGTATCATTAATGTTACATGTAACATCAATGTTGCATGTAACATTAAAACCAATCCAAACATCGAATCTCCCAAAAAAAGTTGATAACTACACCTTGTTATATGTAACATTCAAAATTCTGGAAATATCATGTTACATGTAACATGAATGTGAAAACTGAAATTAATGAAAAAAAAATGGTGAATTGTATATTATTTTAAATATCTTATTTAGACGAATCTGAATATATAATTAAATTGTAAAAAAAAATGTGTACAATAATAGTTATTTTTATTTTAATAAAATAATTTTGTTAAATATGGAAACTTTCAATTTTTATTAAAGAAATTTTATTGCCGCATATACTGAAAATAACATGTTACATGTAACATAAATGTAAAAATTGAAACTAGTTAATCACATTTTAGACATATTTAACATGATGGACACGAATGTTACATATAACATTCAAAAAAGTTATGATGAATTTTGTATCATTAATGATACATGTAATATCAATGTTGGATGTTACATTAAAACCAACCCAATATCAATCCCCCTAAAAAAAATTGATAACTACACCTTGTTACATGTAACATTAAAAAATTATGAAAATATCATGTTATATGTAACATGAATGTAAAAACTAAAAACTAATGAAAAAAAAATAGTGAATTGGATCTTATTTAGACGAATCTGAATATATAATTAAATTGTAAACAAAATATGTACAATAATAGTTATTTTTATTTTAATAAAATGATTTTATTGAATATGGAAACTCTCAATCTTTATTAAGGAAACATTATTGCCGCATATACTGCAAAGGCAAATCTGTCAATAGAAAGTGTACAGATCAGATTTTTGGGACTGCGTTGTGCAAATAATATGTAACTTGGGATTTCTTGGTTTATTATCTAATTAGTGGGTTTAACCGGTAATTTGATGGTATTTTTGGATCCTCTCGCTATTTTTCTCAAATATTTATGATAGAGTTTAAAAAATAATTTTTTTAAAAAAACTGGTTAAATGAGGAGAGAAACTGAAAAAGACTTAAAACAATAAAAATAATAAAAATAAGGGATGTGACGTGGCATTTCTTAGTGATTAGCCACGTGTTGCTTTAAATTCTAAAGATGAAAAGCCCAATGGGCTCAATAAACTAAAATGGGCTTTTTTAATGGGTTAGAACCCTAAACCCATAACATGGCCCATTAGAAATTATGCCGAGAACAGCACATGCTTATATAATGTAGAGAGGGTAGTCCAGCCCATCTCTCACCCTAAAAGTTAGTTCATGAAGTGAGATTTATAATCTGATTATCAACTCTTTCCACATTTAATATGAGACAAAATTAATAATTTCTCCCTCACATATCGAGTTTTTAGTTGACCAACCCTCGATCAGTTTCTCATTTTATGATTATTGGGCCAAAATTGTTATAACATGGACTCTAATATCAATGTAGGGTGATTTTGAGTCTCTCTTATTAAAAAATTAGCTCATAAAGTGAGAATTTTCTTCACAATTATAACCTGACCCATCATCCTATATATAGATAGAGAAAGAGATGGGTGGATTGATTTTGGTTTAAAAATTAAGGTGGCGTTTGGTAACCGTTTCTGTTTCCATTCCAGCAGTGGGATGGGATGGGATGGGAATTTTGTTTTCTTTTTGGGAGTAGAATCGCGTTTGGTAACGATAATTTTTTATTTTTTTTTGGTTTTGAGAAGGGAATTGTGTTTGGTAACGATTTTATCCTAAAATCCTATTTTATTTTATTTTTTTCTTTCTGTTTTGGCCTGACGGCGGTGGCGGTGCTCCGGCGTTAGAGTCGGCGGTGGCCCCCCGCCGGCGATGACCGGACGACGGTTGACCCCCGCCGGCGACGCCGGCAGGAAGACAATGGCGCCGTTGCAGGCGACGGCCGGAAGTGGCCGGGAAATTTTCGGCCGGACGTTGAACGGCGGCGGCGGCGGACGGTGGTCGGCGGTAGATGAATAGTGACCATATGTTTTGGGAATGGAATGGGAATAATGAGAAACAACTTTTTTATGTTTCTCATTTCTTAAGAAAAAAGTGGGCACAATTCTTAAATGGGAATGAAATGGAAATGGAAACAAAAATTACTAAACATTATTCCCAAACAAAATTCTAAAAAAAATTCTAAAAAATTTAGAAATTGAATAAGAATTTTTAGAATGGAAATAGTTACCAAACCGGGAGTTAGGAGAAGCCAAATAGGAATGACAGACCTCACCAACTTTTGTTTCTTTATCTTTTTCATGACTGTCAATCAATTATGCTTTTTTTTTAAACCCACGTGTTTCCTCAAAAACCACATGGTGTGACATAAAATTAATTTTATATAATTTTAAATATTTTAAAAAATAAATAATTAAAAACAAAAAAAATACCAACATAATGTTGTTCAAGCAGAAAGACACGTTTGAATTAAAATAATTAAGGAATTTATGTAATGTCAAAAATTCGAACCCGCGGAAAACACTTGTTAGAAAGTATAGCCACAGAACTCCGAACGAGATTAATCTCACACCCTATGTAGTTGTGAGGACACTCGTGGGTATATCAAAAAAGAAACGAAGAGAGTATTAAATTGTGGATAAAATTATCCTAATATTAAATAATATTTTTTTTAAAAAATCGAGTGGTTAAATTTTAATCGACAAAAAATACTGTATAGTTTACACGGTCTGAATTTATAATACAGATACCAAAATTAGCCACAAATTTATACTTAAATTGCATCTAATTTTGTAGAATTGAAATTCATAAATTAAAAATAAATATTTTATTTTAATTTTTTATTTAAAATTTGAATCTTGTCCCACAAAATTAAAAATTAAAAATAAAAAAAATCCAACTCACTCCATCATGCAAACACCAAAACAATGATAAAGACGACAAGGCCACTTTATTCCACAAGCACATGGAAATTCAAAAGTTAAAATAAATAAATAATTAAAAATAAAAAATAAGACAACTTTGAATAAAATACGAAGAAAACTTTGAATTTTTGTTTCTGTCAGAGGGGCCCCACTCCACACTTACATTGATTTTTTTATTTCTTTTTATATATATATATATATATTTCTTTTTCATACTGTGAGACTAATCTCGTTCGGTGTACGTAACTGTCCCTCCCAACAAGTATTTTTTTTTAAGGTTCGCACCCTGACATTGCAAAAATCCTTTTGATTACTTTAACTCAAGCGGGCGTTACTATTTGAGTTTGGTATTTACTTTTCCATAATAATATTGTAATTTAATATCTTTAATTTATTCTTTTATTACAATTTGTTAGCCTATCACTTGCTCAAACCAAACAAAAAAAAATTAGGATAAATTATGTTTTACCCCCTCTATTTTATCTAATTATCATACTTTACTCCTACTACAAAAAAAACATATTTTACCTAATTTTATGAAAATTATTTAGCATAGCGAGAAAGTAATTTTTTTTTTCCATTCAAATTAACAAAATATGTTTAAAAAGTGATGAAATTAATTTTTTCATCTATTTTTTTAATAAACTAGATAAAAGTATCCATTTATTTTAAATTTAAATCAAAATTATAATAAAGGAACAATTTTATCTTTATAAACTAAAAATTGGATGAAAATTTTAACTACAGTGTAATTTTTTTTAAAATAGAGCCGGTAAAATGATAATTAGACAAAATAGAAGGGATAAAAGACAATTTACCCAAAAAATTATAAAATCTAAAATATATGTGTGTATGATTTTCTCCATCTCCATCGCCGCCAACTCAAGATATAGTTGTAATTAATTATTAAAATCTAATATTTAAATTTATTAAATTAAATTTGTTTGATAATATTTCAACAATTCAACATTTATACATTAAATATTTTAATAAAAAAATTAGATTTATGATAATTGTTTTAAAAAAAAAAAACAAAGGCAAATGATTGGTGGTGTTCTTTGTTCTTTATTTCTTTAACTTTTTTTTTTCTTTCATATCACTCCCTTTTACTTTTGTAGCAAAAGAAGGAGCATAAAAAAGCATCAAATTGGCATCTCAAATAATCATACAAATAATTAAATAAATAATATAAAGCATATATAATAAAATAATTGATTATGATAAATTACAAATTTCACCCGTAAAATTTGGGTACAGTCTCATTTTACCCCTAATATTTAAATTCTTGCAATGTATTCCCCTAAAATTTGCTTTTTCGCAACAATTTGATCCAATTAACTGATTTCGATCATTTTTTGTTCCAGGAATAAGGAACAAAATGTAACAACACTCAAACTTTAAGGGCTGGGAGTGCAACGTGATATTTTTTTTATCTCATTATTTTTTAAATATGCGCAAGTCACATGACTAACTACAACAATAAAATTGATTCAAATTAATACAAAAAGTAAACCCGAAGGAAAAAATTACAAAAAATAATTAAAATATCACAATGCAAAGTGAAATTTAACCTAAATATTAGGGGTACAAAGTGTAATTTAAGAATTAAATGAGGGAAATTAAATGAGTGGTTGTGCAGAGGATAGGGGAGGCTATTGACTCAGATCAATAATGTGGACAAAAACGTAACAATGGACGTATTAATGTGGACAAAAACCTAGCCATCTTAGACTTTCTTTTTCATTCAAATATATATATATTTTTTATTTTATTTTATTTTTTGAAATAATAATTTTAATTTTTTAAAATAAAATAAAAATTGCAACGCATTATCCATCCAATTTATACAGTAATTTTATGAGAAATATAATAATTCTATCAAAAGTGTAAAGTCATTGCATACTAGAAAAATTGTACCCTGACTGCTGGGTTGGGGCTCGCCCTCCGAACCTTACATGGGATGAGCTTCTGCCTCATACAGTTTACCTGAAAAAATTGTACCTTGACTGCTGGGTTGGGGCTCGCCCTCCGAATCTTACATGGGATGAGCTTCTGCCTCATACAGTTTACCTAAAAAAATCAGAGTTACTTTCGTGTAATACAATATTTTGGACTTTTGAATAACTTACTGGAACATATGAATTATATGAACGAAAATTATAAATTTGTGAATTGTTGATAAAGATTCTTTTTTTTCTCTTTAAAAATGAATATTACTTTACTCTTATGGCATGTTTGGTTGGACGGAATTAGGACGGAATTGAATCGTCATTCAGCTATCGATTCTCATTCCATTGTTTGGTTCTCCAATGGAATCACTTTTGTGATTCTATTGAAATGAAAACCAAGAGAATGTGATTCCATTTAAAATGGGTTGGAATTAAGTTCAAACCAATAAAATCAAAACTAAGATTACAAAAAAATCTATCGTTGATCCAACGAAATCAAAAAATTAGAGATCAGAAATAGAAAATTCAGAACCAAAATAGAAATTAGAGAACAGAAATAAAAATTAGAGAACAGAAATTGAGAACAGAAACATAAATATTTAATTATAAGTCATTTGTAATATTTTGTTCATATTTTATTTTAATTAGTATTAGCTGAATTGAGTCTATCTACTCAATGCTAATTAATGTTGAATTTGAATATTATGTCATAGTGAAGAATAAATTATAAAGAACTAAAAAATTATTTTTCTATAAACATGATAAAAAATTTGAAATTTTAAAATTAAAAACAAATAATAAAAAAAAAAAAAAAAAAAAACTTTTATTTTATAGATATTTGAACTTCATGAATTATATAACATAATTTATACTTAGCATGTAAAATTATTGAGGCTATATTTATTAGTGAACCATGTATTTTTTTTTTGTCAACTAGAGTTCGACTCTTTTAGAAAACACTCTAAAAATTAAATATTAAATTCAATTTTGAATTTTCTAGGTCGATATAAGGGAGTGTATCTTTAAAATCGTCTCAGGAGATGACTAATCGAGATGCGCGAGATGGCTTGGACATGCCTAAAAATAAAAAAAAATTGATGGTATATTCGGTTAGCCGCCTCACAAATATCATCCAAAAATAAATAAAGAAAAATAATAATAAATAAAGAAAAATATCCACTTCAATAATCCAATCAAATTGATGCCTGTGTTGCCATTTATAGACATTATTTATTGACAGGGTATTATTTGAACCCTACTTTCACGTGGGTTCCATAATTTCATGCATTTAAAATTATTAAATATGATTTTTTTTTTCTTTTGTATTTTACTAAAGGTGTTCAATTCAATTTAATTTTTAAAATTTATTGAGGATTAAATTTAAAATTTAATTCATAAAGTATTTCTCATAAAAATTAGAAAAATTTGATGAAAGGTCCTATTTTATAAAATTATCACACTGCGGAATCCTGTAATACTATTTTTTTAACACATAACATGATCCTTAAAAAATGATTTTTTAAATCTTGAGACCTCTCAACAAGATTTCCTAAAAATTAAAACCTAGTTGACAGGGAAAGATGACGCTTTTTATTGTCAACCGAACTAATATTTCTCTGATAAAATACTTCTTATTCAAACTATAGTGTTGAGCGAGCGTAGTCAAGATTTTTCCTAGAGTTGAAAATATTTAATTGTGAATTTTGTATTTCTAAAATATTATTTTAATATAACTATAATTATTTTTTATAATTATAATTATAAAAATTATACTATTTTTAGTTGAAATTTGATTAAAAAAAAAAAAAAACGCGACCTAAAGTCAATAAAGTGTCACTCATTGCTTTTTTTTTTAAAAAAAAAAAGCGATAAAACATAATTTTGAAATAAAAAAAAGGGGTTAAAACACATTTGGATTAAAATATTTATAATTAAAAAAAAAAAAAAAATCAAATTAAAATATACGATCAATTTCGTCTATTTCAGCTAAAAAATTGAATATAAAATTTAAATTTATCAATTTTCAAGCATATTAGGTTAATTTAAACAGATAAAAGTTAATTTATAAATTGTAATCTTTCAAAAGTAAAAATTAGTAAAATATAACGTTTTTAACTACCGATAATAAAGTGATAATTAGACAAGATAAGGAGGGGATAAAAGACAATTTACCCAAATTTTATCCAAAAACTTTATTTTCAAAAGGGAGCCTCTATATATACACTACATCTTCCACCTCTCCTCACCACCACCCAGCGCCGCCTTAGGAAATTAAAGAGATGAGCCGTGTCAAGGAATTTTTTGCCGGAATGTCAAATTCCGGCAGCCACATTTCCACGTCCGACAAGAAAAAGAAAATAGTCCTAGCTCTATTTTCTTGTATTTTACTAGTGGGAGTGGTGATCGGAATAGTTGTCGGAGTAAACTCCCGGAGCAAAAATTCCGACCACCAGAACATTCAAGCCGTCAGCTCCCAAGCCCACGTCATCCTCAAAGCCTCGTGCAGCAGCACTTTGTACCCGGAACTGTGCTATTCCACCATCGCAGCCGCCCCTGGCATGACCCAGAGAGTGAGGTCAAAGAAGGACGTCATAAAGATGTCGCTAAACCTCACCGTCACCGCCGTCGAGCACAACTACTACGCCGTCCAGCGGCTGATCAAGACGAGAAAGAACCTGTCGAGGAGAGAGAAAACCGCCCTCCACGACTGCCTGGAGATGATCGACGAAACCCTCGACGAGCTGCACAAGACGGAGGACGACATCGACATGTATCCGTCGGGAAAGTCTCTGTCGGACCACGCCGACGACCTGAAAACGCTGATGAGCTCCGCCATAACCAACCAGGAGACCTGTCTCGACGGCTTCTCTCACGACAAGGCCGACAAGCAAATCCGCGCCGTCCTGGAAAAAGGGGAGCACCACATCGAGAAGATGTGCAGCAACGCCCTCGCCATGATCAAGAACATGACCGATACCGACATCGCCGCCGAGATGAAGCTCACGGCCGGGAGGAAACTCCTGGAAACGAAGGAGGACAGTGTTTGGCCGGCGTGGCTTTCCGCGGGCGATAGGCGACTGCTGCAATCTTCTTCAGTGACGCCTGACGTGACTGTCGCCGCTGACGGAAGTGGGAATTACAGGACTGTTTCGGAGGCGGTTGCAGCGGCACCGTCGAGGAGTACCCGGAGATACGTGATTAGGATAAGGGCGGGAGTGTACAGAGAAAATGTGGACGTGCCCAGAGCGAAAAGCAACATAATGTTCCTGGGAGATGGAAGATCTAATACTATCATCACCGGAAGTAGAAGTGTCGTCGGCGGCAGCACCACCTTCAACTCCGCCACCGTCGGTGAGTTTAGAATTTTTTTCGTGTAAATCTGACTAACCTTTAGAAGTAAAGTTGTCATGTGAAATTTTTGAGCAGAGAATTTTCCAGACAACAGTTAAAAATGTCTAGAATTTTCCGATTTTAAAAAAAAACTGTAAAATGAAACAATCTTAAATTTTTCGTTAATTGTTGTTTCAGACACAGATTATGTGTTGGTTTACATATTTAATCTAACGGTAAAAATATAAAAATATAATATTAGAAGTACATGATAATCTTTTTATTGGTATTTTTTGTTATCGATGTTTATACAAACACCAAAATAGAAGTTATGATCGATTCGAATACTAGATATCCCATTAAGAAAACACGCTAAATAACCACCGTTAGATTATAAGTTTTGAATTAGTGGCGATTCTTGTTGATCACTTATAAAAAATTAAACAAAAAAAAAAAAAAAAAACCATTATCCTTGGGGATCCTAAGAAAATCTCATTGCTCATGTGTTGTCTGTTTTATTTTTTGTACCTTTTCCCACCAATTAAGTGGTGGCCAACTGTCACCAACAATAGTCACTTCTTTTGAATCATTCGTACTTGCACTTTTTTCTATTACTAATTACACTTTGCACCCCTAATATTTTAGCGCAATTTTAATACGGTTTCTTCTTGTTCTTCTTCTTATTATTATTTTTTCTTTGAATTGGTGCGACTAACACATACTGACGATGTGATGTATGTGTTGTTGCTCTTGCAATTAAGATATCTCAAACGTGTTGATCTGATCAATTAGAAAAAAAATTATATTTAAAAAATACATTTTGAAAATTAAAATATTTAAATTATATTGAAACTGCATTCAAATTTCAAGATACAAAATATAATTTTAAAATTAATTTAATTATATCATAATTGGCCAATAATAACACATAGTAATTGAGAAAAAATTAGGAAAAAGATGGCTAAAACGTGATTGATTGAATCAATTAGAGACAAAATTTAGATTCTTGGAATACGTTATAAAATTTCAAATATAAAAAATATAGTAAAATTGGACTCAAAATTCAAAGGGTACAAAATGTTTTTTTATTTTATTTTATATTATTGAATTTAAATATTAATTTAAATAATGTGATTAAGATGGTAATGGTGTCATGTTGTTTTCATTCCATTTGTTTCCTTCAATCACGTTATAGATTGCTTACCGACATTCAATTTTTTTATTTTTTTTATTTATTATTATTGACCTTTTTTTTTTTTTTTTTTTATATTAAATTTACAATAAAAATATTAGATACCAAATCAATGAATTTATATTTTAAATAATTTTAACATTAACTTGCATTGTATACTTACAAAAAAAATAAAATTAAATGTTAAAATTAATTTATTAATTAAAGACATAAATGAAAAAATGAGTTAATTAATTAATATAAATTTCACTAAAAATGTAAATATTTTTGCATGTGAATGCAGCGGTGGTGGGCGAACGATTCCTGGCGCGTGGAGTAACATTCCAAAACACGGCCGGGCCGTCAGGGCACCAAGCCGTCGCCCTCCGCGCCGGTACCGATTTAGCGGCGTTTTACCAATGCGATTTCCTCGCCTACCAAGACACCCTCTACGTGCACTCCAACCGCCAGTTCTTCATCAACTGCCTCATCGCCGGCACTGTCGATTTCATCTTCGGCAACTCCGCCGCCGTCTTCCAGGACTGCGACATCCACGCCCGCCGCCCCAATTCCGGTCAGAGAAACATGCTCACCGCCCAGGGCCGTACGGATCCCAACCAGAACACCGGAATCGTGATCCATAGGTGCCGGATCGGAGCCACGTCGGACCTGAGGCCCGTCCAGAGCAGCTTCCCGACTTACCTCGGACGGCCGTGGCAGGAATACTCGAGGACCGTCGTGATGCAGTCGTCGATCACCGACGTGATAAATCCGGCTGGTTGGTACGAGTGGAACGGGAATTTCGCGCTCAACACTTTGTTCTACGCTGAGTACCAGAACACCGGCGCCGGTGCTGATACCTCCCGAAGAGTAACGTGGAGAGGGTTCAGGGTGCTGACAAGTGCGACGCAGGCTCAGCCTTTTACGGCCGGAAATTTCATCGCCGGTGGCAGCTGGCTGAGTTCCACCGGTTTTCCGTTCTCTCTGGCATTATAATTTTTATTTTTATTTTATTTTTTCCCTGTTAATGCCTCTCTCGGAGTGTATTGTGCGGCTTTAAATTAAAACTAATTAATATTTAATTCGGAATAAAAAAGTTTGTGTATGTTGCTAATTACCTTTTATCTCCATTACACATAGGGATAGGGATGACAAAAAAAATCGAACCGACGAGTAATCGACAGAAATCGAACCGAATGGTCCAGGTTAAACCAACTAAATGGTTTTGATTTTAAATTTAGAAGCCGAAACGGTTTTAGTTTTGGGTTTTGGTTTTGGGACTCATAACTGAACCGCGTAACCTAATCACGTAACCAAACCGTATAATCGATATATATATATATATATATATATATATATATATATATATATATATATTATTTTTAATTTATTTAATATTTATAATTTCATCTCTATTTTTATTTATTTATACTTTTAACTCTTTAAGTTTATATTGTTTTTTAGTTTATGTTGAAGACTGTTTTTATGTAATTAGTTTCGTAAACTATATGATCTTGAAGAATATTTTTATGTAATTGGTTTCGCTATTGGTTTTTAGTTATTTTAAGAAGTTTTGATTTGGAGAATGTTTAGAATTAATAGTGAATTGTGGTTTGCGGTTTTAGTTTTGATTTTTTATAAAATTTAAAAATCTTAAACGGTTTTGTAGTTTCGCGGTTTTGGTTTTGGTTTTGGCTAAAATTAAACAGTCTGGTTTTAAAACCGTTTATAAAAAATCGGCGGTTTTGGTTTTGGTTTTACATATTTTAAAAGGTTTTGATTTTGGTTTTGATTTTGCATGAAACCAAACCGAACTCGGACCGATGACATCTCTACTTACACTTTTATTTTATTTTATTTTATTTTATTCTTACCCCTATTTTTAAAAAACTATGCATTATCCCGTTTACTCTTGACTAAATTAAGAAACTCGTATTTTATTAAAAAAATAATAAAAAATAAATTTAATGTTATTTTATTTTATCTAAATTATATTAATGGAAAAAATTAACTTTAGCTTTCTTTTTTCTCTATTTCTAACCCTTTTTTTTTTTCCCTGTTTTCAATAAAAATAAAAAATAATATAAAGGGTATTTTTGGTACTTAGTTATTTTTATTGTTTTTTGTAATTTTATCACTTAATAGATAAAGTGTAAATTTTTAAAGTATGAATATAAATAAAATCAAAATATGGAGTAAAAGACAGTTTACCTGAAAAAATCACAGTTACTTTCGTGTAATACAATATTTTGGACTTTTGAATAACTTACTGTAACATATAAATTATATGAACAAAAATTATAAATTTGTGAATTGTTGATAAAGATTCTTTTTTTTCCCTTTTAAAATGAATATTACTACTCTTACGGCATGTTTGGTTGGACGGAATCGGGACGGAATGGAATTGTCATTCCGCCATCGATTCTCATTCCGTTATTTGGTTCTCTAATAGAATCACTTTTGTGATTCTATTGAAATGAAAACCAAGAGAATGTAATTCCATTTAAAATGGGTTGGAATTAAGTTCAACCCAATAAAATCAAAACTAAGATTACAAAAAAATCCATCGTTAATCCAGCCAAATCAAAAAATTAGAGAACAAAAATAGAAAATTTAGAATTGAAACAGAAATTAAAGAACAGAAACAAAAATTAGAGAACAAAAATTGAGAACACAAACATAAATATTTTAATTATAAGTCATTTGTAATATTTTGTGCATATTTTATTTTAATTAGTATTAGCTGAATTGAGTCTATCTACTCAATGCTAATTAATGTTGAATTTGAATATTATGTCATAGTGAAGAATAAATTAAAAAGAACTAAAAAATTATTTTTCTATAAACATGATAAAAAAAAATTGAAAGTTTAAAATTAAAAACATATAATAAAAAAATTAACTTTTATTTTATAGATATTTAAACTTCATGAATTATATAACATAATATACTTAACATGTAAAATTATTGAGGCTGATTTTAGTCCGATTAACAAGAGAATATATATTATTTCTTTGTCAATTATGGTTCGACTTTTATAGAGAGCACTTTAATTGAATATTGAATTCATACTTGCACTTTTTTCTATTGCTAATTACACTTTGCACCCCTAATATTTTAGCACAATTTTATACGGTTTCTTATTTTTATTATTATTATTATTTTGGTGCGACTAACACATACTGATCATCTTAATGGTAAAGTAACATGTGTATATTAACTGATAAAAAATTAAAAACAACAAATTAAAACATGTGATGTATGTGTTGTTACTCTTACAATTAAAATGTCTCAAAACGTGTTGATCTAATCAATTGGAAAAAAAAAATTATATTTAAAAAATATATTGTGAAAATTAAAATATCTAAATTATATTGAAATTTCAAGATACAAAATATAATGTTAAAATTTATTTAATTATATCATGATTGGCCAATAATAACACATAGTAATTGAGAAAAATTTAGGAAAAAGATGGTTAAAACGTGATTGATTGAATCAATTTAGAGACAAAATTCAGATTCTTGGAATACGTTATAAAATTTAAAATATAAAAAATATAGTAAAATTGCACTCAAAATTCCAAGGGTACAAAATGTTTTTTTTTTTTTTTTATATATATATATTATTGAATTTAAATAATGTGATTAAGATGGTAATGGTGTCATGTTGTTTTCATTCCATTTTTTCCTTCAATCACGGTCAAAGATTGCTTACCGACATTCAATTCTTTGATTATTTTATGATTAATATTAACCTTTTTTTGTTTGTATTATTATATTTACAACAAAATATTAGATACCAAATCAATGAATTTATATTTTAAATAATTTTAACAAAATTTAATATTAACTTGTACATATACTTTAATAAGGATTTTTAGTGCATAAAGATACTATATCGATTTTTTAGTTTATATCTATAAAAAGATAATAAATATGAAAAACGATCAATTAAATTTAAATATAAAACTTAAAAGGATATAAAATATAATTTAATGTAATTGTATTAGATGTAAGGGCGTAAAATTTTTAAACTCAATTTTTTTTTCCCAAAAAATTTACAGTCCAAATTATGTATATTTTAAAAAAAATAAATTATCTTAATATATATATGAGTAAATATATAGGGTTTAGAAATCTTTTAATCTAAATAGTATTTCTCTCGAGATATTAAATGGCTGAAAATTATTCAGATCTCTTATACTTGTTCTATGGCTATCTTACTATATTTATAAATAAATTAGGATGAAAATATATTTTAACAGTCTAACCGTCTAAATTTAATTTTAAAAGATGAATAATTGAGATTTAACTTCTACAACCTCTCAATTCACTGATTTTAAACATCTCTACACCGCTTAACTCAATGTCTTAATTATATTTTGTACCTTTAATTTTTATTAAATGTTAAAATTAATTTATTAATTAAAGACATTAATAAAAAATATTTATTTATTTATTTAGAGAGTTAATTAATTAATATAAATTTCACTAAAAATGTTAACATTTTTGCATGTGAATGCAGCGGTGGTGGGAGAACGCTTCCTGGCGCGTGGAGTAACATTCCAAAACACGGCCGGGCCGTCAGGGCACCAAGCCGTCGCCCTCCGCGCCGGTACCGATTTAGCGGCGTTTTACCAATGCGATTTCCTCGCCTACCAAGACACCCTCTACGTCCACTCCAACCGCCAGTTCTTCATCAACTGCCTCATCGCCGGCACCGTCGATTTCATCTTCGGCAACTCCGCCGCCGTCTTCCAGGACTGCGACATCCACGCCCGCCGCCCCAATTCCGGCCAGAGAAACATGCTCACCGCCCAGGGCCGTACGGATCCCAACCAGAACACCGGAATCGTGATCCATAGGTGCCGGATCGGAGCCACGTCGGACCTGAGGCCCGTCCAGAGCAGCTTCCCGACTTACCTCGGACGGCCGTGGCAGGAATACTCGAGGACCGTCGTGATGCAGTCGTCGATCACCGACGTGATAAATCCGGCTGGTTGGTACGAGTGGAACGGGAATTTCGCTCTCAACACTCTGTTCTACGCTGAGTACCAGAACACCAGCGCCGGTGCTGATACCCCCCGGAGAGTGACGTGGAGAGGGTTCAGGGTGCTGACGAGTGCGACGCAGGCTCAGCCTTTTACGGCAGGAAATTTCATCGCCGGTGGCAGCTGGCTGAGTTCCACCGGTTTTCCGTTCTCTCTGGCATTATAATTTTTATTTTTATTTTATTTTTTCCCTGTTAATGCCTCTCTCGGAGTGTATGGTGCGGCTTTAAATTAAAACTAATTAATATTTAATTCGGAATAAAAAAGTATGTGTGTGTTGCTAATTACCTTTTATCTCTCTTACACATAAGGATAGGGATGACAAAAAAAATCGAACCGACGAACAACCGGGAGAAATCGAACCGAATGGTCCGTGTTAAAACCAATTAAATGGTTTTGATTTTCAATTTAGAAACCGCCGAAGCAGTTTTGATTTTGGATTTAGTTTTGGAACTCATAACTGAACCGCGTAACCGAATCACGTAACTGAACCGTGTAATCGATATATATATATATATATATTATTTTTAATTTATTTAATATTTATAGTTTTATCTCTATTTTTATTTATTTACACTTTAAACTCTTTTAGTTTATATTGTTTTTTAATTTATGTTGAAAACTGTTTTTATGTAGTTAATTTCGTAAACTGTATAATTTTGAAGAATAAGTTTTTAGTTATTTTAAAAAGTTATGATTTGAAGAATATTTAGAATTAATAGTGAATTGTGATTTGCAGTTATAGTTTTGGTTTTTTATAAAATTTAAAAATCTTAAACTGTTTTGTGGTTTCACGGTTTTTGTTTTGGTTTTGGCTAAAATTAAACGGTCCTGTTTTAAAACCGTTTATAAAAAATCGGCAATTTTTGTTTTAGTTTTACATATTTTACATGGTTTTGGTTTTGGTTTTGCATGAAATCGAGTCGAATCCGGACCGTTGACATCCCTACTTACACTTTTATTTTATTTTATTCTTACCCCTGTTTTTAAAAAAACTACGCATTATCCCGTTTACTCTCGACTAAATTAAGAAATACGTATTTTATTGAAAAAAATAATAAAAAATAAATTTAATGTTACTTTATTTTATTTAAATTTAATATTTAGAGATATTAATGGAAAAAATTAACTTTAGCTTTCTTTTCTCTCTATTTTTAACTTTTTTTTTTCCTTTTTTCAATAAAAATAAAAAATAATATAAAGGGTATTTTTGGTACTTAGTTATTTTTTTTGTAATTTTATTGTAAATTTTTTAAGTATAAATATAAATAAAAACAAAAATAAAATCAAAATATGGAGTAAAAGACAGTAAACCCTTCCTAGAATTAAGAAATTACACTTTTGACCCATAAAATATGTTGTCATTTTCTAATTGGTCCATAGAGGAAAAAGTCAAACAAATGAGACAATAATTGCCCTATCAAATAATTGTCCAATTTTATGAGTTTAATTTCACGGTACCCGATATATTGTACCATCTGGTACAGTGGTAGTTCAAAATTTTTATTGCATGGGCACGAGGAACAGAGTTGTTTACCTATTACATATTAAAAAAAATAAAAATTATTGAAACTATTTATTTTTTAACTTAATTACCGGATTAATGCATTTCGTCCTTCACAAGGGCGAAATCGATTTTTTTTTTTTCTTGATCCCTTGCTTGTGAACGGCGGGATAAAAAAAAAATAATTTAATTTGATTCCGCCCTTCACAAGGGCGTAATCAGCAATTTTTTTTTTTTTAAATGTGATCCCGCCCTTGTGAAGGGCGGGATCACTTAAACGGCGACCAACCGTTAGCACGGCTGGTCGCCGTCTGCTTTGGCCGGTCGTTTAACCGGCCAAAGTTGCAAAAGAAGGCAGCCTAAAAGGTTGCCTTCTTTTCCTATATAGGTTTATAGATATACTTTAATTTGAAATTTTAAAAACTCGGGATATGTGCACAACTTCGCCTATAAATATCACTTGCCGGAGTTCATTAAAATTCACACTTCTTCATTTGCTCCTTCTCTCATTTGTTCTTTATTTTGATATTTTTTGTTCTAGTTACACTTCTTCTATTCAGACTTCTACTCCTCTATTCACAGGTTAGTATATTTTTAACGTTTTTTTAATTTATTTGTTAATTTAATTAGTATATTTTTTACCTTTATTTGTTAGTTAGTTGGTTAGTTTAATTTGTTAATTTAATTGTTGAATTAAAAATTATACTTTGGCCATTTTCACATGTTTAAGAAAATATAAAATAATATATTATTTAAAAAAAAATGTTAGTTAGTTAGTTTAATTTTTTACTCTAGCTATTTAATTAAAAAAATATGCACTTTGACCCCTAAAAGTTTAACAACTAGAAAAATATAAATTTTTAATATATTATTTTAAAATAAATTATTAGTTAGTTTGTTTGTTTTGTTAATTTAATTTGTTGGTTTAGTTGTTTAATTAGTTGGTTAGTTTAATTTGTTAATTTAGTTGTTAAATTAAAAATTACACTTTGTCTCCTTTCACATGTGTAGAAAAATATACACTTTGGCCCCTGAAATTTTTTCAATTACAAAAATATAAAATTTTCAACCTATTGTTTTAAAATAAATTGTTAGTTAATTTCATTTTTTAATTTTGTTATTTAATTTAAAATGTATTTATTTAATTTGTTAATTTAGTTGTTAAATTAAAAATTACACTTTCGCCCCATGTGTATGAAAATATAAATCAACATATTACATTTTTAGTTAGTTTAATTTTCTAATTTAGCTATTTAATTAAAAATACACTTTGGCCCCTAAAATTTTGATAATTAGAAAAATATAAAATTAAAATACCTATTATTTCTTTTATTTGTTAATTTAGTTTTTAAATTAAAAATTAGACTTTCGTCCCTTTCACACGTGTAGGAAAATATAAATCAACATATTACATTTTTAGTTAGTTTAATTTTTTAATTTAGCTATTTAATTAAAAATATACACTTTGGCCTGTGAAAATTTGATAATTAGAAAAATATAAAATTAAAATACCTATTATTTTGTTCAATTTGTTAATTTAGTTGTTAAATTAAAAATTACACTTTCGTCCCTTTCACATGTGTAGAAAAATATACACTTTGGCCCTTGAAATTTTTTCAATTAGAAAAATATTAAATA
This sequence comes from Eucommia ulmoides, assembly GCA_016647705.1. Classification (NCBI taxonomy): domain Eukaryota; kingdom Viridiplantae; phylum Streptophyta; class Magnoliopsida; order Garryales; family Eucommiaceae; genus Eucommia; species Eucommia ulmoides. Next base: position 405,575 of record CM028338.1, read on the forward strand.
TTCAACCTATTGTTTTAAAATAAATTGTTAGTTAGTTTCATTTTTTAATTTCGTTATTTAATTCAAAATGTATTTATTTAATTTATTAATTTAGTTGTTTAATTAAAAATTACATTTTCGCCCCAGGTGTAGGAAAATATAAATCAACATATTACATTTTTAGTTAGTTTAATTTTCTAATTTAGCTATTTAATTAAAAATATACACTTTGGCCCCTTAAATTTTGATAATTAGAAAAATATAAAATTAAAATACCTATTATTTATTTTATTTGTTAATTTAGTTGTTAAATTAAAAATTACACTTTCGCCCCTTTCACATGTGTAGGAAAATATAAATCAACATATTACATTTTTAGTTAGTTTAATTTTCTAATTTAGCTATTTAATTAAAAATATACACTTTGACCCGTGAAAATTTGATAATTAGAAAAATATAAAACTAAAATACCTATTATTTTGTTTTATTTGTTAATTTAGTTGTTAAATTAAAAATTATACTTTCGCCCCTTTCACATGTGTAGGAAAATATAAATCAACATATTACATTTTTAGTTAGTTTAATTTTCTAATTTAGCTATTTAATTAAAAATATGCACTTTGGCCCGTGAAAATTTGATAATTAGAAAAATATAAAATTAAAATACCTATTATTTTGTTTAATTTGTTAATTTAGTTATTAAATTAAAAATTACACTTTCGTCCCTTTCACATGTGTAGAAAAATATACACTTTGGCCCTTGAAATTTTTTCAATTAGAAAAATATTAAATATTCAACCTATTGTTTTAAAATAAATTGTTAGTTAGTTTCATTTTTTAATTTCGTTATTTAATTTAAAATGTATTTATTTAATTTGTTAATTTAGTTGTTAAATTAAAAATTACACTTTCGCCCCATGTGTAAGAAAATATAAATCAACATATTACATTTTTAGTTAATTTAATTTTCTAATTTAGCTATTTAATTAAAAATATACACTTTGGCTCCTTAAATTTTGATAATTAGAAAAATATAAAATTAAAATACCTATTATTTGTTAATTTAGTCGTTAAATTTTGATAGGCGAAAATGTCCATCCCGATCCTGCCGTACACCCAATTGATCTTGTCGGTTTATTGTACTGAATGTTTATACTACTTTATTTTTTTGTTATGTCAACTTTTATGTATTATAAATTTTATGCACTTGTCGCGCACATTTCTTTATAATGAATCTTATGTTTTGTTTATAAATATGATTAAATTTTAATTTCATACTAACAAATTTACTACGAGTGTTATGGAAAAAAAATTCAGTTATGCATCCTAGGCCTGAAGATACTTCAGTTCTACACCAACAGGGGCAGCACAGGTCCGAACTAGTTTGGTTAGCGCAGGTAAACATTTAGATTATTGCATTTGTTTTTTTTTTATTTTAGTTTTTTAATTTTTTAATGCTATTTATTATGTCTCATTAAATGTTTCAGGATATCAGTACTTTTGACTGTGTTGGACACGATGTAGGGGAATGGAGAGAAAATGTCCCCCCTAGAGTTATACAGTTAATAGAATCAGTCGGTTTGTACGGCCCATTTAGGTTGTGGCCGAAGCGGTTAGATAGGGCCCTCATAACCGCATTGGTAGAGAGATGGCGTCCGGAGACGCACACTTTCTATCTACCTGTCGGGGAGATGACTGTCACATTGCAGGACGTGATCGTTTTATTGGGGTTACCCGTGCATGGGTTGCTAGTTATCCAGAATGATGACTCGCATGAGGATACCGTCTGGCAGAGACTCTGCGGTGAGCTACTCGGAGTGCAACCACCAGTGGATAAGATTAGGAATGGGTCTTTGACGCTGAAGTGGTTACGGGATACCTTTGCTATAGTTCCTGACGAGGCCGACGAGGAGGTTATGCATTGCTACGCACGTGCATATTGCTTGCTTATACTTGGTGAGATGTTGTTTTCTGATAAATTACACAACAGAGTTAAGTTAGCCTACCTCCTACTACTGCGTGACTTGACACCTTTCGTTAAGTATAGCTCGGGCAGTGCGACCCTAGCGATCCTCTACCGCGAGCTCTGTAAGGCGACGAAGCCCAACACGAAACACATTGCCGGGTGCCTATTTTTGTTGGTGTGTTGGGCTTGGGAGCGATTTCCAAGGCTTCGGCCTGAAGTTGTCCCTCTCCCCGACTATAATATATCATTCGAAGAGCTCGACTACAGCGACGACTTGAAGTTCCCAGCTGCTCCGAGGGGTTCTTGGTAAGTAATTAGTATTTTCTTTTTAATTTCATTTATCATGTAATAGATATTTATTTATGGATATTAAACTTATGATTTATATTTTTGGTGTACAGGTGGACTCTTCAATTTAATTTGGATAATTTGCCAATGCATATTTTGGTGGTGTATCGTGATCAGTTAGATCGCTTGAAGAATGACGAGGTTATTTATTTACTTATATCGAAATTTTAATTTTTTTATTTGTTTGTTTATATTTTATTTTACAGGTCATTTGGATGCCCTATACCTTGCCGACTTTGCATCTATATACTAAAGATGGAAAAGATATTTGGATGGCAAAGTTGCCCCTAATTTGCTATGAGATTGTCGAGTACACGTATCCCCTCCGCGTGCTACGACAGTTTGGTTATCGCCAAGGGGTTCCTGAACCGGTAATGTGGGACAGGAACTTGCACAAAATTACTCGGCGAGGATACTTCCGTGCAAACTGGGCTGACTATCACCATGCATATATAGTTGCGTGGAATAATCGGCAAGCACCAGATGTCGGCAACTTCGAGCAAGGGATAGGGGTTGACCAAGAAAACATAGATTGGTATTGGCGAATCACACGAAGATTTTTGGTCAACCCGGTGTACCAACCTCAGTTTGGGTATCTACCAATAGGAGGACGACTGGGATTAGATGTATGATCACATTGACTGTACCATCTGTTTAGTTATATGAGTTAGATTATGTTGTTATTATTCATGTATTAATTAAACCAATTTATGTGTTTCGTAGGATACAGAGGTATCAAACCTAATACGCTTGAGTTATCTAACTCTGCGGTCGGGTACTGCAGAATCGAGTATCGCGCTGGCTCATGCCATCAATGATGGTACAATTGGGAGGATGTACCGAGGAGTACCACGCCATGTGGCAGTTGACGTTCCTTCATCTCCTCAGCCTTCTCCTCAGCCATGGACTTCTGATGCCTATCGTCCAGGTTGTGTGGGCGATGCCGAACCTTCTACATCGTACGGCATGGGCGCTTATGCCGGATCATCTAGTACGTACGGCATAGGCGCTCATGCCGAATCATCTAGTTCGTACGGCATGGGTGACGATGCTGGGCCATCCAACGTGTACCAGATGCATGACCCTTATTCGCATTACGCATCGCAGCTAGGTACACACCCGTCATCGTCATTCGTCATTCCGGAGATGGATAAATTTATTTCAGCTTCAGGCGTCATTCCTTCGGTGGCATTTGTCGAACCCCCAAGATTGCAAAGACAAGTGTTGCCGGTGCCGTGGTTCGAGGACGACGTCGATGCTATCCCGAGGAGTATCCATCAGGCGTTCATGAACTTCGGACAAGTTACACAAGTTCATGAGGAGGCTGAGGAACCTCCTATTGCACAACGACAAGGGCGGAGAAACGTCCGTCGGAGGCCTTGCGGTACATAATTAGTTATGTAGTTGATAGTTTAGTTATAGAAATGTAAATACATTTTTTTTGTAAATATAGTTATATAGCAATTTATGTAGTTAGTAAATACATTTTTTTGTAACGTCTGGAGATTTAGAAAGTTGTTGATCTATCGTATATATTGCTTCGCAAATAGATACAGAATTTGAATGGGAGATCGAGCAATGTGTCTAACATTCCGGAAAGATTCTTAAAAAGACAAAACAACTCCTAACAGTATAATATTAAAGGCGATTAAAGTTAGAATAATCATAAATATTATATTAAAAAAATATTACATAGACGGAAACATATTTAACGATATTTGTTACAAAACTCATAACAAAGACAGTATATAAGAAATACAGTACATAATATCATGAAAATAGTGACAATAAAAACACTTAAAAATAAAATACCAGAGCAAAAAATTAATTATTCTTCATTCGACATGTACCCCTCAGACAAATATTCATTGTTATTTATCACGTTATGGTATTCGTTTGGAGAGAGTGCTCTGTTGCTTGCGGCAGCCATTTCATTGGCTAGTTGTAGTAGATAATATCTATTTCTGCGCAACAACATTCGATTATTCTCCTGGCGAATTCGTGTAATAGCATCTTCAATCTCGGTTGTGTCATCAATTATACATCGTCGAGGCATCTGAAGACTTCGACGATGCGGAACTGGTGCATTAAGATTTCTCAAATAAAATACAAGATTGTTAAACTCATTCACCCTGTATTTCCATTCTTGGCGTAGACCGACGCGATACTCTATCGGGTTGGTCTCTTGATCACTCCAGTAATCATCATAATATGGTTTTAAAACCCAACATCTTTGGTGATCCCACGGTCCATGCCAACCCCAAACACCATATGAGTTCTCCTCACTTTAAAAACCATATGAACTTTCATCACTTGAATTAATATGTAAAGACATTACGAAAATTATAGGCTGAACAGTTTCTTTACAAATATTATACTGCAAATTAAGAGTTCACAAAAAAATTAGTTTTTTAAAAAGATAATTAATGAAAAATGATGTTTTATAACTTATGTACACGAGCCTTAAATTAAAAAAAAACTAACCCAACATCACCTATCAATTGAAAGAGAAAAGGTCAGTTGTTTGGTAGAAGTAACGTTATTATAATTTAACGTAGAAATGATACATTAGATTTCAAAGGAAATACATAATTAAACTACAATTCACTAACGTGAAAACATTAAACATTACTCTCATCATCAGACATTTTAATATCTGACTGATATTGAGGATTCTTTGCGTGTCTCATGTAAGTACGCGATTCGGCGAACAAACCTTATTCAAGACGCTCACATGCCGTCGTTTTAAGCTCATGTCGAAAAATTCGAATTTGCATTCGGTTATTTTCTTCACGGTAGCGATGCAACGCCATTTGAAGATTATGCGGCGTGTCTATTGGCATTGTTCTGGTCAATTGACGCACTATTGGAATATTATATTGCCTGCATCCGTCCACCATAACCTCTGATTGGTTGACACGATAAGTGTATTCCTCCTGCATCCTTGCAATCGACCGTGAAGAGTAACGAACTCTTGGATCTAAAGAGTATGAGAATTCGTCTTCCAAAATCCAGTTACGTCCCATTGAACGATACAAATCTCTCACCGTGTACATTTTTAATCCTTTTCATTTTAGTACGAAATTAAAATTTAATCATATTTATAAACAAAATATAAGATTCATTATAAAAAAATGTGCGCAACAAGTGCATAGAATTTATAATACATAAAAGTTGACATAACAAAAAAATAAAATAGCATAAATATTCATTACAATAAACCGATATGATCAATTGGGTGCATGGCGGGGTCGGGATGGACATTTTTGCCTATCATGTCCAGTTTGGGAACATAAACCGCAACGATTTGTCATTGTTCTGCGCGACTGATCCATCTCGTTTTGAATGCGAGTGGAATTTGGTCGACCACGATGCACAACTCGAAGTCTATCATGGTCTGGAATGAGGTTCAGAAAATTGGTCTCTGGCCAGTAGTCCTCATGACTAATCGGCCGAAACGAAGACTCCCATGCCATCAATTGGTTTGTCATTGTATACTCAGCAGCAATATAGCGGAATGCATTAACTCTACTATACTCCGTTGCCGCAAGCATATGGGAGCACGGATATCGCCAAATTTTAAACTTCCTACATGTGCAATCAAGGTTATCCCCTAGTGTGACTTCATGAGGAATCAAGCCCCCAGTAAAAGTCTTCCTAGTTTTCACATGGAAGATCATATTCTCTTTAGAAAAAAAATCATATTTAGTTGTTAAATTATGTCGTAACAATTATATGTAACGTGAAAAAATAATAATGAATACTAAATTACCGATTGAATATTTGAATCTCGTATGTTTTAGACTTGGCTTGAGATTTCTGTATTTTATCAACGACATGTTTAGCATATACGTAACCGTCAGCTGAGTCCTTTAAAGCTTGTTGTCGACCAATATCAAAGTATTTAACCATCCTGTAGAATGTAATCTTGACGGCTGCAGTTATTGGAACATTTCTTGCACCCTTTAAATAGTTGTTAAATACCTCTGTGTAATTGGTCGTCATGACTCCCCAACGCTTACCATTGTCGTGTGTCCTGGTCCATTTGTAAGGTGCATGATTGCTCAACCATGCATGCGCCTAAACATCAATCTTTTTTATCTCTTCCATGATAGCATCGTATTTTCGAATTTGTGTTGCAGCACCTGCATTCCAAGCAAGATCTTTGAGATGCTGATTTTTAGCAATCTTATTGAAATTGCTACAAAGGTGCCGCAAACAAAATCGATGATATCGGAAGGGCTCATTATGTTGATTAAGCCAAATATTGTCAACTGCACTAATAATGTCGGCGTGTCTATCATGATATCAATGTAACCTCAGGACGATCACCGACAATAAGACGCTTAAGCATGTAGATGAACCATCGCCAACATCGGTAATCCTCCGTCGGTACGACTGCAAAAGCCAATGGGTAACACTTATTGGACGACGCCATTCCTATGGCGATTAAAATCTTTCCCTCATATTTACCATACAAATGGGTCCCGTCAATGGTAATTACAGGGCGACAATAACGCCATCCGTCAACTGAAGCTTTGAATGCCCAAAATACCATGTCGAACATCCTATAGTCAGGCATATCAGTCGACACAGTGCTCCACTCGACAATCGTACCCGCATTGTAGTGCTGCAACGCGATCATAAACTTCGGTAACTTCCGGTATGATTCATCCCAATCTCCGAACAAGGTCTCAATGGCTTTAAATCTAGCCAACCAAGCTTTTCGATAGGAGATAGTGTATCCATGAGCCTCCTTCATGTAAGCCACAATGACGCCAATCTTCAATTCTGGATCCTGTTCGACTTGTCCAAGTATTAGGTTCGAAATGAGTGCAGAATCCAAATTTTTATGATCTACAGCAGTATGATTATAGAAACATGTGTGTTGCCCCTCATACTAGGAAATCTCAAACATACCGTGACTTTTTTTTCTCCCCGCCCGCAACCTCCAATCGCATCCATGCGAACAATTAATCGACCAAAGCTTCTTGTTCGTTTGCGAGACATAAAACTCTTTGTTCTTTTTCAAGTGGTAAAATTTGACGGCCTGCTGGAGATGTTCCTTGTCCTTAAAGACCATACCAGTACGAAATTCGTCCATCTCTGGTGTCCAAAAATTCTTCCGCAACTTCGGCTCGTATTTCGCCAAGTCATCGTCGTCACCCCAATCCAAGTTATTGAAAAATGAAATTACATTGTCCAACTCCAATTGCTGATTTTGACCCCCTTGCCCGCTAGGCCTAGCATCTAGATCTTCGTCTGGCTGAAACACAACATCCGCATCTAACTCTTCTTCTGACACATCGTGGCGACTATCAATTGTATCAAAGTCACCACCATAATTACTTATGTTATCTTGTGACGGACTACTCAGCGAATAATGGGGATGTGGAAGAGCAGAGCTGGTGCCATGACCACGGTCAATCATACTATGAGAATGATCTTACTCTGGAATATAGGGGAGTGGGACGGTGTAATTAGACTCAAGTAATTGGGGGTACAGCATAGGAGTATTGTGGGAATGATATTGTTCTAGACTGTAAGGGGGTGGGATGGTGTAATTAGATTGGACTGCTTGGGGAACGGTGCCGAAAAATTGTCCGTCAAATTGGGTACTGTACGGATTTAAACTCTGGGTCATTAAGTTGGTAAAATGACCACTTGGGGAAAAAAAATTTGGACCATCATCAAATGCCTGTTCTATCTCTACATACACTTCAACAGCAAGAAGGGAGGGTATATAAAGGGGTAACTCAAGCACTTGATTTAATGCTGAGTCATCCTCGATAGAAAACAAGGTATATTTATAGTTCGACCCGAAAAGAGCCATCGGCATCCTACAATTTAGTTTCAAAATTCCAGTAACCCCATCTTCAAGAACTCATGGTTTTAGAGTCTCAATTAATTCATTTAAGGTTGTTCCCCTACGGACAACAAATTTTTTTACAACTGATGTACTCTAACAAACCCTGAACTCCGTACCTTCCAATATTCTACCACCCCAATACAATAACAACCGAACGTGATCCATTTCAAGCGGCTATCATTTGACAAGGCAAAACAAAACAAGAAAATAATATCGTTAACTAAAACTCAATCACAAAAGTATGTTGGTTTATAGTGTTCATTTTTTATGGGTTTGAGTAATTTATTTTCAATTCTTAATATTTTACTTATTTTGAATTTATTCAATAATTATTTTAACTTTAACTCTAAATCGAATATAAATTTCACGTCAAGCTAATATCAACTAAATAGATTCAATTAATTTGAGGAATGAAAGTGCACAATTTGTACATCATATTCCAATGTTTGTAGTATTAATTTTTTATGGATTTCAGTATTTTATTTTCAATCTTAACATTTTACTTACCAATATAACAAGTTTAATAAACTAACCAAAAATTATTTTATATAAGTTTAAACAAATACATTTTAAATTAAATAACGAAATTCAAAAAATGAAATAAATTAACAAATTAAACAAAGAATAGGTATTTTAATTTTATATTTTTCTAATTATCAACTTTTCAGGGGCCAAAATGTATATTTTTAATTAAATAGATAAATTAGAAAATTAAACTAACTAAAAATGTAATATGTTGATTTATATTTTCCTACACATGTGAAAGGGGCGAAAGTATAATTTTTAATTTAACAACTAAATTAACAAATAAAACAAAATAATAGGTATTTTAGTTTTATATTTTTCTAATTATCAAATTTTCACGGGCCAAAGTGTATATTTTTAATTAAATAGCTAAATTAGAAAATTAAACTAACTAAAAATGTAATATGTTGATTTATATTTTTCTACACATGTGAAAGGGGCGAAAGTGTAATTTTTAATTTAACAACTAAATTAACAAATAAAATAAAATAATAGGTATTTTAGTTATATATTTTTCTAATTATCAAATTTTCACGGGCCAAAGTGTATATTTTTAATTAAATAGCTAAATTAGAAAATTAAACTAACTAAAAATGTAATATGTTGATTTATATTTTTCTACACATGTGAAAGGGGCGAAAGTCTAATTTTTAATTTAACAACTAAATTAACAAATAAAACAAAATAATAGGTATTTTAGTTTTATATTTTTCTAATTATCAAATTTTCACGGGCCAAAGTGTATATTTTTAATTAAATAGCTAAATTAGAAAATTAAACTAACTAAAAATGTAATATGTTGATTTATATTTTCCTACACATGTGAACGGGGCGAAAGTGTAATTTTTAATTTAATAACTAAATTAACAAATAAAACAAATAATAGGTATTTTAATTTTATATTTTTCTAATTATCAAAATTTAAGGGGCCAAAGTGTATATTTTTAATTAAATAGCTAAATTAGAAAATTAAACTAACTAAAAATATAATATGTTGATTTATATTTTCCTACACATGGGGCGAAAGTGTAATTTTTAATTTAACAACTAAATTGACAAATTAAATAAATACATTTTAAATTAAATAACGAAATTAAAAAATGAAACTAACTAACAATTTATTTTAAAATAATAGGTTGAATATTTAATATTTTTCTAATTGAAAATATTTCAAGGGCCAAAGTGTATATTTTCCTACACATGTGAAAGGGGCGAAAGTATAATTTTTAATTTAATAACTAAATTAACAAATTAAACAAAAAAATAGGTATTTTAATTTTATATTTTTCTAATTATCAAATTTTCACGGGCCAAAGTGTATATTTTTAATTAAATAGCTAAATTAGAAAATTAAACTAACTAAAAATGTAATATGTTGATTTATATTTTTCTACACATGTGAAAGGGGCGAAAGTCTAATTTTTAATTTAACAACTAAATTAACAAATAAAACAAAATAATAGGTATTTTATTTTTATATTTTTCTAATTATCAAATTTTCACGGGCCAAAGTGTATATTTTTAATTAAATAGTTAAATTAGAAAATTAAACTAACTAAAAATGTAATATGTTGATTTATATTTTCCTACACATGTGAACGGGGCAAAAGTATAATTTTTAATTTAACAACTAAATTAACAAATAAAACAAATAATAGGTATTTTAATTTTATATTTTTCTAATTATCAAAATTTAAGGGGCCAAAGTGTATATTTTTAATTAAATAGCTAAATTAGAAAATTAAACTAACTAAAAATGTAATATGTTGATTTATATTTTCCTACCCATGGGGCGAAAGTGTAATTTTTAATTTAACAACTAAATTAAAAAGTTAAATAAATACATTTTGAATTAAATAACGAAATTAAAAAATGAAACTAACTAACAATTTATTTTAAAACAATAGGTTGAATATTTAATATTTTTCTAATTGAAAAAATTTCAAGGGCCAAAGTGTATATTTTCCTACACATGTGAAAGGGACGAAAGTGTAATTTTTAATTTAATAACTAAATTAACAAATTAAACAAAATAATAGGTATTTTAATTTTATATTTTTCTAATTATCAAATTTTCACGGGCCAAAGTGTATATTTTTAATTAAATAGCTAAATTAGAAAATTAAACTAACTAAAAATGTAATATGTTGATTTATATTTTCTTACACATGTGAAAGGGGCGAAAGTCTAATTTTTAATTTAAAAACTAAATTAACAAATAAAACAAATAATAGGTATTTTAATTTTATATTTTTCTAATTATTAAAATTTCAGGGGCCAAAGTGTATTTTTAATTAAATAGTTAAATTAGAAAATTAAACTAACTAAAAATGTAATATGTTGATTTATATTTTCATATACATGGGGCGAAAGTGTAATTTTTAATTTAACAACTAAATTAACATATTAAATAAATACATTTTAAATTAAATAACAAAATTCAAAAATGAAACTAACTAACAATTTATTTTAAAACAATAGGTTGAAAATTTTATATTTTTATAATTGAAAAAATTTCAGGGGCCAAAGTGTATATTTTTCTACACATGTGAAAGGAGACAAAGTGTAATTTTTAATTTAACAACTAAATTAACAAATTAAACTAACAAACTAATTAAACAACTAAACCAACAAATTAAATTAACAAAACAAACAAACTAACTAATAATTTATTTTAACATAATATATTAAAAATTTATATTTTTCTAGGTGTTAAACTTTTAGGGGTCAAAATGCATATTTTTTAAATTAAATAGCTATAGTAAAAAATTAAATTAACTAACTAACATTTTTTTAAATAATATATTATTTTATATTTTCTTAAACATGTGAAAATGGCCAAAGTATAATTTTTAATTCAACAATTAAATTAACAAATTAAACTAACCAACTAACTAACAAATAAAGGTAAAAAATATACTAATTAAATTAACAAATAAATTAAAAAAACTTTAAAAATATATTAACCTGTGAATAGAGGAGTAGAAGTCTGAATAGAAGAAGTGTAATTAGAACAAAAAATATCAAAATGAAGAACAAATGAGAGAATGAGCAAATGAAGAAGTGTGAATTTTAATGAACTCCAGCAAGTGATATTTATAGGCGAGGTTGTGCACATATCCCGAGTTTTAAAAATTTCAAATTAAAGTATATCTATAAATCTATATAGGAAAAGAAGGCAGCCTTTTAGGCTGCCTTCTTTTGCAGCTTTGGCCGGTCAAACGACCGGCCAAAGCAGACGGCGACTAGCCGTGCTAACAGCTGGTCGCCGTTTAAGTGATCCCGCCCTTCACAAGGGAGGGATCACATTTAAAAAAAAAATAAAATTAATTTGATCCCGCCCTTGTGAAGGGTGAGATCAAATAAAAAAATAAAAATAAAAATTGCTGATCCCGCCCTTGTGAAGGGCGGGATCAAATTAATTTTTTTTTTTTTTATCCCGCCGTTCACAAGCACGGGATAAAAAAAAAAAAACAAATTCGATTTCGCCCTTGTGAAGGGCGAAATGCATTAGTCCGATAATTAAGTTAAAAGGTGAATGGTTTCAGTAATTTTTTTTTAATATTAATAGGTAAACAACTCACGAGGAACATTCACTGTAATAATTCCGTCGCCATCTATAAAAACCATTAAAAATATTTCTCAAAAACCGTTCACGCCGTTCTTTCTTTATCTCTAAAGATAAGGTACCCCAACCACCCAACAACTATTCCATCCCCTTTTATTTTATATTTTTTACACGAAAAAATTGTAATAATTTTTATAGTATACAATTACTACAGCGTATGACCTGCATTGGCTAAAATTTTAATTTTATATCTTGTTCATCAAAAAATTATTTAATATTTAATAAATTAAGCGCTTATTAATTTTGGGATATATTAACAAGGACAAATTATCTTTTAAGCCCTATAACTATTGACACACTTTTATGTGATCCAAAGAGTTTGTGGTATTTTAGTTTAAACCCTTTAGGTATGTAGGCGGTTTTAATTGATTTTTCTGTTAGTTTTTCCATCCAAACTAATAGAAGGACCAATCATGTCAAATGCATATGATGTTTTTAAGGGTATTATAGTCTTTTTATATTTTTTTCTTCATTTTAATTTTTCTTATTTAGAGGGTTTAAATTGAAATGCGTAAAAATATGTAATTTGTCCAATTAATAATGTTGGCGAAGTGGGCTATGGGCTTATTGTCACTAAAGGCCATACTAGGCCCAAACGACCCATCAATGAAAATGCTGACATTAGGAAAACCTAACAAAGCCCAATTTCATCCTCTATCTCTCCCGCCATCGTCGCCGCCGGCCACCTTCTGTCTCATCGTCTCTCTCTATCACCGTCGCGGGGAACCAACCTTCGGAACACCGGAGCAATTAGCTGGTCACTGGTCAGTACTCTCTCTCTCTCTCTCTCTCTCTAAAGTAGCACAGCACCAGCCGCCACTCACTCAGCCACCGCTGCAGACTTCAAGGCGACCGACAACCGCCGCTCTCGCTCTCTCTTTTAGTTCAGTAGAAGATTTGTGCCGCTACCACCAATCTTCTATCTCTAAACTGCACTCTCTCCCCCCACTCCTGCACCACCACCATCCGCCGCCGCCGCCGCCGCACGTACCTCCCTTCTCCCATGCACCATACCCCCCCCCCCCCCCCCCCCCCAACACACACACACACACACACACTCTTATTTACTCTGCTATAAAAATTGAAATTAGGGTTACTTTCGAATTTTCCTGGCATTTTTTATATGTGTATTGTTCGATGCCTGAAAAGTATAACAATCTATGCATAATTCAGTACTGAATTATATTTTCATAACATTTAGTTGATGCCGCCATATTTTAGGGCTTTCTTTTTCTGCTAAATGACTTTGTTATGTATAAGGATCACATGAAGAAATTGCCATGAAAATGAAAATTATGCATCTAATTCTTGTTGTATCCAATATACTGTTATCGAAATATAACACATGAAAATTATGGATATTAAATTTACACCTATCTATATAATAAAACAGGATGGATATAAACTCCCAACATAAATCTCAGCCGTTCTTTGTCTACAAAGATAAATAGCGGTTTAGATTGATCCTGTATATTAACGATTAACACTGATGAGGATAGTGTTATGAGATAACTTAATAATTAATATTGTCACATTATCTTTGTTCATTCGTTTAATTTACTTCAAGTTATTGTCTTAATTTTATGCTAAAAATGACAATCATTGTATTTGTTTTTCAATTATCAGGTTATTTAGAACATATTTTACTTGTATTTTCCATATGATACTATAGATTAATTGGGTGGAAGCTTTGCTGAAAATTCATATGGTTTCTATTGGTTCAAAAGCTTTATCACTGAGGAAACACATACCACGAAATTTGACCGAGGATTGTACGATGGCTGGGGAAAGTAATTCCTATAACCAGGGGGGAGGAAGAAGAAGAAGCATGAACAGAAAATCGAAGAAAAACGGTGACAACTTCGACCGGGACCATTCTTCTGGAAAGCAATCTGGTGGTGTGCATGATCATACTTTCAAGCAGCAAAACTTCTCAAAGCATCAAAATGTCTCAGAGCCACATACATCATTTGTCAGGTCTCTCTCTCTCTCATGTGTCCATTTATGGGGTTGTTTATGTTTCTTAAAATCATTTTAAAGTCATTGTAGAAAGAGGGTTGACCCCGAAACAGATTGACTCGGAAGAAACTAACTATATCTTAATTACATGTATGTTACGTAAGCAAGTGAATTTCAAAGTCTATAATATGTGAATGTTCTATTATGGTCTGTTTGGGAGAGGTATTTGAAAAAAGTATTTGATTTCGAGCAGGGATTTCTTAATTTTTCTAAAGAACTTTTGCGAATAAAAATTTGGTAATTCCTTTTCGACATAAAATACCGTACGCAAATGCACCCTTAGAGTGCCTTTAGATAAGGATTTCGATAACTTCGTGGAATTTAGAAATGAATCCCATCATTTACAAATTCGTTGTTTGGGTGAAGTTTTTGAAAATATAATTTTATTGATATAATTTCACCTTTAGATGGAGATGTGTACCTCATTCTTAATGATTTACCAAAAACACCTCTTAATTTCCATTTTCGAAATTCCAAGGAATATTACAAATTCTGAAGTAGCCGAATTAGAAATTTAAACTTATGAATTAGTCGAATCCTCTTCCAGAGTCTTTTATGCAAGAACACCCTTAAGTCATTTAAATCCGTTAAAATTGAAGAGAAATGATAGATTTTTTTAGGAGAAGCAATTATAGATTTTATTCATTCATTCTTGTTTCTCTTTTCAGGCAATTGTGGTCAATCCTATTGAGATGATGTGTAACTGTTATGGGTCTCATGTTCTTCGGTGTCTACTTTGTCTTTGTAAAGGAGTTCTTTTAGACTCCGTTGAGTTCTGTGGTACAAAGTCATCTAGTGTTCTTGCGGAGTGATTAAATTTCAAACCATCTCAACAAGACGATTACTCACAAAATCTTTGTCACAGCTTTCCAAACTTGCTTAAATTTCTTGTGTCGGAGATGTTAAATTCAGCAAGAGAGGACATTTCAACTCTTCAAGTTAATCAGTATAGCAACCTTGTTTTACAGGTATTTTTCGATTTACCTGTGACTTAATCAAATCTACATATTGTTTGTTTGAACTAAGAAACATACAGTTGTTTTAGTTCAGTTTTAACCAAACACCGAATTATAACGATTCGTCAATTAGCTAATTGAAAAAGTACAATTTTCGAATTGTAGGACATCCAAACGGTCCCTCATTGTTTTCTACTTTATAGCTTTGTAGTGTTTTTGGTGGCAAAAAGTAACGAACTGAGAGAACATAAATAAACCACCAATATAACATGTTACAACATCGAACGTGCATACATTATCTTTTAAGAAAAGTATGATAATACTTAAAAGCAAGTAAATAAGAAAGATATGGTAAACAAGAGTGTGTAAAATTCCAACCAAAAGACAACACTTGATGCAATGAAAATTTCATAATGGCATACTCCACATATCATGGAACCAAATCATATCATCCTTTGACTAGACACACCTGCACAATAGGAAGCAAAAAGTACTTCAGCAAGAGTTGGACATAATCACAATTCCATCACATTGCTTGACATAGGCCCTCCTAGGTCTTGTCTCATCTCTAGAAATCGAGGGTGTCGCCTTTGTGATGAAAACCCTGTGAGTTTTGATCCATCAAATGAAATTGTCTCTTCGCCGATGAAAATTGAGGGTTCCTTTCGCCTCTAACCGGTCCTTTTCAGCCACCCGGCGATGCCTCCACCTCACAAATAAGCAATAGGATGAACACCCTCAGCAAAACTCTGATTGCACCTTGGTTAGAGCTTCGGCGATAACACTTTTTGTTAGACAATCCAATCAACTCTTCCCTGGCCACGCAACGGTTTGTTTTTCGAAGTGGGCTATTTTGATGTAATCACCTACGTTCACACATCACGTCCATGCATGGTCACCCACATTCCCACGTTCATGCATGTGTGTTCACTTACTGCCTTGTATGATGTGTAATTGTGAAAACATAGAGTAGTGGAGTAGTTGTACAATAAATTTTAGTACGTAAAGCAGTATATAAATCATGTAAACTAATAATGAATAATTAAGTTGGTTTTCCATCTACTCTTTTTTCTTTAATGGCATCAGAGCCATTTCTGTCTTGAACATATTTTTTTTCTTTTATTTTCTTTACTCTATCTTAAAATGTCCACTCCCTCTACTTTTCAATCAAATTCTACTCAGTCAACTATGAATGCTTCTCCTCTTCATCAAACCCAAAATGATCATCTTTCCAATCAACTAGTGGCTCCACCAAACACAGGCAATACCTTTGTGCTTTGTAATACTGTTGTCCCTAGAACTACCCTAATTTCTTCGAATGCCTATTCTCAAATTCCCTTCAAATTAGCTCCTCCTGGAAATCTCAAATGACCAATCTTCTATTTGACTATGATCTTCTTGGATTTGTTGATGGTTCAAGCCCCATGTCCACCACGAACAGATCCGACATACCATCTATGGCTCCAACAAGATCGTCTTGTGCTTGTAGGCATTCAAGCAACAGTTAACAGTACAATTGGTCCTACCATAAACAATCGCTCAACCTCTGCAGATGCTTGGGACAAGCTTCAAGCAAGCTATGCAAATCGATCAAACACCAGGATGCTCTCTCTCCTCATAACTTTGATGAAAAGACGCATCAAGTCAAAAGTACAAAATACCACATATGATAGTTTAATGTTAATGCGCACAAGATAACAGTATGGGGCATGACGTTAACATAAATACTTAAGCAAAATACGTTAAATATTCAAGTTAAAAAACCAAAATACATTAATGAAAAAATCACTACCCGATAGTTAAAAATGTGTTAACGTTAATGCACAAAACAGATAAAAAAAGATGTTTTAAAATGGAATACACAACAAATTAAAAAAATAAAAAATGTTAACGTTAACATGAAATTTATATTGTAGTTTTATAACATAGATAACACACACAAAACAAATGGACAAAATGCGTTAACGTAAATATACACAAAATAAGCTAAATATTCAAGCAAAAAACAAAAATACGTGATGTGATGAAATTAAGTTAACGTTAACGTAATACACAAAAACAAATAGATTGAGGAAGATTCATTTACATAAAAAAAAACAACAAAAACAACAACAACAACAACATAGATTCAACAACGTGAACGTGAATTCAAAATGTGATTTTGTAATATAATGACTGAACAATTTATGCTAACGTTAATGCACTGCTGTCCAATTTTTGTCTTATTGCATAGGACAAAATGACAAATTCGTAAATATTGCTGAACAGAATTGTCAAAATGCAAGGATTTTTTTTTAAACAATTTGTAGGTTCTGAAAAGTGGTTCTCAAATCTGAATTTTAAACAGAA
This sequence comes from Eucommia ulmoides, assembly GCA_016647705.1. Classification (NCBI taxonomy): domain Eukaryota; kingdom Viridiplantae; phylum Streptophyta; class Magnoliopsida; order Garryales; family Eucommiaceae; genus Eucommia; species Eucommia ulmoides. The sequence continues at coordinate 423,214 of CM028338.1, forward strand.
ACTCTAAAAAGGACTAAATAATAAAATTCCCTAAAAATAAGAAAATAATATAAAGGGTATTTTTGGTTTTTTTTAATCAAATTTGGTTGAGAATTTTAATTATTTTTGATATATTTTGTTTAGTTAAGTAATTTTTTTTATTTTTGTAATTTTACTACTTAAGAGATAAAGGGTAAATTTTTAAAGTATAAATTTAAATAAAAATAAATTAAAATCAAAATATAGAGTAAAAGACGGATTTATACCAAAAGATCTCCCCAGTCTTTTGCCCTTATACCAAAAATTCTCACTGTCATTTGATAAATACTAGTCAACTCCATTGACTTATATTTTTGTGTGAAAATATCATTTTACCCCTTGGTTTTTATCAGATATTATACCATTAAAAAAATCTATGTAAATTTACCGATTTACCCCTTTATTCATTTGCTTCTCCATTTGCTCTTCTTTTTTATTGCGTTTAGAGAGAGAGAGAGAAGAAGAGAGGCTGAAGTCTCTCGATCGTCGCTGGCGACTGGAGATCTTATCCGATCAATTTCGGGCCAGCGACTGGAGATCTTATCCGATAACTCCAGATCAGGGAAATAGAAGTTAAAATTCCATTGAGATAGAGAAGAGGTTTGGAGATTAGGGTTGCCGCCGCCGCCGGCCTTCATTGTTGTGGTGAGCTCGGTACGCGGTTCTCTCTAAGCAGCGGTTTTCTGTTTTGCAAGGCACCGCGGCTGTGCATCAACGGTGAGGATCTGCGGCACCGATAACATCGGGTTTCCATTTGCTAGTAATATTTTGTGGGTTTCGTTTGTGGGCCTCAGATCTGAAAGCTTAATCGCTCAAATCTATAGATCTTGTACGATTGAGTCTCTTTCTTCTAGGTCTCATCGATCCCCATTGTTGTTTTCTGAAAATTTCTCGTCAGATTTCTCCTTTCACTGCTGGTTAGATCGGCGGTGACCTATTTGGGGTTTCGCTGCCACCAATTTTGCAGTGTTCAAGGATTTGCAATTTTGCTGGGTCTTTTTTTGTTGTTCATTGGGGGGTTTCTAGATCTGGGGGTTGCTGCCATGGGTTGTCGGGTGTGATCTCTCCGGCGACCTCCAGTTCTGCAATCATTGATCGAGAAGACGTGAAGCAGATTCATGGCCAAGCAAAGGGAAATTCTGATTCGACTGAACCTGAGGTGCGTGGAGTTCATTTTTTGGGTCGCATAATCGTAGATGGTGTAGGGTTCAGACATAGTGACGACTTATTAGAGCAACGGTAATTTCGAATATGAGACCGCTACCATTTGGATCGGATCTAAGATCTGAGGTTTGTTGTTGAATGTGTTAGGGCTTGAGGCGACCGAGCTCGATGAATCAAAGTTGCCATGGCCAATGAGGTGACCGAGCTCGTACTTCCCGTGAAGGGCCCCGGAATTGGGAACGATGTCTTTGGTGTTGTCCGCCATTGATGAGCTCAAATAGGAACTTGTGTAGATGGATTAATGGTGTAAATTTCTTTGAAAAATGACTCAAATTAGGAGAACCTAACTGTTGTTTCCGGTGACTGGCCTGGTCGTGAATGAACGAGGATAATGCTTGGGTCTTTTTTATTTTTCATGTTTTTTTTTTTAATTTGTGTTTAATAGAAAGGGCATATTTGTCCAATAAATTAAATTAAGAAAGGATATATTTGTCATTTTATTAAAATTAAATTAAGAAAGGGTATATTTGTCATTTTATTAAAATTGAATGATTTTGAGGGCATTTTCGTTAACAATAATGTTGTGTCGGTAAGTGGTTTCAATTTTAAAATTGCAGGAAGTTGATTGGTATTACACTTTTGACCCATAAAATATGTTGTCATTTTCTAATTGGTCCATAGAGGAAAAAATCAATCAAAAGAGACAATAATTGCTCTATCAAATAATACTCCAATTTTATGAGTTTAATTTCATGGATACCAAAAAAAATAAATGGTCCCCGATATATTGCATCGTGTGGTACAGTGGTAGTTCACATTTTTTATTGCATGTGCACGAGGAACATGCACATTAATAATTCCGTCAACATCTAGCAAAATTATTGAAAATATTTCAAAAAAAAATAGGTATGCAACCTATAAAACGTTCACACCCTTCTTTATCTCTAAAGATGAGATATCTAACCACCCAACCACCATTCAATCCCCCTTTTCAAAATAAAGTTTTTGGATAAGGGGGCCTATATATATATATACTACATCCTCCACCTCTCCTCACCACCACCTTAGGAAATTAAAGAGATGAGCCGTGTCAAGGAATTTTTTGCCAAAATGTCAAATTCCGGCAGCCACATTTCCATGTCCGACAAGAAAAAGAAAATATTCCTAGCACTGTTTTCTTGTATTTTGCTAGTGGGAGTGGTGATCGGAGTAGTTGCTGGAGTAAACTCCCGGAGCAAAAGCTCCGACCACCAGAACATTCAGGCCGTTAGCTCCCAAGCCCACATCATTCTCAAAGCCTCGTGCAGTAGCACTTTGTATCCGGAATTGTGCTATTCCACCATCGCCACAGCCCCCGGCATAACCCAGAGAGTGAGGTCACAGAAGGACGTCATAAAGATGTCGTTGAACCTCACCATCACCGCCGTCGAGCACAACTACTTCGCCGTCCAACGGCTGATCAAGACAAGAAAGAACCTGTCGAGGAGACAAAAAACCGCCCTCCACGACTGCCTGGAGATGATCGACGAAACCCTCAACGAGCTACATAAGACAGAGGACGACCTCGACATGTATCCATCGGGAAAGTCGTTGTCAGACCACGCTGACGACCTGAAAACGCTGATGAGCGCTACCATAACCAACCAGGTATTAGGAATATTTCCTATTCTTGAATGTTTCCTTTCTCCTAAGGCCCATTATTTTTTTATTTTTTTTAATCATTGTTTCCTTATTTACTATTGTATTTCTTTTATTGCTCGTCTCTCCATTGTATATTAGGAGACTTGCCTCGACGGCTTCTCTCACGACAAGGTCGATAAGCTAGTCCGCGCCGTCCTGGAAAAAGGGGAGCACCATGTCGAGAAGATGTGCAGCAACGCCCTCGCCATGATCAAGAACATGACCGATACCGACATCGCCGCCGAGATGAAGCTCACGGCCAAGAGGAAGTTCCGGGAAATGCAGGAGGACAGTGTTTGGCCAGTGTGGCTTTCCGCGGGCGATAGGCGACTGCTGCAATCTTCTTCAGTGACACCTGATGTGACTGTCGCCGCTGACGGAAGTGGAAATTACAGGACTGTTTCGGAGGCAGTTGCAGCGGCGCCGTCGAGCAGTACCCAGAGATACGTGATTGGGATAAGGGCAGGAGTGTATAGAGAAAATGTGGACGTGCCCAGCGCGAAAACCAACATAATGTTCCTGGGAGATGGAAGATCTAATACTATCATCACCGGAAATAGAAGTGTGGCCGGCAACTGCACCACCTTCAACTCCGCCACCGTCGGTGAGTTTGATTTTTTCGTGTTTAAAGTCATTATATTAATTTTTAAATAAAACAATTAATTAATAAAAATGACTAATAAAATGCATAAAAGCTAAATGGTGCAAAATATAAATTTGACTAACCTTTAGAATTAGAGTTGTCATGAGTAAAAATTTTAAGTGACAATTTTCCCAACAATAGTTAAAAATGTCTAGAATCTTCTGATTTATAAAATAGGCGCGCCGTTAGCATATAATTCGTACTTGAAGGTATGATTTAAAAAAATAATAATACTATGATCCTAAGTTTTTTGTTAATTGTTGTTTTGGGCACGGATTATGTGCTGGTTTAAAAATTTAGTCTAATTGAGAAAAATATAAAAAATAACACATAATAATTGGCCATAAAAAAGGTTGATTGGACTAATTAGAGACAAAATTAAAATTTATGGAATACATTATAAACTTTAAAATATACAAAATATAGTAAAATTGCATTTAAGGGGTACAAAATATAATTTATTTATTTTAATATCATTCAATTTGAATATTAATTTAATTAATGTGATTAAGATGGTAATGGTGTCATGTTGGTCTAAATTTAATTTTAAAAATGAATAGTTGAGATTGAATTTTGACAACCTCTCAATCTACTAACTTTAAACTTCTCTACACCGCTCAACTCATTTTAATGTCTTAATTATATTTTGTATTTTTTAAATTTTATAATTCTTATTAAATGTTAAAATTAATTTTTTAATTAAAGACGTAAATAAATGAAAAAATGAGTTTTTTATTTTATTTAGAGAGTTAATTAATTAATATAAATTTCACTAAACATGTTAATATTTTTGCATGTGAATGCAGCGGTGGTGGGCGAAGGCTTCCTGGCTCGTGGGGTAACATTCCAAAACACGGCCGGGCCGTCAGGGGAGCAAGCCGTCGCCCTCCGCGCCGGTGCCGATTTAGCGGCGTTTTACCAATGCAATTTCCTCGCCTACCAAGACACCCTGTACGTCCACTCCAACCGCCAGTTCTTCATCAACTGCTTCATCGCCGGCACCGTCGATTTCATCTTCGGTAACTCCGCCGCCGTCTTACAAGACTGCGACATCCACGCTCGCCGCCCCAATTCCGGCCAGAGAAACATGGTCACCGCCCAGGGCCGTACAGATCCCAACCAGAACACCGGAATCGTGATCCAGATGTGCCGGATCGGAGCCACGTCGGACCTGATGCCCGTCCAGAGCAGCTTCCCGACTTACCTAGGACGGCCGTGGAGGGAATACTCGAGGACCGTCGTGATGCAGTCGTCGATCACCGACGTGATAAATCCGGCGGGTTGGTACGAGTGGAACGGGGATTTCGCGCTAGATACTTTGTTCTACGCGGAGTACCAGAACACCGGCGCCGGTGCTGATACCTCCCAGAGAGTGACGTGGAGAGGGTTTATGGTGCTGACGAGTGCGACGCAGGCTCAGCCTTTTACGGCCGGAAATTTCATCGCCGGTGACAGCTGGCTGGGATCCACCGGTTTTCCATACTCTCTTGGAATATAATTTTTATTAAAAAAATAATAAAATAAAATAAAGCATTCCGATGCTACAAATCTTTCGCTATGCTCAGAATCCGGAGAAGGATCAGACCACTTAGATCTATTGTATTTTGATTAAAGTTATTAATAATTAATTTGAAATAAAAAAATTATTCTCTTTCTTTTTTTTATTTTATTCTATTTTGATCTCCATTTTAAAAATCTATGCATTATCCCGTTCTAATTTTGATTAAATTGAGAAACCCGTATTTCATTAAAAAATATTATTTAATATTTAAAAGATATTAATGGAAAAAAAATTAACTTTAGCTTTCTTTTCTCTCTATTTCTAATTTTTTTTCATCTTTTTTTAATTAAAAAAATAAAATAATATAAAGGGTATTTTTGGTGCTTTGTTTTTTTAGCAAATTTGGTTGAGAATCTTAATTTTATTTAATTTTTAATATATTTTTCTTAGTGAAGTAATTTTTTTTAATTTACTACTTAAGAGATAAAAGATAAAGTGTAAATTTTTGAAGTATAAATATAAATAAAATAAAAATAAAATCAAAATATAGAGCAAAAGACAGTAAAGCCCTTCCTATAATTAGGAAATTACACTTTTGACCTCTAAAATATGTTGGCATTTTTGAATTGGTCCATATGCAAAGAGGAAAAAGTCAATCAAAGAGACAATAATTTCATGGATAACAGAAGAAATGGTCCCCAACGTATTGAACCATGTTTTATTGCATATGCACGAGAAACATCACTCTAATAATTCCACCGCCATCTATCAAAATTATTAAATTTTAATTCATATAATTCACGCACTATCAAAAATTCAAATAATAACCAACATGAGTTGATCCAAGCGGAAAGAGTTTGGACTCCTTAAGCAACACCTTCAATGATCGAATTTTTGAGAGTTGTGTATGGAAAGTGTTCTGTTAGGAAAGGTTTTAGCTTTTGGCGCCCGATAGTACTTCGAGGGATTTGTCTCCGCCACCTGTAGTGCAAGGGATACCCTGAGAAACCAAAAAAAGAAGAAGTTCAAATAATACATAAAAGTTATTTAATTATTCATCAAAAGATCTTTTAATATATTCAATATTTAATAAATTAAGTACTTATTAATTTTGGGATAAATTAACAAGGGCGAATTGTCTTTTAAACCTTCTAACTATTGACATATTTTTATATGGTCTAAAAAATTGATAGCGTTTCAATTTAAACTCTCTAGGTATGTAAGCGATTTTAATTGATTATTCTATTAGTTTTTTCAACCAAACTAACAGAAGGACCATTCATGTGCAATGAACATGATGTTTTTAAGAGTATTATAATATTTTTATGTTTTTTTCTTTATTCTTCTTTCCTTCAAAAATAGAGGGCGGAAGTGTCCACCCTCTGTTTCTAGATGAAAAACCTAATAGAATGATCAATTAAAATTGTTTACATTTTTATAAATTTTAAACTGAAATGTCATAAACTTTTTACGCGGCTTAATTTGCCCAATTAATAAAGTTGCTGAAGTGGGCTATTTGACTATGGGCTTATTGTCACTAAAGGCCATACTCGGCCCAAAAGACCCATCAATGATTAAGCTCACATTAGGAAAACCTAATCAAGCCCAATTTTCTCCTCTCTTTCTCCCGCCATCGTTGCCGCCGGCCACCTTCTGTCTCATCGTCTCTCTCTATCTCCGTCGCAGGGAACCAGCCTTCGAAACACCGGAGCAATTTGCTGGTCTGTACTCTCTCTCTCTCTAAAGTATCACAGGACCAGTCGCCACTCACTCAGCCACCGCCGCTCTCGCTCTCTCTTTTAGTTCAGTGGAAGATTTGTGCCTCTACCACTGATCTTCTCTCTCTAAACTGCACTCTCTCCCCCCACTCCTGCATCACCACCATCCGCCGCCGCCGCCGCCTTACGTACCTCCCTTCTCCCATGCACCAGACCACCACATTACAACCATACCCCCCCCCCCCCCCCAAACACACACACGCACACACACTTATTTACTCTGCTATAAAAATTGAAATTAGGGTTACTTTCGAATTTTCATGACATTGTTGTTTATATGTGAATTGTTCGATGCCTGAAAAGTATAACAATCTATGCATAATTCAGTACTGAATTATATTTTCATAACATTTAGTTGAATGCCGCCATATTTTAGGGCTTTCTTTTTCTGCTAAATGACTTTGTTATGTATGAAGAAATTGACATGAAAATGAAAATTATGCATCGAATTCTTTTGTATTCCTATTTTGTTGTATCCAATATACTGTTATGGAAATATAACAGACGAAAATTATGGACATTAAATTTACATCTATATAATAAAACAGGACGGATATAAACTCCCTACATAAATCTCAACCGTTCTTTGTATACACAGATAAAAAGCGGTTCAGATTGATCCTGTATATTAACGATTAACACTCATGAGGATAATAGTATGAGATAACTTAATAATTGATATTGTCACATTATCTTTGTTCATTCGTTTAATTTACTTCAAATTGTTGTCTTAATTTTATGCTAAAAATGACAATCATTGTATTTGTTTCTTAATTATCTTTGTAAGTCTTTGTAACTAGTATGTGAATTATTTGTTAGTGATGTGTTCATTTCAAATTGTCTTTTTTTTTAGTCCGTGCCTCATTCCCTAGTACTGTTATATACTTGTTTTTCAGATTCTTTAGAACATATTTTACTTGTATTTTCCAAATGATACTATAGATTAATTGGGTGGAAGCTTTGCTGAAAATTCATATGGTTTCTATCGGTTCAAAAGCTTTATCACTGAGGAAACACATACCACGAAATTTGACTGAGGATTGTACGATGGCTGGGGAAAGTAATTCCTATAACCAGGGGGGAGGAAGAAGAAGAAGCATGAACAGAAAATCGAAGAAAAACGGTGACAACTTCGACCGGGACCATTCTTCTGGAAAGCAATCTGGTGGTGTGCATGATCATACTTTCAAGCAGCAAAACTTCTCAAAGCATCAAAATGTCTCAGAGCCACATACATCATTTGTCAGGTCTCTCTCTCTCATGTGTCCATTTATGGGGTTGTTTATGTTTCTTATTGCAAGTAAAATCATTTTAAAGTCCTTGATCTCTCTCTCTCGAAAAGTTGAAACAACTTGGAATTTTTTCATTGTAGAAAGAGGGTTGACCCCGAAACAGCAAAATACTTTTCCGAAATTGCAAATGTTATAGAGAGTAATGAGATTGACTTGGAGGAGCGGTCAGTCATATGTGGGAACGCTTTGGAAGAAACAACAGGAAAACAAGTAGCGCTTGCAACTGACTATATCTTAAGCCATACTATGCAAACTCTCGTTGAGGGATGTGATTTGGACCACCTTTGCGATTTCCTTAAAAATTGTGCGGAGGAATTTCATTGTATTGCAATGGATAGGTCTGGTTCTCATGTAGCGGAGACAGCACTCAAGTCTTTGACTATTCATCTTGCAGAAAATGGGAATTACTCTCTTATTGAAGAGACACTGACTAAAATATGCCAGGTATCAAGTATGTAACCTTTTTTTAAGCGTTTGTTTTAATTTACTAGAGTTGTACGGTTTACTTCGCATAATTACATGTATGTTACGTAAGCAAGTGAATTTCAAAGCCTATATTTTGTGAATGTTCAATTATGGTTTGTTTGGGAGAGGCATTTGAAAAAAGTATTTGATTTAGAGCAGGGATTTCTTACTTTCTAAAGAACTTTTGTGAATAAAAATTTGCTAATTCCTTTTCGACATAAAATACCTTACTCAAACGCACCCATAGAGTGCCTTTAGATAATGATTTCAATAACTTCATGGAATTTATAAATGAATCCCATCATTTGCAAATTCGTTGTTTGGGTGAAGTTTTTGAAAATATAATTTTATTGATATAATTTCACCTTGAGATGGGGATGCGTACCTCGTTCTAAATGATTTACCGAAAACACCTCCTAATTTCCCTTTTGAAATTCCAAGGAATATTACAAATTCCTTTCTGAAGTAGCCAAATTAGAAATTTAAACTTATGGATTAGTCAAATCCTCTTCCAGAGTCCTTCATGCAAGAACACCCTTAAGTCATTTAAATCAGTTAAAATTGAAGAGAAATGATAGATTTTTTTAGGAGAAGCAATTATAGATTTTATTCATTCAGTCTTGTTTCTCTTTTCAGGCAATTGTGGTCAATCCTATTGAGATGATGTGTAATTGTTATGGGTCTCATGTTCTTCGGAGTCTACTTTGTCTCTGTAAAGGAGTTCCTTTAGACTCCGCGGAGTTCCGTGGTACAAAGTCATCTAGTGTTCTTGCGGAGCGATTAAATTTTAAACCATCTCAGCAAGACGATTACTCACAAAATTATGGTCACGGCTTTCCAAACCTGCTTAAATTTCTTGTGTCGGAGATGTTAAATTCAGCAAGAGAGGACATTTCAACTCTTCAAGTTAATCAGTATAGCAGCCTTGTTTTACAGGTATTTTTCGATTTACCTGTGATTAATCGAATCTACATATTGTTTGTTTGAACTAAGAAACATACAATTGTTTTAGTTCAATTTCAACCAAACGCTGAATTATAACGATTCATAAATTAGCTAATTGAAAAAGTATAGTTTTTGAATTGTAGGACATCCAAATGGGCCCTCATTGTTTTCTACTTTATAGCTTTGTAGTGTTTTGGTGGCAAAAAGTAACATACTGATAGAACATAAACAAACCACCAATATAAAATGTTACGACATCGAACGTGCATACATTATCTTCTAAGAAAAGTACGATAATACTTAAAAGCAAGTAAATAAGAAAGATATTGTAAACGAGAGTGTGTAAAATTCTAACCAAATGACAACACTTGATGCAATGAAAATTTCATGGCATACTCCACATATCATGGAACCAAATCATATCTTCCCCAACCAAATGACAACACTTGATGCAATGAAAATTTCATGGCATACTCCACATATCAAATAACCAAATCATATCTTCCTTTGACCAGACGCACCCGCACAATAGGAAGCAAAAAGTGCTTCAACAAGAGTGAGACATAATCACAATTCCATCACATTGACCCCCCAAAACACCAACCACCTGTTTAACAAGTCCACCCTTGACAAAGGCACCCCCAGGTCTTGGCTCATCTCTAGAAATCGAGGGTGTCGCCCTTGTGATGAAAACCCTGTGAGTTTTGATCCACCAAATGAGATTGTCCTTTCGCCAATGAAAATTGAGGGTTCCCTTCGCCTGTGACCGGTCCTTTTCAGCTACCCGCCGACGCCTACACCTCACAGATAAGCAATAGGATGAACACCCTTAGCAAAACTTTGATTGCGCTTTGGTTAGAGCTTCGGCGACGACACTTTTCAAGTAGACAATCCAATCAACTCTACCCTGGCCACGCAACGATCTGTTTTTCTAAGTGGGCTATTTTGATCTGATCACCGACGTTCCCACGTCATGTCCATGCATGTTGGTCACGCACGTTCCCACGTTCATTCATGTGTGTTCACCCACTAGCTTGCATGATGTGTAATTGTAAAAACATAGAGTAGTGGAGTAGTTGTATAGTAAACTTTAGTTCGTAAAGCAATGTATAAATCATGTAAATTAATGATTAATAATTAAGTTGGTTTTCCATCTACTCTTTTTTCTTTAATGGCATCAGAGCCATTTCTGTCTTGAACATATATATATATATATATTTTCTTTTCTTTACTCTATCTTAAAATGTCCACTCCATCTACTCCTCGATCAAATTCTACTCAGACAACCATGGATGCTTATCTTCTTCATCAAACCCAAAATGACCATCTTCCCAATCAACCAGCGGCTTCACCAAACACAAGCAATACTGCTGTACTTGGTAATACTTTTGTCCCTAAAACTACCCTGATTTTTTTGAATGCCTCTTCTCGAATTCTCTTCAAATTAGCTAAAGATGGAGTCAATTATTCGTCCAGGAAATATCAAATGACCAACCTTCTATTTGGCTATGATCTTCTTGGATTTGTTGATGGTTCAAGCCCATGTCCACCACGAACAGATCCGGTATACCATTTATGGCTCCGACAAGATCGTCTTGTGCTTCTAGGCATTCAAGCCACATTCAACAGTGCAAGTGGTCCTACCACAAACAATTGCTCAACCTCTGCAGATGCTTAGGATAAGCTTCAAGCAAGCTATACAATTCGATCCAATACTAGGATGCTGACTCTCCTCATAACATTGATGAAAACAACTAAGGAGGGTAGTACTGTATCTGAATATATGACAAAGATCAAAGTGTGATTGATGACCTAGCCTTAAATTGGTCATCCCACGAGCGATGAAAAGATCATTGGCCATACTCTCCATGGCCTTTAAGATGAGTTTAAAGAACTGATTGCTGCTAATCGGGTTCGGGTTTCAACCATCAAATTTGGAGATCTCTATGACAAATTGCTAGATGAAGAAATGATTTAGAAACGTGGTGAAATAAAAAAGACGGAGACTCCGATTACCGCTCAATTTACTCAAAGAAGTAATGGGAACAAGACCAACGGTGGTTTTACTCAGCATCGAAATGTTTCTCAAACAACAGGTCAACTCCGGGATCTCCTTATCAAGGTAATAGCTATAATTCCGGAGTTTTTTCTTGACAATCCAATCTTTGGAGACCTAGGACAACACAAAATTATCTGTCAATTGTGTGACAAAATAGGCGATATTGCTAAAGTGTGTCGCTCAAAACAAAAACCAACCCAACAACAATCTTGGCCGTAGGCCAACATGATCGCTAATGACGTTGGCACCTCAAATGGAAACTGGGTACTTGACTCTGGGGCAACCCATTACATTACCTCGGATATGCAAAATCACTCTATGCATTCTAAACCACTACTTATCTCATAAATCGCATATCGTCACCCACAATCGATTTTGATACTCTTTTTCACTAATTATTTCATCACCATCTTAATTACAATTCTTTGCGTGAGTTTGGTTGACTCTGTTATCCATGGTTTCGTCCCTACGCTTCCCATAAATTGAAACCTAGATCTCGACCTTGTGTGTTTCTCGGCTATTCCATTACCAATTACCCTTTTTATTGTTTCAACCCACAAAACAATAAAACGTTTGTATCCCGCCATGTTCAATTTGAAGAAACAATATTTCCTTTTAAAAACGTTTCAATTAATGCTTTAAAGCGCTAAAAAATAGCGGGAACTTTATATTTGAGTTTGATGCGATAAAACCACGTATATTTCGTAAAATAGTCTACAAAGATTACGTAATATCAACTTTTATCAACTGAAGTAATTGGAGATGGCCCCCTATACATCCGAATAGATAAACTGAAATGGCTTGTGACATTGAATAGAAGAAACTTTAAAGAATAATTTGTGGCTTTTATTACATGCACAAGAATCACAATGAAACCGATTGGATGAGGAGTTTGGACAAGAGATTTGTTGTTTGGCAAAAAACTTTTGTTGAATGGGAAGAGAGGAATGATCGAGTTGGTGACGCACAACAGTGAGATGAGCTGATGGTGATGGTGTAATTGATTTTGGCCATTCATATAAATTGTTCCTATTTCAGCTTCGCACCAAGGATGCCCCCGTACTCAAGTCCTTCACAAGAAAATGATGAGGAAAAAATTCAATAGAGGTATTATTTTGGTTATAGAATTGAGAGACAAAGATAAGATTTTTTTTTTTAATTGAAGGAGCGCACAAAATATTATTTAAAGTAAAGGTGATAGCAAGTTTATGTATCATAGACGATCTAGTATGAGTGATAGAAATGCCATTGCCATTGCCAACAATAATATCACCATTTCCTGCATAATTGAAATGCATAGAGAGATTTTGCAGATCTGAGGTAATGTGATGGGTAGCTCCAGAGTTAAGTACCCAGTTTCCATTCGAGGTGCCAACGTCATTAGCGATCATGTTGGCTTGCGGCCAAGATTGTTGTTGGGTTGGTTTCGGTTTTGAGCAACACACTTTAGTAATATGGCCTATTTTGTCACACAATTGACAGATAACTTTGTGTTATCCCTGTTGAAGGTTATGTCTCCAAAAATTGAATTGTCGAGGAAAAACTCTGGAATTATAGCTATTACCTTGATAAGGAGATCCCGGAGTTGACTTGTTTTTTGAGAAAAAAAATTGATGCTGAGTAAAACCATCGTTGGTCTTGTTTCCATTACTTCTTTGAGTGAATTGAGCGGTAATCGGAGTCTACGTCTTTTTTATTTCACCATGTCTTTGAATCATTTCTTCATCTAGTAATTTGTCATAGAGATCTTTAAATTTGATGGTTGAGTCACGAACCTTATTAGCAGCAGTCAATTCTTTAAATTCATCTTGAAGACCATTGAGAGTATGGCTTAATGATCTCTTCATTGCTCGTGGGATGACCAATTAAGGCTAGGTCATCAATCACACCTTGATCTTTGTTATATATTTAGATACAGTACTACTTACCTTGGTTGTTTTCATCAACGTTATGAGGCGAGTTAGCATCCTAGTATTGGATCGATCTGCATAGCTTACTTGAAACTTGTCCCAAGCATCTGCAGAGGTTGAGCAATTGTTTATGGTAGGACCAATTGCACTATTGACTATTGCTTGAATGCCTAGAAGCACAAGATGATCTTGCCGGAGCCATAGACAGTATGTCGGATCTGTTCGTGGTGGACATGGGTTTGAACCATCAACAAATCCGAGAAGATCATAGCCAAATAGAAGGTTGGTCATTTGAGATTTCCAGGAGGAATAATTGACTCCATCTTTAGCTAATTTGAAGGGAATTTGAGATGCGGCATTCAAAGAAATCAGGACAGTTCCAGGGACAACAGTATTACCAAGCACAATGGTATTGCCTTTGTTTGGTGGATTGGAAAGAGGATCATTTTGGGTTTGATGAAGAAGAGAAGCACAACACCCATAGTTGCCTGAGTAGAATTTGATCGAGGAGTAGAGGGAGTGGACATTTTAAGATAGAGTAAAGAAAAGAAAAAAAAGAAATCTGTTCAAGACAGAAATGGCTCTGATGCCATATAAATAAAAAAGAATAGATGAAAAACCAACTTAATTATTCATCATTAGTTTACATAATTTATACACTACTTTACGCACTAAAGTTTATTGAACAACTACTTCCACTATTCCATGCTTTTACAATTACACATCATGCAAGCTAGTGGGTGAACACACATGCATGGACGTGGGAATGTGGGTGACCAACATGCATGGACATGACGTTGGAACGTGGGTGATCACATCATGTTTTATCACACACCTCCTAAAATCGGATGAAGAAAGTGAAGATGGACGGAGGTTGGTGGTGCTCTACAAACTCAGATCTAGACACCACCGCAACACCTAATCTTCCACACCAGGCCTTGAAAGCTTCAAATCCACACAATGTTCGTCTAATCTCAGAGCTTTCCCTGCCGAACTCCAAAACTCAGATTTGTGCACCACACAATGCATGGAAAGGTCTTGTCGGTTCCCACGTTAAAAAGCTCCCCTGAATCCCAAGTCTTACTCCTCTTCCGATCTTAAACGATTAGATCTGGGCACGATTTCGACGACGGTGAATATCACAACAAATCGACAACGATGAGGACTGCCGCAGATATGCATCTAACTCCCTGTTCTTCAGCTTTACTTCAGAGCTCGCTACGCGGTGAAGATGGTGGTGGTTCACGATCCAATTACCGAAAACATTGATCGGAGAAGGCCAGAGGTCAGTGGCGAACTGATGGATTTTTTGGAAAAAAAACCCTACTCCCAAGAGAGAGATTCTCTCTCTACACTCCCACTTTTAGACTTGTGCTTGTCCATGTGTTGTATAAGTGGAAAATGATTGTTTTTTACTATACTTAGACATCATGTTTTTTTTTTTTTTTTTTTCTCTTGCTGAGCTATTTAATAATTGTGGATTCTATTTATTTAATTGCAGACTGCACTAAAGTTATTGGCTGGACAAGAAGAGGAATTGTTGCATATAATTCCAGTTCTTTTAGGCTGCAGCATGAAAAATGCCTCTGAAGGGAACTTCATAAAAAGTACTGCGGTGAAAACCCTTTTAAATCTGATGAAAGAAACTGCATACAGCCGTTTAATGGAGGTGAGATATTAATGGCGCGACAAGCTTTTATATATATAAACGCACGCACACCCACACCCACACCCACCTACTCACACACACATATATATGTGTGTATATCCTGGGATATTTTATTTTTTAATATTGTCTTGCAAACTTTTGCAGGTTATATTGGAAGTGGCTCCCAAGCAATTGTACAATGAGTTGTTTGTGAAAGTTTTCAGAAATTCATTGTTTGAGATGTCGTCTGATCCGTGTGGGAACTTTGTCGTCCAAGCATTAGTTTCTCATGCCAGATCTCAAGATCATGTACGTGTAATAATTTTTTTTTGTGTATAATCTCTTCAAGTCAGTGGTGTAGCAACCCCCCCCCCCCCCCCCCCAACTTTTTAAATTTCACACCTTCATCCCTATGTATTTTTTAAAAATTAATTAAAACTCTTAAAAATTTAATATAAATCCCCTTCTGGTTTATTTAAATATTTGGTAAACCTCTTAAAAGTAATTGAGTTCCCACTCGATCAATTTTCTGGATCTGCCTGCTTCAATTCTTCTAAATTAGTTTATCTTACCTCTATAAATGGAAGCCAAAAGGGCCCATATGAGCATGATATTTATTTGATGATGCTGTATTGTTAATCAGCTGCCTATATCGAGTTACTTCATGATGCCCAAAATGTCGCCCGCAGCTTAATTTTCTTATAGATCTTTGCATTTTTTCGTTCACCAGCTGGAAATGAGCTGGGAGGAACTCGGTTCAAAATTTGAGGATCTTCTTGCAATGGGAAAGTCTGGAGTTGTTGCTTCTCTCATTGCTGCAAGTCAAAGACTTCACAGTCACGAACACAAGGTTTATTATCTTGGCTTTGTTTGCATTATAAGTAAATGGCTTTGTTTTATTAAACTCTTTTCAGGCAAATGATGTTTTCATCACTTGTTTGGCAGTGTTGTCAGGCCTTAGCTGCCGCTATATGTTCAGAAAATGAATCTCCCAAATGTATTGTTCCTCGAATATTATTTCTAGACAACTACTTTTCCTCTGGAGACAAATCCAACTGGAGTTGGAGAAATGGCGTTAAGATGCATGTTATGGGCTGCTTGATTCTGCAGTCGGTTTTTAGAATTCCTAGTGTAAGTGGCTTTATCGCATTTATCTTGTTATATGTGCTTTGAAGTTTTCACGTTGTTCAATGCAATCATTGGGTTGGGGACCGTTTGGTTTGGTTATCTAAATTATCCTATTTTATGAATTATGATATTTTTGATGAATTGATTTATATATTTCTCCATTTGCCTATGATTTAATCATTTGTTTTAACTTTGTTAAGCTATATTTTACTCTAATTATATGAAAAAAAATAGCATATGCACTAAAAAAGCTAATTTAGGCCCCGTTTGGTAACCATTTCCATCCCATTCCATTCCCAGATTTTTGGGAATTCTGTTTGGGAATAGCGTTTGGTAATTTTTGTTTCCGTTTCTATTTCATTCCCATTTGAGAATTGTGCCCACTTTTTTCTTAAGAAATGAGAAACAAAAAAAAGTTGTTTCTCATTATTCCCATTCCATTCCCAAAACCCATGATCACTATTTACCTACCGGTCGACCACCGTCCGCCGCCGCCGACCGCCGACGACCGGTCATCTCCGGCGACCGTCGCCGGTAACCGTCCGCCGCCGCCGCCGGTCATCTCCGGCGACCGTCGCCGGTCACCGTCCGGCCGGAATTTTTCCGGCCACTTCCGGCAGTCGCCGGCGACGGCGCCACCGCCGGCGGGAGCACCGCCGTCTCCGACGCCGGCGGCGATGCCACCGCCGTCAGGCCAAAACTGAAAAGAGAAAAAAAAAAAAAAAAAAAAAAAGATTTTAGGATAAAATCGTTACCAAACACAATTCCCTTCCCAAAACAAAAAAAAAATTATCGTTACCAAACGCAATTCTACTCCCAAAAAGAAAACAAAATTCCCATCCCATCCCATTCCCATCCCACTGCTGGAATTGAAACAGAAACGGTTACCAAACGCCACCTTAAGTGCTTTTAATTCTTACAACCAAACACTAAATTATAACAATTCAAAACTTAACTAATTTCAAAATAGTAGAATTATGCGAATTGAAGGGTAACCAAACGGGCTCTTATTTTGCTCTTTATTTCTTAAGAGCATATCACTTGAATGTATTATGTTGTCATTGGCAATGACTTTTTTGTTCCCCAAACCCCGCAATGGCAGGAGCCTTCGTGCACTGGGTTGCCCTTTGATGAAGTAATACTTAATATTTTAAATGGTGTTACCAAACAATCCTTTATATTAATCATGTTCATATTGCATGGATTTTGACATGATGCCTGTAGTTGAGCAAAATGTTTGATTATTTTCACAGGAATTCATTCAGGCTTATATTAGTAGTATCACATCTATGGAAGCTGACCATGTCCTTCAAGCAGCTAAAGACTCGGGGGGTGCACGAGTTATTGAAGCTTTCCTTGGCTCAAATGTTTCTACCAAAAACAAGAGCAAATTACTTATCAAGTATGTAATGGAGTTCTGTTAATTACTATTTACATGATTATGCATTCTCTTTCTCTAATGATCTTGGGTTGAGTTTGGATAGAAGGACTTGAAATGAACAAATTTGAAATCGAAAAACATCACCCCAAATAAAAATCTTTTCACCCCAAATAAAAATCTATACTAGATACTGATATGAACAAAATCTAAAAAATACACTTTTGGGAGTCCAAATTGAAAGATTTGAATTGATTTGTGGAAAAAACTTACTCTCTCCATTCCACTCAATGTTGTCATGGGCGTTGGTGGGGTGCGCCCAGGGTCGAGGCGCAAGGAATGTGCCCCTGGGCGATTAGGGAGGGGCGCAAAACCTGGTGGGTGTACGTCCAGTGACGCCCGGGGTGCCGTCAAACTGGCTTACGCCCTGGTTTTTACATTTTTTTTATGTGCTAACTTAGTTGGGCCCGTAGTATTTAAAACGGCTACTGCTGCTCCGAAATTCTTCTGCACCAGAATCTGCACATAGCTAGAAAATTTGGAGGACGGTGGTAGAATAAAAGGGCAACCCAGTGTACGAAGGCTCCTGCCATTGTAGGGCCTGGGGAGAGTTAAATGTACGCAACCTTAGTCCTGTTTACAGAGAGGCTGTTTCCAAGATTTGAACTCTGGACCTCCGGGTTTGTGGAAAAATTCCAGACTAAAATGATGATTTGGATATTGACAATGAAATAGATGAAGAATATTTGAAGTGAAATGTATTTGGTTTTTGAATTGTCCATTATTTTTTTTTTTTGCCATCTTATGCTTTGTCTATATCCATTCTTCATAATTTATATATCTTTTTTTATTATTTTTTTGGAATTTTAAAATTATATATATAATATTTTAAAAATATTAAAAATTCATGTATTCGCGGGGCTTACGCCTTGCCCCGTACAGATGCCCGCCTTTTACAACACTGATTCCACTATTATTCTCTTCTTTGCTTTGCACAACGTTATAGGTAGTGTTTGAATGTACTTCCCTTTATTGCACAACTTTTTGACTTTTGAATGAGAGGTTGAAAAGAGAGTGAGTTTGCGAAATGTGATAAATTTTATTTCTTAAAAGAGAAAGTCATCAGTTGCAGTGGAACGGATTGAAATTTGTCCTTCTACAGAGTAATTTTTTCCTCTAAAATTTGTTTTAGGGTCCTATTTAATACTACTTTATTTAATGAGTAATATTCTAAATTGCTTGATTTCTAATAAATTATTTTGTTTTATGTGATACACTATGAAGGCTTCGAGGGCATTTTGCGGAGCTTTCAATGCATACATCGGGCTCATTTACAGTTGAAAAGTGCTTCAACGCCGGCAATATGTCTTTGAGAGAAGCAATTGTCTCTGAGTTGTTAGCCGTAGAACCAGAGCTCTCCAAGACTAAGCAGGGCCCTTATCTCTTGAGGAAACTTGATGTCGATGGGTATGTCTTTTTCTTTTGTTTTTGAAGGTAGTGTTTGGTAGGCACAAATGGATTGAAATTTGAAAGAATGCCTATTCAAAATTTGATTCCATTCCTATGGTAATTGATTCCAATTCCACTTACCAAACATCACGTTAAGGTGTATTTAATATTGTTTGTCGCCTATCATTATGTTGTTGATTAAACTTGATAAATTGATTCTTATAGATTAAGCTTAGACACCATTTGATAACATTTTTAAGTACTTTTAGAAAGAAAATGAAAGTTAGGAACAAAAAAAAAAAAAAATTTACTCAAAAGTAGAAGCAAATATCAAAAGTGTGTTTGAACATAGAGATATTTTTTTTTTTTCCTGTAAGATGTGTCCGGTTCAGTTTACGCGCAGCTCGGCTAATCACCTCACAAGGTGATCTTAAGGGCGCATTCGGCATTCCCCCATATCAGTCTGGTACATTCAGGATTAAATTCAAGATTTAATTCCTGAAATGCCTCCTAGAAGAATCGAACCTTAGTTGAAAAGGAAAATGGACACCTCCCCTTGCCAACCGGACTAACACCTCTTGGGTCATAGAGATGATTGCTCAATGTCGTTCATATAACAATCTCTTAATCCAAAAGAATTTCGTAGATGTCTGCAAATTTATAAATATTACGATCTCTTAGTCTATGGAATTATAAATATTGAAAAAAAAAACTATAAATTGCTTTTCAAACAAAGTACTTTTACATTCTTGTTTTTTAGACACATTTTTTCAAAATGCAAAACAAACACTACTTTTATATCCAAGTACCTTTTGTTTTGCTTAAAAGTAAAAAAAAATTACGTAAAAAAACGTTATGTAACATAGGGATGGTAATGGTTCGGTTTGGGTCGGTATCACTAGAAACCAAAACTAAAACCAAAACCAAAACCGTTTCAAAACCGAACCGTTTAATTTTATGCAAAACCAAAACCGTGAAACTATTAAGGCTTCTTTATTTTATATAAAACCCAAACCGAAATTGAAAACCCCGTAATTGCACACTTTTATTTTTTATATATAAACAAATTAACCCAATTAACCCTATAAAACATACACATACGCGCGCACACACACATATATGCTAGGGGTCAAAATATAAATAAATAAAAAAACGAGGCTAATATATTTTATAAAAATATACGTAAAATACCGATTACGCGGTTACTATCTCAAAACCAAAACTGTTTCGTTTTTCAATTCCGAAACAAAAACCGTAACCAAAACCATTTAATCGGTTTCAAAATCAAACTGTTTGGTTACCCATCGGTTCGAGTTGAATTGCCATCCCTAATGATTTTATCTTTGACTCGATTATCATTGCCATGAATTTAAGCAAAAAACTGTTTAAAAAGGTTTTATGAATTATCAAATGGTTCCTTATTGATCCCTTCATTATCATTTCCATGAGCCATGAATCATTAGGATAACCTTGATGTTTCTTTTATTTCTTGTAATAGATATGCAAAGAGACCGGAACAATGGAAGTCGAGACAAGTGTCAAAAGAATCAACCTACAAAGATTTCTTCGCTGAATTCGGCTCAACAGAACCTAGATCATCAAAAAGTGATACTACCTTCATCGCTGGAACTCATCACAAATCAAAGCCTGAAAATTTGAAGGAGATGAGGAAAGAGATCGATGCTCGCTTGTCAACTTCAACAGGTTCTGATTTCTTGGCTCATAAGAACAAGAAGCACAAAAAGAAAGGAATCGAAAATGCTAATATAAGAAAAGAAATTCACCATGAAAATACAGAGAAATCTGTTGGCAAAAAAGAGAAGAAACGCCATAGAAAAGATTACTTGCCGGTATCTTCATCAAAGAAGATCAAAAGTGTGAAGTAAATTTTGCCGTTTCTTGCTTCCTGGTTTCCTTGTTAGTTTCATGTCCTTTTATAATAACTTAAATTCGAGACGGTTTACACACTCTCTCTCTCTCTCTCTCTCTCTATTTATATATATGTGATCTTAGGGTGCGTTTGGCTGAAGTATTTGCAGAAGGAATTTGATTTGAAAAGGGAATTTGTAAAATTATATAAGGTTGCATTTACGTAACGTCTTTGGAAGATGGTATTTCATTCTGAGAAGGGATTTCAAAAAATTTCTTGAGAAAATTTTACAGATCCCATCAAGAAATCAAGTACCTTCTTTAAATGCCTCAACCTAAACGCAACCTAAAGAAATTTCTTGAACAAAATTCTACAACTCCCTTCTTCAAATAACTTACCTCTGCGGCTTTTCTTTTTATAGATAGGAGAGTCTTTAGGCTTTTGAATTGTATAAGCTTCAAGTTCGAAATAGAGGATACTATTTTGTTTATATTTTTTTGTGAACTATTATTGGGTTCTATCCCATGTGGAAGGACATGGTCAAGTTATAAGTGCGAGGGAAAGTCTTACCTCATGAGCTAGCTCTTGGTGTTGAGGGAGTTCAAAGACCACTCTATGCTGGTATCAGAACTCAGGTTGCAATAACTTTGGCCCAATAATTATAAAGGAAGATACTGGTCGAGGGTTAGCCGACCAATGGTCCGATGTGTGAAGGGGAGTTTATTGGGGTTAGGTTATATGTGTGAGAGAAATCATCTCCTCATGAGTTAGCTTTTGGGGTTAAGAGAGGTCTAAAACCACTCTACACTAGTATCAAAGCCTAGATTACAACTCCTCTGGCCCAATAGTCCCAAAGGGAGAGACTGGTCGAGGGTTAGCCGACCAAAGGCCCGATGTTTGAGGGAAGATTGTTGGGTTTATCCCGCATCGGATGTGGAAGAGACTGGTAGTCATGTTATATGTGTGAGGGAAAGGCTCACCTCATGAGCTAACTTTTGGGGCCGAGAGACAACCACCACACAACTGTAAGGTACATCTGAGAGCTGAAATTGGCTCTAAGGAAAAACATGATTGGATGTTCTTATTACATGAACGAATCAAACTGGAAATCTGCTCTACAGAGGGCAGATTGTTTTCACTATTGTATATTCCTTTTTCTTTTGTTCCTCCCTGCAGCCATCTTATGGAAGCTTGAACCTGGCACAATGAACATTATTTTACCAGAATCATCTGCTTTGTGCAAAAGCTTGAGCTTTCATGAGGTAAAAATAAGGTCATGTTTGGTTAGTGTTTTTTGTTCCCATATTACTGTTTCTGTTCCCAAAAAACTAAGAGTAAAAACTGAAATCTGGGTTTTAATTCTGTTCTGTTCCCTGATTTTGTTCTAAAAATTTGGTAGAAACATATCTTTTGTAACAGAAACAAAAATCTGGGAATAAGAACTATTTAAGGTTGTGTTTGTTTGCATGAAAATAGGGCATTGGAATTGGAATTGGAAATGAACCCATTTAACGCCACCTAAAAAAAGAGGCCTTAGGCAGTGTTTGGTTGTAAGAAATTGGAGAAATGAATTTAAGATTTTTCGAATTTTTGCATGCGTTTTTTTTCTTTTCGAATTCCTAATTTCATGAAACCAAATGTCGCGTTTGGGTGTGATATTTCACTTCGAGCGGGGAATTATAAATTTTTCTTAAGAGTTTTTTATAAGAAAAATTTGCAAATTCCGTTCTCGAAATGAAATACTTTTACCCAAATGCACCCTTGGAGTTTTTTTTTTTCTTTTTTTCCCCCAAAAACGTGGAGACAAAAATATGTTTCTTATATGTTCTTAGTTTTTTAGAACAAACTTGTAGGAATTAAACAAGGACTTATCTTTTTTTGTTCCCATATATCTCTTTGTTGCTAGTTTTATGGGCACCGAAAAACTAAAAACAGAAACAGAAACATAAAACATAATGAAGAAACAAACAGCACAAAAATTTACTTGTTCTGTGTGGGATTCGATCTACTTTTGGGGATCTTCCGAAAGCTTGTCTCCACCTTCTTGAACGGTTCATTCTTCTCTACATTAAAATCTCCAAGAACTTGTGAATTGGAAAGTAGATAGCATTTTAGAACAAGTAAGATTGCAAGAACTGAAGCAGCCAATGTTCGACACAGCGGATTCATCTTCATTTTTTCCATGAAAATTAAGGTAACCTTAAATACTCTGTTTTTTTTTTTTTTTTGGAATATGAGATTTGAATCTGGGAGATCTGATTCCAGTGGAATCATGTGATGGTTGTTTTTCCTTTTGTATTCAACTCCTCTTGAAGACTACCAAGATTAGTTGTTACTACTTTCAGAGAAGGTCATGTGACTGACTGTGTGATGTATATTAAATTGTTTTATTTTTGTACTAATCTGTTTATCCTTATTAAAAAAGGGTTTATTATTATTATTATTATTTTTTTTTTCTATTTTGTTTTTAATTTTTTTTAAGGGTGGGGGTGGGGGTGGGGGTTGATGTTTTGCTGAGATCTTGGTATTTTTATTTTTTTCTTAATATTTTTTTTTGAGTTTTTTATTGTTTTACTCAAATTTTACACACTCTTTCCTCAATGAGCCTTTTAAATAAAAATATTATTGTTCAATTCCTTTCTTAATATTTAGTCCATTGGCACTTAAATAAAGTTAAATAAAATAATAAACAGACAATTATACCCTTATATAAATATGAAATCCTAGCCCTATTTTCAAACACTCTTTCATAGCCCCTCTCACTCTCTTCAAATGGGGTGGTGCTAAGCACCACCCAGAGGACAAGGACGACGGCTAGAGGATGCATGCTTGAAGCGATTTTTGTTGGGGGAAACAATTTCTCCGGTCCGATTACACCATCAATAGCCAATGCTACGGGCCTTACGCATTTTGATATTGGTACAAACTCGTTCACTGGGTCGATACCCTTGAATTTAGGCTCAAACCTTTAGAGTTTGCAATTGGTGAATTTTGAGGGCAACCCACTCGGAAGCAACATGAGTGATGAATTGGGTTTTATTTGTTCTTTAACCAATTGCAGCGAATTGAGAATACTTCATTTAGAAAGTACTAATTTCGGAGGAATATTACCCGATTCGATTTCAAATCTCTCTCTCATTCTAGTTTGAATATTCATGTTATTTGTAGATCTGAATGTTCATTTCCACTGTGGTGTTTGGTGGATGTTTATTTACGATTTTAGTGAATGTTCGTATTGTGTTTGTTTTTTGTTTGTCTTTAGTTTTTTTTTCAATGTTCTTGATTTGTTTTTCTGTGAATTGTTGCATCGGGGTTAGATCTGTTTTGATTTTATTGATTTTTATGGAGTTAGTTGTTTATTCACGTGAATATTCTTTTCGTTGATTTTAGGTTCTTATAATATTCTTGATTTGTGTTTTTGTGAATGTTCGTACGGGTTTAAGATTTATTTTGATGTAGTTTTCGGGGTGAATGTATCATTTGTGGTTGGTGAATGTTCATGTCGATTTTGTTTTTGTTGATCTTATGGGGTTTTTGATGTCTGGATTTGTTGTTATTTGGTGTTTTTGGGTGAATATTCATGTGGTTTGACAAAATGCTCACATGGATTTGTTTTTTGTTAATTTTAGTTTTTTTATTATATTCGGGTGATTTTGGTGAATGTTCTTACCAGGATTGTATTTTGTTGATCTTAAGTTTTATTTTCAATGTTTTTATTTGTTGTTCACACGCTATGGGAGAGCATGTGAACATAATAAAAACATAAATTTATTCACATAAAGAACAATTATCATTCACAATAGTAGAATTAGAGTTAAAATATATTATAATGTTTTTGGTTTTTTTAACAGAATAGCATTGCACATAAATAATGAAAAAAAGATGGTTAAAGAACTGAGAAATATTTTTTAAAACATCTCAGAGAACTAAATATTTTATTATGTTAATTGAGGTTTTTTTTTTTTTTTTTATTTATATATCTCTTAAGAATTATATATAGAGTAAAAATTTTGAACAATTTATACGCCTTCTTTTTCAATTTTAAAATTTGTACAAATTATAGAGTATTGATTCCATTCAAAAAATAAATATTTTAAATTCATCCTGATAAAATCTTATATTTGTATCATAAATTAGGTTAATTTTTTTTAAATGTATTTTTATATTAAAGGTTGATATTGATTTGAGAGGAATGAATGAATAAAATTGAATTACAATTTTTTGGGATTTTTTTTTTTTGGTTAATTTTTTTACTTCTCTATCACTTTATCTTCATCACTTCAAAAAATCGTACTTTACTTGCTTTTATTTTTGAATAAAATGAAAAAATATTTTTTCTGTTTCATTTATTTTTTGTTAGGGTATTTTTGGGCATTACTGACTCAGTACCTGGGCCCTGACCCCGTGTCCACTATCGCTCGCAGTTTCTCCACAGTCCTAACAAAAGGCCCGCGGACTTTTCCAGATGGGCCCAAAAACTCAAGTCCATTACTATACAATTTTACTATGCAATCTCCATTTCTATAAATACCGTGGGTTATCATGCCCGAGGTAATGGAACCTTAATGATCAATTTTATTATTTACATACTTGATGCGAACTTGAATGCTATTTTTTTTTTTTAAATAAAAGCGTATTGAATTCTTTCCCCTCGAGCTCTTACTCTCACGCCGTAGGGGCTTTTAGGGAAACCTCCGATCAGGTTCCGTGTGCAGATACATATTACTAAGGAGTATGACTCTAGATTTTAGTAAATCAGCCCTTCCGATTGACCATTCTAGCTCACTTGAGGAATATTCAACCCCGCTTTCGACTCAACGACTCCATCTCAGTAAGATGATCTACCTGTTATCCGACTGGACCATATTCGAGGTGTGTACCAGTTTTATGTATCAACAGTTTGGCGTCGTCTGTGGGAACGTGCAAAAAGTCTTCCTCTGATTATTGCTCTCTGCTCAGTTGAGCCTGGATGATCATAAGGTCTGGTCAGAAAGACAGACCCATAACAAAAGAAAGAAAAGACATGTCAAGAACTTTAAGTGCACACCCCCCAGCTCTCACCAATGAGGACAACTGCCCCCCCTCCTAAGACGAGGTAGGACCATCTACTCTGCCACCTGGGGCTGCGGGACAGACCTCAGGAGTTGTGGAGGCATCTCGTGTTAATCTCCTTGAACGCCAAATGAGTGAGTTCAAGTTGTATGTCTAGCTCCTCCTCTCGCGCTTGCCGCTGCCCCCTGTTCAGGGTGGACTAGTTCTCCTGACCGCAGCACCCGAGGAGCCACCTCAAGACCGCGATGTTTACATGACCACTTTTAATAGGCATGTGCCCGAGAGACGCCCTCTACCTCACAACCCTGAGCTTGCAGGACAAGAGAGGGCACCCGCGGCAATGGCAAAATCTCAAGTCCGATCTCATAGGCCGACATGAACGTGAAGTTGGCTTCTATTCACCCCCCTCCTGTCACATTGCGGACCGAGCTGCAGGTAATCGTACACGGGTGGAGCCCCGAGCAGGGGAGGTCGTGGAGCGCTGCCTGACTGACATGGAAGCCCTCCTTCAGGAGGTGCAAGGAGGCCGGGCAGGACCAGGAGTTATCATGGAAGTGGAGTCTTTCTTTGTGAATGAAGTTCTGGAGGAAGTAGCACCGAGACACTTCGCCCACCCCCAGATGAGTCCGTATGATACGACGTCAGATGTTTAAGTCTCATATGGACATGCAAATGGCTTCTGTAGCTCTGCGGTGCAGAGACTTTCCCACTACCCTTACAAGTGCTGCAAGGTCCTAGTTCCAAGGCCTAAGGCTGACATCCATCTCCACCTTCAAAGAGCTCGAGCAATTGTTCCTAGGTCGTTTCAGCCGTTCTCGGCGGAAGTCGAAGACTATGGCTCATATCCTCACTCTTTGATAAGAGTCCACCGAATTTTTGAGAGACTACATTGAGCGCTTTAACCAAGAAGCAAATGCATTCGATGACCTCCCTAACAGTGTAGCACTGAATGCCTTTGTTAACGGGCTCCGGCATTAGAGCTTGTCCTATGACCTCTGCTCCAACCTTGCCCCAACTTTAGATGAGGCTCTAGATTGCGGGACTAGGTTTCATAGTGTTGATCTACATGTTGCAGCCAGAAGAGAGAAGGAAGGAGTGAAAAAACAGAGGGGATTGAGGGATGGAGGTTCAAATCAAGCCCAAGGCTGGAGAAAATTACAAACTGAAGTGGGGTTCAAACCTCTGCACCAGAGACAAGAGGTCATTTCCTTCTCCAGGGTGTCACCAACCGGTGTTCACTCCACTTACGGCCTCAGTCACCAACATCTTCACCGAAAACTCAGGGCAAAACTTATTCCCTCCTCCGCCACCCCTGAGAGGAGAGCCGGTCGGGAGGTCGACGACCAAGTATTGTGAGTTCCACCAAAATCGGGGCCACTCCACAGAGAACTGTTTCCAGTTCTGGCAAGAGATTGAAGCCCTCATTTGAAGAGACTATCTCAAGGACTATATCCGGAGAAGAAATCGGGAGCAACCTGGCGCAGATGAACCACATGAAGAGCCTCAGGCTTAGAGAAAAATGGGAAACCGCATCTGTCCACCACCCCAGGGGGCTGAGGCCGGGATGATCACCAACGCATGGATGGTGAAATCAATATCATCCATGTAGGATTCAGCTCCAGGGACGTACAGAGTCACTAGGGTCACACTTTTGGTTACATACGATCTGGAAACAGAAGAAGGTGTGCCGATCAGGCACCCGTGGAACGTTGACTAGCTGAAGCACAGCTTCTATAGGGAAGATCTACTTTTGTAAAATAACTTCCAGTTTGTACAAAATGTTTCAGTTTTGCTTATCAAAATAAAAAATGTGTTTTGTGCAATGTGCCTTGTATTCTTTCCAATAAACGACATTCTGATCCCAAGAGTCGTAGATGATTCTCCAAATCAACATCCTGGCTCCCGACGTCGCGAATGACTGTCCTCAGTGGCATTTCGACCCCTTGAGTCGTGGATGATTCCCAAATCAGCATCCCGGCTCCTAATGTCCTGAGCGATTCTCCTCAGCGGTATTCTGACCCCTTAAGTCGCGGATGATTCTCCAGATCAACATCCCGACTCTCGGCATCTTGGGTAATTCTCCACAAGCCTCATCTTAGCGCTCGGCGTCAAGGGTGATAACCAGACCCTCTTCGAAAGTCAATAGTCCGTACCCGGGAAAAAAACAAGGTCATCCACCAAGGGCATGGCATTGATTGGGTCTTAGGGCATGTAACTAAGTACCTCTCCCCACTAGTCGACTATAAGTCCGGTATTCTAAAGAGAAAAGTGCTCTGACATGCACTAAATAGAGACAACCTAAAAGAGTTCTTGAATGAACCTAACTACGGAGAATTCCCCAATGACCGGCCATAGGGACCAACCACAGCGTTGTGCTCTTGCGGACCAAGAGTACCAGGCACCCAGGGAAACCCTCCTCCTAAGTCCACGACATGATTTCCTTACAACCTACTCGTGTCCTAGACTGGGGGGTTAGTGGTCCATGGTCTTAGGCAGAGCCGAGAAGTTTTTTTAAAAAAAAATCGAAATGTTACAACTCTGAAAACAGGACCAAGCAGAAAGCGACTTGGCAAAAACGTCGGGAGAAAGTAGTAGACTCTGAAGTGCCCTGGCTCTGCCTCTCAGAAGCTTACACGCTAACGCGTAGAAAAACAGGAATAAGTGAAAAGGACTCTACAAAATCCTAAGTGCTAAAGAAGCAACAATCCAAATCTTAGTTCTCTACGCCCTCGTTATGAGGGCGTTTGTGCGAGGAGTAGCGTCAATCTGACCTCTTCAGGGAAATGGCTCCCACGTCAGCACTGTCCTTCTCGGCAGCTCTCTACTCGACGCCCTTATGCGTGACACCGTCCTCCGTCTTTGAAAACTTCATCCCCATAGGGCTAATGGAGGGATTAGAGTATTGGCAGTGGATAGTCGTCATGGCGGTCCTCCCCAAAGGCTTCATCTAAGGGTTCAGCCTCTGTGCCCTGTGACTGGAACCATCAGGTTTGACGTGCATTGCCCTGCCGTGCTACTTTTAGCCGACATGGCCCAGATGGTGACTGACACCGCCCTACTGTACTACTCCTAGCCGGCATGGTCCAAATGGCGATGGACATTGCCCTGCTGCGCTACTCATAGTTGGCAGGGTCCAGATGGTGACCTTCTCCAAAAACGCCGTTCAAAAGTGCCTTCCCAAAAAGGGCAGTCCAGGGGCGCTGTCCATAAGTGTCGCCTCATCCCCTCTGGTCAGTGTCATCTTATCCTGCACCCATCGCCCTGCCGTGCTGCCTCTGGTTGGCAGGGCGTGGATGGGGGCCTTCTCCAAATATATCAACCAATTCCAAGCGATCAGCGCCCTGACGTGCTCAATACCGTGTGCCAAAAAATCTCTAAGTGTCCAAAATTCTCCCCTAAAAAAATTCACGTTTGCTAAGTAGACGAAACTCAAACTCCAAGAGGTGCAAAGGGGCAAAGGTGATAGGCCCAAGTAGTAGGGGTGTAAATTCTCCCCTCAAAATTGTGGTAAAAAACAAAATGGCCCCAAAAGAAAAATAGGGCCAAAACTCCAAGGGGCTGCTGATCGCTCAAATTTAATACCCAATTTAAGCGTAAAATATTATAGTGTAGTGTGCGTAAGTAAGGGTGTCGAACCACAAGGATTGGATTGTAATTATTAATTCTTTCTTATTTTTCGGTTCGGTTGAATTTAGTAGAAATTGGTTTTTGGATTTTTAATTATCAAAATAGAAAAATAATTAAATTAAAATATAAAATGATAAACAACCGGGTTGAGGGCATGCATTCGGTTTTCGATTATCCTAATGTATTCTAATTCTTTATCTATTTTTATTCTGTGTATAGTGAAGTAATTCAACTACAAGAAAAATTACAACGAAAGCTTAATCGACATGAATTATCTTCGGAATTCGGTTCCTAATCTACGGTGAACCAATCCCTAAGTATAATTAATCCTATCAAATACGTCGATTAATCGACCATTTAATCGGTATGAGCTATCTTCGGGATTCGATTCCTAATCTACGATGAATCAATCCTTAAGCATAACTCATCCTATTAAACCGTATCGATTCCAATAAAACTGATTGTATAACGGTTAGATCTAAACCACAAATATTAGATTTAACCTAAAAATACCAATAAATTATTTATAACATTCATAAAATGATAAAAATAATAATTAATTTTATAAACAATGTAAGAATATTAAATCCTCGTTATTCAATCTTATAAAATATAACATGAAAAGTTAAAATTACATCAGAAATCTTAAAATGAATCCAGCCTAGCCTTAGTTTCGTCTTAGCCGTTCATAGTGATCGTACTTCCACCAATATATTCAATAAAGACCAAAGGAAGAAGCTCCACCAACTAGGGTCTCGGACGCCTCCGATCAGAAGGGAAAAAAAACTAAATAAAAAGATAAAAAAACACTCTCGTTCTGCCTAAGGGAATAAAAAGTATAAAATGAATTGGCAATCTCCTCTTTGGCCACTTTCCTTATTTTCCTTCATTAATTCCCATAATTGACAATATAAGCCCCTTTTGGTTAGTATTCTAACCAAATCCAACTCAATCCAATTTAAAAATTTTGAATTTGATTTTTGAGAACGTGTTTGGCAAACACAAAACTCAACCCAATCTAATACAAAAAATATGAATTGATTTCTAAAGGAACCAGAAACAAAAAAAAATATTTCTTTTTGTGCCCAAAAAACTCAACCTAAAGTTTTCAACTTCCATCTTCATCTGCTGGTTGACCACCACCACTCGCCACCGCCGCCGACCACCGGACGGCGACCATCGCCGCCTGCCGTCGGCCATCCGGCCACCGTCTGACACCGCTGCCGCCAAACACAAAAAAAAAAATTAATTTTAGGATAAAATCGTTATCAAACACATTCTGTTCTCCGTACAAAATAAAAATTGTCGTTACCAAACGCAATTCTGTTCCCAAAATTCTCAACTCAACTCAACCTAATCTATTCCAGTTGGGTTCAGAAAAGTGGGAAGACTAACCAAACGCCAGCTAAATGTCCTTTAATAATTTGAAATGTAACAATTATCTCCAAGCTGTCACAATCTTTTTGGTCTTTAATTCCTTGGTCACCTTTTTTTGCCATTGCCAACTTGATACCTTTAATGGCCTATAATATGTAACGGTTCTTAATTCGGCTTCAATTGGTAACATTTCCCTTGATTAGAGAACTGTTACCCCATTTTGCAATAGGGTCACGGGAGAGGGTAGGCTGCGGGTTTTGCTTTGTTTATGTCCTTTTAACTATTTTTCACTCTTTTTCACCATTTCTTTAATACGTAGCTTGTATCTGCACATCGTATTATTATTGACTAAAAATTAATAAAAAGATTAACAAAATTATAGAGTAAGGGTAAAAATTTAGTATAAAATTGAGAACGCTCAGCTGCGCCCCTAAATTGAAAAGTGTTGTCCTAAAAATTGAAGAAATTCAGAGTCGCCCTACCGTGCTACCTGACCTCGGACCTCGACCGTATGGGGGCTTATCTCAAATTCACTCCCTAGAAAAGTTAACTCCTAAAAAAATGTCGATCACAGATGTTTTTCACGCTTCGAAATCTTCAGGACGCCCGTTTCAGTCAGAAATTGATATCTCTGACCGTCTTGCTTCCCTCCCCACCCAGGACTAGGGGGGCTGTTGATGAGGTTATTTTTGGGTATTACCGACTCAACACCTGGGCCTCGGTCCCATGTCCATTATCGCCAGGAGTTTCTACACAGCCTAACAAAAGGACCGCGGGTTTCTTCAGATGGGCCCAAAATCCCAAGTCCATTACTATGCAATTTTACTATGCAGTATCTATTTCTATAAATACCAGGGACTATCACACTCGAGGTAACGGAACCTTAACGATCAATTTTACTATTTACATACTTGATGCGAACCTGAATGCTAATTTTTCTAAATAAAAGCATATTGAATTCTTTCCCCCTGATCTCTTACTCTCATACCGGAGGAATTTTTTGGAAAATCCCCGGCCAAGTTCCATGTGCAGATATAGGTCACTGAGGAGCAGAACTCTGGACTTCAGCAAGTCAGTCATTCAGGTTGACCATTCCAACTCATTTGAGGAATATTTAACCCCGCTTTTGACTCGACGTCTCTACCTCAGTAAGATAACCCACTTGTCATCCAATCGGACCATATTTGAAGTGTGTACCGGTTTTACGCACCAACAATTTTAATTTTAATATTTTATCATAAATATTTTTAAATAATCAAATTAAAATTAAAATAAAGAGGACAAAATTTATTTTTAAAGAATTAAATAAAAATTAGAATAAAAAGACAATTTTGTCTATTAAATTTAATGTCATTCATTTTTAAGTATATTCTATTAATTTAAATGAAATAAAAATTACATTATTCAAAAGTAAAAATAGAAGGATATTCTATTAATTTAAATGAAATAAAAATTAGTTTATTCAAAAGTAAAAATAAATAAAATGTAATTTTTTGAAGTAAAAGAGAGAAAGTGATAATCAAACAAAATTGAAAAAAGTCAAAAGTAATTTATTCCAAATTAAATTATATATTGTGCTTTTTAAATTTTATATTTGTATAGTTGGTAATTTTTTTTAACACTTATAAATTAGAATTTGGTTTAGTGACTTCATACAAGAAAAATTCTTAATGAGTAATTATATTTAAAATTAGAAGTCGTATGAAATAATTTCAAAATTTCAAATTATTTTATTGAATTGAAATTGTCAATTTAATTTAATTTTACACTTCAACCCCCCAAAATATCTAATTTATAAAATTCACCTAATAATTTTTATTTATTTATTTTGGTTATCCAGTAAGATATAACTGTGTCAGCACGTGCACCTCGACTAATCACTTAACTGGGTGATCTTAAGGGTACATTCCTTAACATCGGTTTGGTGTATTTAAAATTAAATTTAATATTTAATTTTTAAAATATTTTTAAAAAAGTCAAATTTTGATTGACTAGAAATAATAACATGGGTCCAAAGTGGCCCGTTAAATTCGTCTTCATTCTACAAATATATATAATTTGACTTTCTGATATTAATTTCAAATAAATTATTTATTCACCCACTTCAAACAACCGACTGAAGAGTTCTCCGGAGATCAAACCCCCTCAAATCGAGGGCACGGTTAGCAATTGGCCGACTCGCGAAGTTGCGATCCGATTTCATTTTTGTTCTTTTTCGATTTGATTTATGGTAATTGATCTCTCTTTTCCTCGTAGATCTTATTCGTCTTCGGTTCAACATTAGGGATTTCTTATTGATTCTTCTTTTTACTTGTGGAATTATGATTGTTTTGATGATCGCTTCCTTTGTTTTTCTTTGATTTTTCGGATTCCGTTGTTTTTCCTTCTCTGATTGATCCGGAGTCTTAGTATGTTTGACTTAAATTTGTGAATATTTTGTAAATTAGTTAGGAAGGTTGATTTGATTCGAACTGTATTCAGTACATTTGTTTGTTGATTAGTGGTTGGGGTTGGGGATGGTGGCCCTCACTGCGATTTAGAGAGTAGTGTATATGAAAACCTTTGTGCTGTGAGGATTTGGGAACGGCGATCTAGGGTTTTGTTGCATCTGAATAATGATGAATAATCATGATTGAAGGAATAGGCGTAATTGTTTTATTGAACTTGTTGCTTGTGTTTGTGTTTTGCTGTTGTATCAAGTTATGATTGAGAGTTTGTTGATGATTTTCAACGGGCCTTGTGGTGTAGAAATCCTTGATTCTTTTTGTGAATTTTAGCAGCAACTTTTAATTCTTTCATGTTAAATAAGTGGAGAGGCACTTTGAGTTTCGTATACACCCTATAAGATGCCTTGGCTTGGTTAACTTACCAAAAAATGTCTTCATTAATCACATCAAGAGTCCAGTTCCACTGCGTATAGTTTTTTTCTCCTTTCTGTGGGTTGAGTGGGTGATATAGAAGTTTAGCAGATCCCAATTTATATGATCATGAGATATTCTTTTCTCAATTATCGATTACTTTCTTTTTCCGACATAGATAATCGCAGTAACTCTTGAGATTTAATAATATTGCAAGTAATGAGTGCGTATACTTCTGTTTCTTTTTTCAGGTTTCAAATTTGTAAAAAGAAATTGCAGTAAGCAAAGTGAACAAATTTCCTGGTACTTAAACTGCTGATTTGCTTCCTTTTTCCTCTGAGATGGGCGAAAAAGCATGTGTAAAGCGCCTGCAGAAGGAATATAGAACACTTTGTAAAGTATGTCCTCCATTCCTTTCTATGATATACATGTTGACTCAATCTACTCTCAATGGGCTTTGACTTTTGCTTCTGTATCTGCCAATTATTGTTACGACAAAGTTGTTAAATATGTTTACACTTAAGGTTGGTGGTATATTTGCCATTTTTGGATGTTGTCATCATTTGTATGACAAGCATCCTTTGGACTTATCTAGTAAACTTGATAACTTTATCAATGGACTTCATGAAGTGTATTTTTTAGTTTTGGAGAAAAATATTATACTTTAAGGTATCGAATGTAGAAACAGATACACATAGATATCTGTAACTGTATATATTTATACTGTATATATATAGATTTTTCCTTTTCTTTTAAAGCTTATGCCAAGTGGAAATCCTTTAATTATGTGCCGGTATCTAACACTTTTACATAGATATCTTAGTGGAGGACTTGATTCACTTGTGGCGCAGTCGGGAGTGCCTCTTACATTTGCTGTGAAAGTACTTTTGGTGGTCGTCTTAGTTTTTTTTTTTTTTTATCCGTTGGCCAGTTAAGTGATTGTGGAGAACATAAGATTTTAGTTTGTTTATGAATAACCAGATCGGTCATAATATTGGTAATTGTAGTGGGCATCGTGATTGATGAATAAATAGTGTGGTTATCAGAAGCATGTGTTTTTTATTGTTTACACATGATAAGTAGATGTTATTAACCTTTTTTCATGTACTGCTTGTGATATTCAATTCTATGAATTTATAGGAACCAGTTCCCAATGTCGTTGCTCGTCCATTGCCAAATGACATCCTTGAATGGCGTAAGTAACATCACCTTTCTTTGTTTCTCTCGTTTATTTTCCTGTTAAGGATTTGCTCATCTCACCCCCCACCCCCCACCCCCGCGATAAATGAAGTAGGGGTTGGAGGATGAATATTAAGGTACATCTTTTTTTGTGTGTTACACATTGTGTTTGATGATTCCTATTATATTTACAAAGTGCTTGAATTAATGTTCCATCTCCTATTTAGCTTTCTTGTTATATTAATGTTCCTTTTCCCTCTTTTATTTTTGCCTTCGTGATAATTTTATTTTATTTAAATTCATTTTTTTTAATTATTAGTTATTATTCTTTATACATAGGTTCTTAGAAATCATTTTTTATTTTATTTTATTTTATGTTCTTAGGAAAATTTGGAATATAAATCAAATTTGGGAATTACTGTGTTATGTTGTAAATTTTCAACATTTGTTCTAAAAAATTGGGAACAATTTTTTTTTTTTTTTTTTTGTTCTCGTATTTCTGTTTCTGTTCTTCAATTTTAAATTTCACGGGGTTTTTGAGAAAGATTTGGTATCGTAAAGGGGGAAAATGTTTTTTCAAATGATCTTATATATCTCTCTCTTGTATTTTCACATACTGTCAAACTGATACATCAGAATCACCGTTTTTCTTTTTGCTTTCTTAATAATTTTCTGCCTATATAATCAACAAATTTATTATTTCAGATTATGTGTTGGAAGGAAGTGAGGGAACACCCTTTGCAGGTTTGCTGTTTTTTTTTTATTCATTATTATTATTTCAGATATTTCCGCTTATTTTTCCCTCCCGATATGCTAAAAGAATTTGATTATGTACTTGAAATACAATATATTTGTTTTTGACCAGGTGGATATTACTATGGAAAGATAAAGTTTCCTTCAGAATACCCATTTAAACCTCCAGGAATTAGGTAACCAAAAGTACTTTTCAATTAACTTTAGGCACCGTTTGGTGACGCCACTTAAGTACTTCTTAAATTAAAAAAATAGTTAATTTGACAAAAAAATACTTGGAATTAAAGTGAAAAATCAAAACCGAAGTTGATAATGTAGAGATAACATCTTAGTACTATTATCCCTATAAACAGTTTCTCAACTCCGAAAAATGTCCATATGCATAATTGAAATAAAAAAACCAATGAAGAAATCCTAGTCAATCGATCTTCAACTCTCTCTTACGGCTCGTTTGATTGAACGGAATCGGGGTGGAATGAAATCGTTGTTTTACCTCGATTCCGATTCTCTTGTTTGGTTGTCTAATGGAATTAATATAATTGAATTCCATAGTTCATGGGCTTGAATCAGCCCAACCCATAGGAATAAAAAAAAAATCCACAAAAGCCCGATCCAATCCCTGTTATAATTTAAGGAAAAAAAAATAATCTTATGATAATTTTTCTTTTAAGAAGTAGCAATTGTGTATGTTGGAAAGTAGTATATTTCGTAGTCATTTTTTTTTTTAACTAATCTATTATAGTATTATTAGATATATATTGTGAATGAATTGGATCTCAAAATTGATATCTAAAAAGTAATTATGGTAATTTTGTTATGTTTCAATATTCTATTCCTTTAAACATACAATAACAACCTAACATTCTATTGACAAATTCATTCAATTTCTTCTCCCATTTCATTCCATTTAAATTCCATTTCATTCAACCAAACAAAGTATAAAAATTTGAAAAACAAAAAGTATATTTTTATTTTTTTTTAAATTTTTAGGTGCTAGGTGTTTTCAAACGGGTGCCTTTATTTTTTTTTCGAATTAGTGACGCTTTAGCTTTTAATTTAAATGTTGTTTTTCCTAATTGTTGTAGCATGATTACTCCAAATGGACGGTTTATGACACAGAAGAAAATATGCCTCTCTATTAGTGATTGTAAGTGATTATAAATTTCTTCGATATGGGTACCTCCTAATTTAGTAATTCCTATCACTTATTCATGCAATTGATTATTATTTTTATTTATTTATTTATTTATTATTACTTTTTTTTTTTTTTTTAGTCCATCCAGAAACTTGGAATCCAATGTGGTCTGTTTCAAGGTAAGAGCTTTTGCTGTCAATTATAATTTATAGGGTTACCCACTTTCTGTGTTTTTCATATCTTTTAACCTTCTGACCCCCCCCCCCCCCCCCCCTCCTCTCTTCCTCCTCCTCCCCTCTTCCAAATGCAGTATACTTACAGGACTTCTTTCTTTCATGGTGAGTTTTCTCTCAGTTTCTTAGTATGTTCAATAGACCCAATGTGGATTTAATGTTTTTTATTTATTTACCACCTAACTCCCTTATCATTTTGGTCAAAACCACACACCTCCCCTCCCCTGTTATTTGGAAAATACTGATCACCTCCTTATCATTTTGGTCAAACATCACTTAGCTCCCTTATAAGTTATAAATTAGTAAAAAAAAAATTTGTAATGGCAAATTAACCCTTAATAATTTTAAAATAATTAAAAATTAAAATACATAAATATTCCCTTTTTTGTGTTTTCTCTCTTTTGTCTCTTTACACTAACATCCCCTTTTTAAAAAAAATATATTTTTTTCGCCCCCTTATTTTTAACGATGTTTAAAAAAAAAACACCCCGCCCTTGCCAGAATCCTTTCCTTCTTCCTCCTCTTTTCTTTCTTCTTTCTTCTTTCTTCTTCTTTTACTTCTCTCCCCGCCCCTCCCCAACCTGGTCCGTGCTGGATCTGAGGTGGGGGTGTTTTGAAAAATATGTGCGCATTATAGTGGTAAAAACAGTAAAAAAAAGTTAATTAACCGGATGAAAATGTTAGTAAATTTGGATGGTTTCTGCAACTTATTAGATCAATAGAGATAGACATACAAAAAACTCAGAAAATAAAGTGCAAAAAATATGAAAATAATGCCAATTTCGACGTTCGTTAGCACGGATTTTATGTTCTCCAATTGCATGCAGATGGATAACAGTCCAACGACTGGCAGTGTAACAACTACTGTTGTTGAGAAGCAGCGGCTCGCAAAGGCTTCTCTAGCTTTTAATTGTAAGAAGTAAGTCATTTTTTCCCCTAAATCTACTTGCGTAACTTTTTATCTATTTGATTTTATGCTTTTCTTCTTAAAATAATGCGGAATGCAATGTTAAGGGATTGTTTGGTTTAACAATAGACCAAAGAAATACACTTTTTTTTTTGGGGGGGGGGAACCAAAAAAATCAGTGACAAAACAATTTCCATGATTTTAATTTTATATTTTTATTATTTAAAAAGTTATTTTTCTATTTTTCTCTCAACTTTTTAGCTTTTATTTCTCCTCAGATTTCTCTCACCCATGTTTTCAATCGATAATCTTTCAGCACTTTTTGAAATTTTCAATTGATCACATCACAACACTTCGATTTTTTTTTTTCAAAAAAATCAATGTTAAAACATAACTTAAAATTATTTTACAAAACGATTTTCACAATTGTCATTTAACCACATCACCTCTTTTTCTGTATTTTATTTTTACTATTTGAAAAAATATTTTTTTCGTTTTTCTCTCCTCAGATTTCTCTTGTATACATATTTTTGAAATTTTTCTAAATTTTTTGAAAACCTCATCAAACAACTTTTGAAGATTTTCAAAATTATTTTTAAAAACAATTTACAAAAATTTTAGAAATTGTTTTCGATGTGTAAACTAAACTGGTCCTAAACCAGGATAGTGCGAGCTCCGTATATTGTTTTTTTGTCAATAGAACACTCAAGATCTATCAAAAGAGATGTGAATTAAATCTCAACTATTTTCTTCAGTTGGATTATATATGTGGAGAAATCTTACTCTGTGTATTTATGATATTAATTACTTTGTCGAGCCAATGTCATACATACATACATATATATACATATATAAATTGACATTTTTCTTGTTGATAACAGCCCAACCTTTAGGAAGTTGTTCCCGGACTTTGTGGAGAAATACGAACAAGAGCGGCAAACTGCTTCCCCTCCTGTCGCTAACCTAGAATCAAATTCCAAACCCGCCGTTTTGGAGAAAAGAGGCAATTCAAATAGAGACGAAACCGATAGAGATAGAGTTGTTGCTCGAAAAGACGCCAAAGCCATACAGGCCGCGCCTTTTCCGACCTGGGTTCTAGTCTTGCTAGTTTCCATTTTCGGTGTCGTAATGGCCCTCCCTCTTCTTCAAATATGACACTGAACAATGTGTGTGTGGACATGAGATTTTAGGAAGAACCTTTGGACTTTTGAATATTGTTCTAGGGTTTCTTTTATATAAAGCATAATGTTTTTATGTGGTTTTTCTGTGTTTAGTGATTGGCATTGTGTATGTAATTGTAAGTCGCCAAGAATTAGATCTTGAATTTAATTTTGAATGTAGCAGGTCAATGACATTATGTATGTAATTGTAAGTCGCCAAGAATTAGATCTTGAATTTAATTTTGAATGTAGCAGGTCAATGTGGGGGAGTGCGTTTTTAAGATTGTTCGGTGAGGTGATTCATCAAGTGCATGTAAGTTGGCTTGAACATACGTACCGTTAAAAAAAAAAAAAAAAAAAAGGGACGCGGATCCAAAAAAGAAAAAAGGACTCCTTTGAGTGGATTCAGAAAATTGGTTTTGGATTGGTGAGGGTGGGAATTTTAAAAAAACTTTCAAGGGGTTCTATTGAATATTTTAGAAACTAGAGCAGTTTAGGTAAAAAACTTACCTTGTGTTTGGTGAGGGATTTATAGGAGGAATTTAATTTAGTTAAGGGATTTTAAATTTCTTTTTTAATTAATTCTTTGTTTGAGGAGTGAGAATATTAGGAAAGAGAATTTGTCAAATTATTTGAAGAGGGAAATGAAAGATTTCGAAATCTTTTTGGGAGAAGCTAAATTTGTCAAATCCTTCGATCATGTCTTCTGCTTCGTTCTTCTGCTTCTGTGCTTCTTCTTCATTTATCATCTGCTGCTTTTGTGCTTCTTCTTCGTTCATCGTCTTTTGCTTCGATCTTCTTCTTCCTTGATTTTGTCGTTGTCTTCTTCGTCGATTTCGTTCTTCTGCTTCGTTCTTCTTCTTCGTTCTTCGACGTTGATTTCTTTTTTGTCGTCGATTTCGTCTTCTTCTTCTTTGTTCTTCGTCGATCTTCGAGTGATTTCGATTTCGAAATCGAAATAGGGTTTCGATTTCTACTTCGATTTGGGTTTTGATTTCGATTTTGAAATTGGAATCCAACAACGAAATAGGGTTCGAAATCGAAATCAAACGATGAAATCAAAATCCAACAACGAAATAGAGTTCATCGACGAAATCGATTTCTATGTGTTCTTGGATTTGTTCATCGACGAAATTGCATTTGTTCATCATTTCATCTCTGTTTTTTTTTCCTAGAAGTGGGATAAAAAATACAACAAAAAAGATTTATTTAAATACTTCAGTTCAAATAATTATCCAAACAATGAATTTGTAAAATAAAAATATTTCAAAATTTAAAATTTTGAAATCAGTTCATTTCATAAATTTTTTAAGTTTACCAAATCTCTTATCCAAACATAGCGTTACAGTTTTATATAAGGAGAAAGTATTTTTGGTCATGACGAAGGAAATTTTTTTTTCCCCCACTAAACACAAATAGGAAAAAAGAAAAAAGGGTTTTTTAAGAATTGATTTTTTGGAGTGCCGAACGCGCCTTTTGGCTCTCTTCTTCGATCAAAGGGTGTGGGGACTATGATCCAATTGAGTTTATTGATGTGATTGAAGCTTAAAACACTGCACCCACCCACCCACCCACACACACACACACACACACACACACACACACACACACATATATATATATATATATATATATATATTGATTTCATGTAGGTTATATGTACTTCAATTAATCACTTTTTCAGATGATCTTAAGGGAACATTTATCTATATTATAATTTAGTGTATTCGGGATTAAATTCAAAAATAAATCAGAATGATTTTTTAAAATATCTTTTTTGTTAAAGATTGTGATTCGATTTGAAGAGAATTTATGAAATCATAGATGGGATTGAATTACAAAAATTTATAGAAGAAAATTTCTGCTAAAAAATTTCACAACTCGACTGGCAAGAAGGATGTAAGAAGGTTGTATTATACTATATAATGATCAATTTTTATTTATTTATTTATTATTTTTTTTCACATTTATAAATTAAAAATCAGACATTAAAAAACCCTAATTAAAACTTGAGAGAGCAATTTAGGAGGCTCCGAAAATTGCGGCACAAAAACCTCCCATGTCTTGTGTTTTAATTATTCCTAACATATAATTATTATAAATTTTTAATATTAATTTTTGTCTTCCACTTTACTTTTAAAACCACTTCATACTTTATTTATAACAACATTTTCTTATTATCCAAAAGAAAATAAAAAATAAAAAAATTTCCAATTTGCTCTCTCTCTCTCTAAATCTCTCTCTAACAGGTTCAAGACTCCATTGATCCAAATCTGCAAAAGCTAAAGCAAAAGAAGGTAAGAATATTGTCATTTTTTTTTTTTTTTTTAAATTTCAAACATGGGTATGTTTTTGCTTCCTCTCTAAGGTTCTGTTTGGTTGGTTCAAAATATTTTTTATTTTTTTTGCGAAATATTTTGATTTTCATAGTATTCACCTTCTCATGCAAGAACCTTCGCCTCCCTCTTCGTTTTTTAGTGTTTCTGTTTCCTGATTTTTTGTATCCGATTTCTCGAAACTTGAGAAACGGAAACA
Organism: Eucommia ulmoides; assembly: GCA_016647705.1. Taxonomy (NCBI): domain Eukaryota; kingdom Viridiplantae; phylum Streptophyta; class Magnoliopsida; order Garryales; family Eucommiaceae; genus Eucommia; species Eucommia ulmoides. The sequence goes on from CM028338.1 coordinate 464,958, forward strand.
AAAACATTAGATACATATATATATATATATATATATATATATATATATATATATTTGAGAACAAAATATTTTTTCTTGGATTTTTGTTTGTGTTTTAAGTTTTTATATATAAAATCAATAAAAATGTATGTTCCATTTTAATTGGGCTAAAAGCTAGTATTTTTGTTCTTTTATTTTTGTTTTGGATTTCTCAAGAATAGAGAAATAGAAACAAAAAAATATGAGGAAAAAGAATCTTTTTCTCGTTTGCTTTTGAATAAATTTTTAAAAACACCAAAATATTGTTCTCAATTTTTTGTTTTTATTTTCATTTTTTTATATACAAAAATGAAATTTTTGGAACAGAAACAATAAAGATATATGTTCTCTTTTTATTCTGCTAAAATTTTGTGTTTCTGTTCTATCGATTTTTCAAAAATCAAGAAATGGAAACAAAATATGAAGAAAAAAGAAAAAAGAAATCTATTTTTGGTTTGTTTCTGAATAAATTTTTGAAAACAAAATATTATTAGCAAATTTTTATTTTTATTTTTATTTCTATTTTGTTTATATACAAAAATACAAAATTTAGGAATAGAAATCCTAAACAAGACAACCTAGTAAAAGCTTAGGTTTCTACTTCTATTAAAATGGGATGGGATGGGATGCGATGGGATGAGATGAAATTTTGTTTTGGTTTTGAAGTATTCCGGAAATGAAAACATGTTTGGTAACAACTATTCTCTTGAAATTGTTTCTTTTAATTTATGAGAACAAAAATAAGAAACACGGTTGGTCGTAATTTTTTTTTTTTTTTTCCTTTAAATGTATGGTGGTTGCCGGGATTGTGGTGACCAGCGGAATGGTAATGGAGAATAGTTTTGTGAGAGTGAATAGAAATCAATATTATTTTGTTTCTTAGATTTTTAGAAATTCAAGAAATAATCACAAATAACTTTTAAAATTTTGAGAACAGAAATATATTACCAAACTTTTTTTTTTTACAATAATTCTAAAATTTTAAGAGGGAGAACATGAATTAGGAACAGTAAGTAACCAAATGGGGCCTTATAAAAACAAATCAAACCACCAAAAATTTCCCTATATCTTTTAGTACACACTATTATGTGATTCGTGGAGGTACCCTCTGACTTTGTCTCTTGCATAAAAAAAGGAAACAAAAATTGAACCACTAAAGCCTTGTTTGGTTAATCTTTCCTTTTCTTGTTTTTATGACATCAAAACAAATCCTCCAAACCGACATAGGAATACCAAACCAGACACCTACTAAATTGATAAGGACACACATATATATACATACATATATATATATATACACACGCACACGTGTGTGTGTGTGTGTGTGTGTGTGTGTGGGTGAGGTATATAAGTGTGAATTCTGATAGAAAGTTTTGTAACTTGTGGAAATGGAGTTTGCAGCATCAAATGTGATGAACACACACACACACACACACACACACACACACACACATATATCTTCATTTTTTATGGAATAATTCTAATTTTCTCCAGTGATTTTAATTTTTTTTTTTTTTGGGTTTCAGGCAATGATCAAGGAGACTCCAATATACCCGAAAAATGAAACCGGTGATTACTGTGGCCATGAATTCGATCCCCACACAGATTTTTCACAGGTAATATATATATATGTATGTGCGCGCGCGCGCATGCGCGTATATATGGTTTCCAAGAAGTATGAAATAATTTAAATAAAAAAACATTAAATACTTGCATTATTTAATTATTTAATTTTTATTTTTTTTCCTTTGATTAGTTCTTGGAAGAAGCAAAAAGACATGTATCAGAAGATAATCATGAGGCTGCACTACAAAAATCTGAAGAAACAAGAAATAAACAGTTCAATTTAGAGAACAAGAACAAAAAATCATGGAAAAAAACACTTTTTTCATGGCTTAAATCCGAGAAGAAAAAAAGCAAGTTCATTACAGGAAATTCGAATAATTTTCATGTTTCTAAGCCAAAACGAGGTTATGTTTCCGGCCCTCTACAAGGCGGCGGCGGCAGTGGAGGCGGTGGTGAGGCCTCGAAAACCGGTTTCCGGTCCGATCACAAATTTTTTAAACCCTAGAAAGAGAGTAGAGGATGAGATACCTTACATGTGTCTTCAAAAGGTTAATAATACTCATGAAGCTCAATCCTATGGCCCTCTTTACTTGGTCACTTGATTGATGAGTTTCTAGTGTAATTCTAGGGTTTTGAAAGTTCAAAATAGTGTATTTTTTTTTTTTATTGTAGAACTCTTGATCTGTATCCAGCAACTATCTAACAGATATTTGTTAGTCTGTCACTGACAAGTAATTGAAATAGTGTAACTTTTTGTTAATATTTGTTTTTTTCAATAGTTGCCCAAAGAGATCGCCTTTTGTTTTTTTTTTTTTTTTTTTTTTATGGGGGTATAAAAGAGATTTTCTTTTGGGAAAAATACATTTTAGACCTTCTAAGTATTGATATTTTTTTCTATGATCTCTCTCCGTTTGAGCCTTTCATTTTAAACCCTCTAGGTATCAGCACGTTTTTATTTGGTCATTCCGTCAGAAATTCAATCAAAATTAACCGAATTTTGAGGGCAAAATAGTCATTTCATATTTTTTAATCATTTTAATATATTTTTTTCTTTTCTTTCATTTCTATCTCCCCCTCTTACTATCTCTCCTCTTCCCCCCCCTCTCTTTCCCTCTCTCCTGGCCCCTGTTACCGGGGGTGGAATCACCCCCTATTACAAGGGTGTTTTCACCCCTTCAACAGGGGGTGTAACACCCCCTATGAAAACAGGGGGTGTAACACACCTTGCTTTTCACAGGGGTGAACACCCCCTGTTGCGGGGGTGGAACTTCCACCATTTGTTCTGGCCGGCGGGGAGAGAGAGAGAGAGAGTTGAGCGGAAAATTAAAAAAAATTAAAAATATGTAAAAAGACAGATTTGTCCATTTGTTCTGTTATATTTGACAGATTTTTTGACGAAATGACCGAATAAAAACGGACTGATACCTACAGGGTTTAAAATGAAATGCTCAAATGGAAATGGACCATTTAGAAAAGTGTCAATACCTAGAGGGTTTAAAATGTACTTTTTTTTTTATACAGTAATGTGTGTCCGGGTCAACTTACATGCACCTCGACTAATCACCTCACCGAGCTATCTTAAGTGCGCACTTTCTCATATCGATCTGGTGCATTTAGGATTAAATTCAAGATTTAATTCCTAAAGTGCTCCTCAGGAGAGTCAAACCCTAAATGATATAGAAAGGGAATACATCTCCTTGATAGTTGGACTAACATCTCTTTGGTCATAAAGATTTAAATTTTCAAATGTAAACTGTTGATGTCGGATTTTGGGCTACCTCAACGGCATGGTCTGGTAACTGTTGATGGATATCTTCTTCCTTACTGGGATGGAGATGGAGAGATCCGAGATCAATCCATCTGACCCAAAATGGGCAGAGGTGGAGTGACCTGTGATGGATCCTATGCGGTGAAGTAGCCTGGATGCCTTCTGATCCGTGGAGAGTCTTTTGACTGGGAAAGGATGGGTCCAAACTGGAATGAACTCGGCTACCTTCAAGTCTGAGAAGAAATGGGTCCGAGCTGGGATGAGCTCGAATGCCTCCTAGTCTGAGAAGAGATGGGTTAGAGCTGGGATGGACAACAACGTATCACCTGCACAAAGGACTTGCTGGGATGGACCCTACGTGTCCCCTCTAGAGTGAGAATCAACACTTAGGGGAAAGAGATAAAAATATGCTACTGAGAAGAGTAAGCAAATTTTGTGTACCTTTGGGCATTGGTATACCCTCCTTTATATAGGCAATGGATTGGTTAATTTAGGGGCTTAATTAAGGATTAATGTCCCATCTCGGCATGTAGCCAATAAGAAGACGAGTGAGAAGCTTAATTTTGTGGGCCTGGGCGTTTTGGCCCTTTTGCTGAGGACTATAGCCAAGGATATTAGTAAGTGGAGAAGTGATCTGGCCTATGATCCGAGATAAGTTCGTCCTGTTGCCCACGAGATGAGGAGTCCTATCCGGAGATGGGAAGATGGGTGTTTCATTGAGGAGCTTGTGGAGCTGATTTCCGAGATAGACGGAGCTGGCTTGTGGAGGATGCCGAGATGGGGAGAGGTTTCCCCATCCTGACGGCAGCTAGACTGCTCTTCTTGGAGAATGCTACTGGGTAGTCCTGGAATGGCCGACATGTAGGGCTGTAAACGAGCGGAGCCAAGCCGAGTATTGCATGTTCAGGCTCGTTCATTTATTTTTAAAATTAAACGAGCCGAGCTCCAATGTGAACGTTCGAAGGAGTTGTAAAATATGAGCTCGAGCTCGGCTTGGCTCGGCTCGGCTCGATTAACTCAAACGAGCTCTAGCCGACTCGAGCATGAGCTCGGTTTGGCTCGATTAACCCAAATGAGCTCGATCTGAGAGAGAGAGAGAGAGAGAGAAATATCAGATCTATTCTTCTTCGGCGAAGAGAACAAGTGCCCGCAACTTGGAAGCTGTTCGTCGAACCTTGGAAGTTGTTCTTAATGGTGGCGTTGCGTTGGAGCTTCTAGTGGACATTGCGTTAGAGTAGGGTGTTTCGTCTGCGTAGGGGTCGTAAACTCACAATAAGGCTGAGAGATTTTATAGGGTTTTGAAATCTTAGGGCTTTCAAATCTCAGGTTGAAATTGAGAGAGGATTTTGAGACGAGATTAGAGAGAGAGAGAGACTTGATTTGACAATTGAGATAGAGAAAGTTGAGCGGCTCAAGGATGAGAGGTAATAATGATATACCCAAAAGAAAGAAAAAGTAATAATATTGTCTTTGTCTTTGGCAAGAGTTGACCTTGGTAGAGAGTTGCCTGACAAGAGTTGCCTGACACGTGACGATTCTTTATTGGTTGCGTGGGAGTGCCCATCTTTACACTCATCATTTGCCCCCTAGGACTTAGTGTTGAGGAAGAACTCCAAGCACTGGGGACTCTCTGAGCCTTTTCGGGATATTGGTGCTTCTGTGGAGTGTTCGGGCCTTTTCTTGACCTTGGAGAGGTGTTGCGCAGCAAATGGACCTATTTTCGAAGAGGAGAACGGGTTGTTTTGAAATGGGAATAATCGGCTTGGTAGGAGTAACGTTCAACCCGTTATGCCCGCTAAAAGCTCGAGCATGCCATGCGCACGTCCCATCAAATCTGCACCTCTTCAATGCTCCCTGAAACGCTGCCCGCCCAGACGACGGATGGAATACACGTGTCCGTACGGTTCTGAGCGGCGCGCTGTTTCGGGCAGTTTCAAATCATCCGTCTTCACGACAGTTCGGATGGACAGATGCTCCCTATATAAAGAGGTGCCTCAACTTCATTTTCACCATTTTGCAAATTCTGGAGCAATATTCTCTTCCCAACAGGTAACTTTCTCTTCTATCATGTCTTCTAGTTCTTTCTCTTCTTCTTCTTGGCCTACGTCGGGGTCTTCTTTAGGGTCCTCGCCAGGGTCTTCGTCAAGGTCAGGCACCAGTTCAGGGTCTGCCACCCCTGAACAAGCCTTGAATGCTTCATCGATTCAGCGGGTTGACCCCGTGTTGGCACTGCCCTCTGCCCAAATGAACAAACAGGTTCTTCAAGCAGTGCCGAGCCTTCCGGTCTTCACGACGGTGATGAAGGTGTTGGGCCTATTAGAGGCTCTACCATTGATGTCAGCTCGGGCCAGGTAAGTGAGGTTGGTTCTGAGGCGACGTGGCCGAGGCCCTGCAGCCCCAAGAAGCCCAGGAAGAAGTCGTTCCCCAGTGGACCCTTGTCTGGAGAGTTGAATCTAGGATGACGGAGGCGGGGCTCGACTCTACTCAGAGCAAATACACCTTCCCGTAGGAGGTGGAGGTCCGTCTCCCCTTTCTCGGGGAAAGGGCCTGCGCCCCCCTAAGGGCTTTATCACTGTTTACACGGAATATCTGCGTGGTGGCTTGAGGTTCCTGATCCATCCATGGTTCGGGCCCTCTGCACAAAGTACCAGCTGTGTCTATCACAGCTTGCTCCGAATTGCATAAAGGCCTTTGTGTCCACGTACATTATTTATAAAGTCGAGGGAATAGAGTCGTCCATCGACCTTTTTAAGTCTATTTTCTTTCTGAAATCGATGTCATCCGAGAAGGGTTGGTGTTACATGACAGCCAGGAAACAGTTCCCTTTTGGGTCTAGAGTCCTCCGTCAAGAATTGGAAGCCCCAATTCTTTTTCATGGGAGGTACTAGTTGGAAATTTAGCCCATTGGAGGAGGAGGTCAACCCCATCCCGAGGGAGTGGGGTGTTGTAGGTGAGGATAAGTTTTTTTGTGAGTGATTTTTGGGTTTTGTAATCTTTTTGCAATTTAACTGTTTTACTGGACTTTCTTGAGTGTAGTTCTGGAGAAAGTGATGGCAAAAGAGTGCAGCCCAACTTATTGATTCAGTGACAAAAGAAGGTTATTTGGAACACGGAGTTCAAGAACATCGAGGACCTGTTGGAATCCATTCTGTATGACCGCTATTTTTATCGTGCTTCAAGTTTGCCTATACCAGACATTGACCCAAACGCCGAGAACAGTAAGTTTTTCTCCCCTTCTTAGGAATTGTTGAATACTCAGATTTTTTGGCGCTTTTTTTTTTCTTTGCTTGTTTAACTGTACTGGTGTTCCCTTGGCGAAGATGGACAAAGCAATGCTGAGGAAAATGTTGAATGAGAAAGCCGCAAAAGAAGTCCCCGAGAAGGGACAGGCCTCCCAGTCCTAGGAGGGGGATCCCCTGAGGGAGGAAAGGCGATTGCTGTAAGGGGAAATGATTTGCACCTTACAGCCATGGATGTTGTGTGCATGTCCATGAATGCGATGAAAATGGAAAGATGATCGCTAAGGTCAGTGGTACCGTCGTAGGGGTTATTTGTGGACTGGGGAACCTATAGAGGACCACCTCAAACACGATATCATCAACGAAAATGGATCTTATACCTAAAGGGAGTCCATTCCCCCCCCCCCCGGGCCCCGTATCTACAAGTGCTGCCTTCATCTCGGCGACGCGCCTTTCTAACGCCGCTTTTCCCCTGGGCGGTGCTGCCACGTGACTTGCAGCCACTCTTGATCTCTGTCTTTCGGCGGGAAGGGAGTGGGAGTCAACCTCCCGAGCACGGCGAGCTCTACGATCTGCACGGGTGACGTTACTGTAAGTTCTTCCCGTCTGATAATTATAGTGTTCATGAGGATCCTCTATCCGGTGAGCCCGCAAGGGCAAAGATGGAGAATCGAAAATGGCTGGTGGAGCCGGAATCCGCTCTCTATTCGGTTGATCGCATGGACGAGATTGTTCCCTTGACACGTGCCTTTCAAAGTGGATGACACGGTCTGATTCCTGGTGAGGATCCTCACCCCTTGCATGCCGGAGAACCGGTCTTCCTCGGTTAGGATTCGGTGGCAGGTGGTGTTCCTCTCCCTCTGTGTTCCGGGGAACTAGCCCCCGTCGATTCTGGGCTGGTGACAGACGGGAGAAGATGGTATCGAGGCAGGTTTGAAATTGAAACAACTGATGCTTGAATTTATCAAGTTGTATAGCTTCTACAGCTCCGGAAGGTGGTCCAACATGGGGTCCGGCAGGTAGAGCTGACAGGCCTGCTTGATTGATAGAGAGTATATTTTCTTCTTCTTCTGGAATGGGGACAATAGTCCTCATATCCGGTCTGGGATTTCTTGATATTTCTTCAGTTGGGTTGCTATCCATTGTGTTGTTAGGGTCTCTTAGTCGCAAAGACTAACTAGACCTTGTATTCATCTAACCTCTAGCCGAGATGAGGGCAGATGATGATTGGAAAAAGACTTTTAATAGCGATTCCCACAGACGGCGCCAAACTGTTGATGTCAAATTTTGGTCGACACCAACAATATGGTCCGGTCAGCCTTGGATAGAGTTGGAGAGGCCTGGAGTGGAAATCTTTAGTCCGTATAGCTTCTGATCCGTAGAGAGGTCTCTAACCGGGAAAAGAAGGGCATGTATTGAAAATGACCCAAAAATCTTCCGGGCCGAGAAGAGGAGGACCAAAACGCCTTGTGGTCCTCAGAAAGGTGAATCTGAGCTTAGAATGAAACAGATCCAAGAAGAGGAAAACTGGGATGCTTTCTGATCCAGGAAGGAAAAAGTTCGAGATGAGCAGTAACCAGTCACCTGCACACATAACCTGGCTGGGGGTTAGATATGTCCTACCTTTGAGCAATTGTATACTCTCATGTAGATAGAGCAAATTTCATGTGTGCTTGGGGTAGATATGTCCTACCTTTGAGCAATTGTATACTCTCATTTTTTAAGGCAAGGTGGAGATTAGTTTTGTGGCTAGACATGGGTTAATGTCTCTTCAAAATCACATCATGGTGTAAACTTGGCATGTAGCCAATGGGATTTTGCCAAGGGGCTTTTGTTTGGCCATATTTAGGAGATATTTTGGTTTAGGAAAGAGAGCCATAATGATGCTTGTGAATATTTTGGGATATTTTGCGATATGGAGAACCGAGCCATTTTATGGATTGGAGAGGTCACAACCCTGTTGCGGCCGGGATGAAGAGATTGACCCTCGTCCTTCCCGGAGGGCCGGAGACGGGAAGGAGAGGATTTAGAGCCTCACTGCCCTGTCCTTCTCAGATAAATGGAGACGAGTAGGGGGGCCTGACTTGAGGAACCATTTGGAGATTGTTTATGAAGTAGGTACTGCTGTGTCGGAGAACATCGAGATGGGGAGTGGTTGCCCATCCTGGCGATGACTTGCTGACCATCCTGGAGAATACTGAATCCTTTGGGGCAACTAAAGTAGTTGAAGATGTTTCTCTTCCCAATGCATTTTCCATACCTAGCCTTTGGTGTGCTTTGAATTTTATAGGGAATTGTGGACACGCGGTGGTCTTCGGTTATTTGTGTTGGGGTGACCATTTTTACCCTTATCAATGGCGAAGGGTAAAATCGTCAAGCTCTAAAGTTAAGGAGTATTTGGTAATAAACAATGCTTCTTTTTTTTTTTACAACTATTATGTGCAAAAAAAAAACTTGTGAGGCCGTCTGGTAGATTTAGTCTTTTACCAAGATTTTTTGGTATTTTTCCTTAAATTAAACTTTAAAATATCCACATTGTGTCAAATCAGTAATTTCGTTATTTTTACGACGAAAATGAGTCACATTTTAAACACAAAATTACTCACGTAGTTGAATTACATCATAAAAAATAATGGAAAGACTGGTTTGACACGATTTGAATACTTGAGGTTTAAATGTGTTCAAATTGAAAGGACGAAAATAAAGTGAAATTTTTCTGAACTTTTAGGGGTGCAAAGTGCAAAACCTCATAATTTTATGTTTTATTGTAAAATTTTAAATTTATTTTGACCAAGTGTCCAAACAGAACCCCATCAATCTATTAGAACAGGACAAATAATAAGTGTCTACATACAAAAAATTGTGTGGGTAGACAATCTTTAAAGAGTGTTTAGATTCATTGGACTCGACATGAATATCACAATGTTTTGATTTTGGAGCAAAATTCAACAAGTTAATGTTTGGCTTCATGAAATTAAAATTCCGAAAACAAGAACACACTGTAAAAATCTGAAACAATTTTTTTTTTTTTTTTTTTTTGATATACCTAAGAGTGTCCTTATTCACACAGGGTGAAAAACATGCGTGACTGTTCTTCCTAACAAGTATTTTTTTACAGACTCGAATTTCTGATCTTACGAAAATCTCTCAACTGTTTTAATTCAAGTCTGTCTTATCATTTGAGTTTCTAAACAATTTATATTCCCTCATCTTTAATTCTAAATTCCAAATCTTTAATTTTGTTTGGGTAGACAACCTAAATTCATTTCATATCAAGTAGAGACCATTTTCAGTTTCTTTAGTAATAAAAAATCTTAAGATAGTAAATGACGGCACGAAATTGAAGCCGTGAACAAATTGAAATTCAAAATAAATGCAAAAATTAAAAAAATTACATGTGCCCAAACATTACCTAAAACAAAATTATGATTTACAAAAGAACACAAATTTATCATTTTACTAAAATTAAAAAATAAATAATTGAGAAAAAAAAAAAACAAATAATTTTTCATCAAACTCTTTTCTAGTAAAAGAGAGAAGCTTAGAGCCCTTTACAAAATTAGAAGTTACTTGAGTTAAAAGTAGTTTAGGAGTCTCTGCAAGATCAAGGATTTAAACCTGCGAAAAAATATTTATTGAGAGACAGCCTTAAACGAGATTTGTCTAACACCTTGTGAGAGTGTAGGGACACTTGTGAAAACTCAAAAAAGACCTATAACATGTCTCTAAAAACACACTTTTTGCTTTGCATTAAGGCCCTGTTTGGCTTCAAATTAATTGATTTTGAATTTTCATTATAAAAAAAAAAAAAAAAAAAAAAAAAAAAAAAAAAAAAAAAAAAGAAGATGAATTTGTGGATTAACGCTTCATCTTCTGTATATACAAAGAACATACATATATATGCTAGTTCTGGCTCCCCTGTTCAATGTCCATTGAATTAGGAGTACAAGGATTAACTCTTCTTCCCCTGCTCAAAAGCCTCTTAAACGATCTCAATCTCGTTGTCGCCGGAGATTTTGAATCTTCCTCTTCGTTAATCTGTCTCGGAATATCGATTATTAAAGACCCATCTGGGTTATCGCTTGATGACGATGATGATGAAGGATTTGGATTTGGATTGTGTTCTTCAGGGGAAGGATTTTGAGTACTGATTTGGGTTTCGTTTCCTCCAAAACAGAACATTTGTTGGGATTGCAGAAGGGTTATCTTCTGTTTGATCAGGGAGGTCGTGGTCGTCCGCCATTATCGATTCAGTTGGAGCTTTGGGTTTTCCGGCAAAGGGGGCAGGTGGAGTGAGACTGAAACCACATGTCGATGCAGTCGACGTGGAAGCCATGGCCGCATTTGGGTAGAATTCGAGTTTTTCGCCGCCGGCGACTTCGCTGAGACAGACGGAGCATTCCAGTCCGTCTTTGAATTTTTCAGGACTGGAGATCACTACCGGAATTGATTTCAGGACGGAGGAATCGAGGCCGTGACGGAGCCGATTGGCGGCGGCAGCTTCTTCTTCGCGGCGGTTATACCAGAACCATCTGGTGTAGAGGTGGAGGAAGAATACGACGGCGACTACTAGAAAGAGGATTATTCTCGCCGCCGTCATGATTTTTACGGTGAGCTCCATCACGCCGGAACCGGAATCATTCACTTCACCGTTCATCCCCGTCGAATCGCCCATTTTTTCCGATGAATTTTCCGACCCAATTTCCGATTTCGAATCTAAAGAAAAACCCAGAAATCATGATGTTTGTTATTATTGTTGTTGTTGAGTTGTTATTGTGTAACAACCTTTCCCCTCTTTCCCTATATATAGGGGTGTAAACCTGCTTGAGATTATTAAGCTTGATATCAAGAACATTTCCCTTCTTCTAAATATCAAGAAAAAAGATATTTTTCTTCTGAAACTAAGCTGATGGGTGCTTTGATATATGAAAAAATTGAGGTAGGAGGTGAACAAAGAGAAGATGAACTTGAATTTTCCGATGACTCGAGAGAGAGACGAAGATTAAGACTTTGAAAAGATTGATGATTTAAATAGGTTTTTATTTCATTAATTGGGTACAAAAAAGAAGGAAAATTGAAGTGGAAGAGGAAGACTGAATCGCAGTAAACAAGTGAGAGAGAGAGAAAGAGAAAGAGAGAGATTCACAGCAGCGGCGGCGGCAGCGAATTAGTTAGGATTTTCCGAGGAAAGGAGGAAGAGTTTTTTACGTAATAAATATTAAAAAAAAAAAAAAATACTGAAAAAGTATTAATTTTAACTTATTTACCGAAGGAATACATTTCGTCCTTCTGAAAGGCGGGATCGAATTTTTATTTTTTTATTTTCTTGATCCCAGCCTTGTGAAGGCCGGGATCAAACAATTTAATTTTTTTTGTTTGTTTGTTATATTTTGTTTTGGCCGAATAAATTTTTAAAATTTTCGACAACTTTGAGTTGATTAACGGTGGTCTATTGATATTTTAAATAAATTTAATTTTTTTTGTGTATAAATTACGTTCAAAATACTCCATAATGCTTTTTACAACACCAAAAACGGACAAGTGGATGAATTTTAAAAAATCGCCAAAATTGACTAGACGAGTTGTTTCGACAACGAGGAAATTTTTTTCGGTAATTTAGAATTAACAAAAGATTCCATGTTCGTAACAAAAATGAACCAAATTTTTTGTATATAAACTATGTTGATAATACTACATAACAAAACTTATAACACTAAAAACGGACAAGTGGATGAATTTTAAATAACCGCTAAAATTGATCAGACGAGTTTTTTTGAAAATTTTGAGTTAACAAAAAATGGTCGTCTATCCGTAACAGAAATGAACCTGATTTTTTTGTATACAAACTACGTTCATAACGCTAAATAATAAAATTGAGAACACCAAAAACAGATTAGTGAATAATTTTTAAATAATGGTTATTGTCACAACATTTTATTACTTTTCAACGTTCCAAAAACATTATATTGCTCTTCAATATTTGGATGGACATAACTTTGCGCTCGGTGGTCCGTTGGAGATAAAAAAAATTTAAAAAAGTTGGGTCTGATCTGAGTTATCACTCTAGCTTTCGAAGATTTCAATTTTACCAATAGGACAAGACGCACGCTCGCGAAGATTACAAATTTAGTCATACAACACTTTGAATCCAAAATTGAATATAAAAACGGGCTTTATTTGAAAAAATACTGGAATCAAAAAAATACGTGAAATAAAAAAAAAATCACCCCAAACGGACTACCGAGCGCAAAATTATGTCTGTTACGGACATGCAATCTTTTGTTAATTCTAAATTGTCGAAAAAAAATTCGCCGTTATCGAAACAACTCATCTGGTCAACTTTGGCGATTTTTTAAAATTCATCCACTTGTCCATTTTTAGTGTTGTAAAAAGCATTATGGAGTATTTTGAACGTAATTTATACACAAAAAAAAATTAGATTTATTTAAAATATCGATAGACCACCGTTAATCAACTCAAAGTTGCCGAAAATTTTAAAAATTTATTCGGCCAAAACAAAACATAACCAAAAAAAAATTAAATTGTTTGATCCCGGCCTTCACAAGACCGGGATCTAAAAAACTTTAAAAAAAAATGAGTTTTTTGATCCTGGCCTTCACAAGGCCGGGATCAAAAAAATTAAAAAATATATATATAATTTTTTTTATCTTGGCCTTCACAAGGCCGGGATCAAGAAAATAAAAAAAAAAAAAAAAAAAAAATTCGATCCCACCCTTCAGAAGAGCGAAATGCATTCATCCGGTAAATAAGTTAAAATCAATACTTTTTCAGTAATTTTTTTTTTTTTTTTTTCAAATATGTATTAGGTAAACAACTGGAGGAAGAAGAGTTCAAGAACCATATTCTCATTGATTTTGTTCGTGGAGGCTTCTCTTTTTAATTTGTTCAGAAATTTTGGTTAAAAAAAAGGAAAATTATTACATATATCTCTGTAATTACATGTAAATGTATAATATTATTACATGTATTTGTGTAATATTTGTGACATCTAACAAATATTAAACACATAAATTAGTTTAATATTAGTTACATGTTACAAATTACATATATTTATATAATATTTATTACATCTAACAAATTTTTACGCACAAATTAGTTATATATTATAAATTACAGTGGTATTTGTTACATCTAATATTGTGACAAAAACTGGTTATGTCTCGTTTTAAAAATACTCGCAAGTGCACGAATCGAAAGCGAGGTCAATCCCACGATGATTGTTTATAGGAAAACTTAATCAATCCAATTTAATTTAATTATAATTTAATTCAAGATGATGTTGATATTATGATTAAAAAATGAAAAACTAAATAAATAGTGAAATAATTAATTTAAGTTTATTGAAGATGAAGAGATACTAAAATTTCAGAATTCACCGATTTATAATTAATTAGTTCTTGTTATTGTGTTGACTCCAAAATTTTAGTAATAATTTTAGAAATTAATCTTACTATCCTCTTAAGATTTTAGAAATTAAGTTCGATGTAAATCTCAAGTTGATTTTTTTTCGCCTTGAAAATAGAATCTTTAAGCATGTATACAAATTAATAAAAAATATATAATCAAAAGATGTTACTTGTTTTACAATATAAATCCAAGCATTAAATAATTTATAACAATCAATAATACATGATTTTAAAGATGAAAAAATTTATTTAATTGAAACAAAAAACTTAAATATTGAATTGCAAATTGTTTGGAATCAATACAACATAATAACTTAATTAATTACACATGATTTTATCCTCAATCTTAGTATAAGAAAAATTAAAAATACATAGTAAAAGAAAATAAAACCTTATTGAAGATTGGCATCCTCCCAAAACTCTTTGGTGTCTAAAATAGCTTGGAAATAATCTAGGAATTGTGTGTGTATTGGTGTCCAACCTCAAGTCATATTTATAGGCACCAAAAAGAAGTCTTGGGGGGGTAAAATGGCCAAAAACTAGAATCAAGTAGGTGAAAACGACATTCAAAATAGGTTGGAAAAGACTGGGGGGTCAAAAACGTAAAATGGTTTAAATTGGAGGGGCTCAAGTGGCCAAGTGGCAAAGCCACTTGGTTTTTCTAGCAACAGCTGCGCGCAATGCGCGACTACCATTAATGCGGAAGCCGAGTCTTGGCTTGTTGTGGTTTGCTCGTTTTTTATCCGACTCACTCCAACTCAACGTTATTTTGTTCGTTTTTCAAAAACCTACAAAATCATATAAAATAAATCAATTTTTGATATTTTCTTTTGATCTAACGATTCATTCCAGATTATTTGGTTTTTGTATGACTTTTGTTCGGATTGTTGTGGTTTACTCGTTTTTAATCCGATTTGCTCTATCTTGATGTTGTTTTGATCCATTTTCATAAACATACAGAAATAGCTAAAATAACTCTATTTTAAATAATTTATATTATTCGAACGATTAACAAACCTAAGTTTAGGGGTATAAAATCGCACAAAATGAGATGCGATCACACCCTCAGACCTAATTTTTGTTAGTCCTCGAGTAAAACTAATATAATAATTAAATAAAAAAAAACTATTTTTCTAGGGAATACGATTGCATTTGGCGTATGCAATAAGCTTCTAAATCCCTAGTGAATGAGTATAGTCTTATGAGGATTTACAATGATGTTACCCACAAACATCCAAATTCTTTATTATGAATTTTTATTCCAAAAAGTTTATCAATCATGTCCAATGTTGATATATTAGGTTGAGATCATACAAGAGTTATGGAAATAGTTATTGATCTCATAGCATGTAATTTTTAACAATATCTATTTTTGTACCCATAACATACCTTCAACTCTCTTTTATAATGAATTTAATATAAGTAATTAGTCAACTGATTTTAAACAATTAAATAACGTTTCCTTGAAATAAAAATATATTTGTGTATATCTATTTTATTTTATTTTTGTATTTTTCTTTTTAATATATATACATCTAAATAATTTTCTTTAAATAAATGACTTGAACAATATTAACCCCACTGGGCTTTCTTAAGATGTCCATATAGCGAGCATTGGACTAATGATCCCAATCTAGTTGGCTTGGGGTATTAGGTGTTAAGACACCTTTCAGACTTAAAAACTCGAACAACTTAGGCTTCGAAGTTAATGAATCATTATTGTCTTAATAATTTACTCCCCCCTTTTAACGCGAATACTCAAAACTTACTGAGGCAAGAGTCCCGATTACTCAACGGAAGTTCATTATTAAGACATAAATTTTTTATTATTAATGGAAAAATAATAATTTTTTATAGTTTTTTTTTTTTATAATTATTATTATTTTTATATATATATTTAAACTCTAAGGATATGTTATTATCATGCCAAAATTTAGCAAATCAGTTCATGTACTAAATTTAAAATAAAAGAAAGTTAGTATTTATGTAAGAGTCAAAAAATGAAACATTTTTAAAAAATCAGTGTTATACTCTAATAATTACTTAGCAAACTCAAGCTTTAATTCAACATATATGCTATCATATGATGATTTGATAAAAATTAAGTGCGAAATAAAATTACAAAAGGAATATAAGCATTTACCCCCCTTCCCCCCCCCCCCCCCCCAAAAAAAAAAAAAAAAAACTTAAATCTCACATTGTCCTCAATGAGAAAAGTACAAAATTAATTGGTAAGGAAATATACTACATGGTGTAACTAAACTGTATGGTCTGAATACTTGTACATGTTTGCCACAAAAACTCACGGAAACTTTAACAAAATAAAAGTTAAAACTATAATAAGAATTTTTAAACAACGTTGGGTTGCCTCCTACTTAACGTTAAGTTTAATATCTTCAACCAGACATTTCATCAAGACAGAGACTAGTCTTGATAAAAGGGATCTTCGAGAACTGTTTCCTCCACTTCGAGAGTTTTTAGTTCCAAAAATGGTTTTTAACCTTTGGCCATCAATTTTGAAAACTTCGCCATTTTTTGAATTTTCAATTTCGATGACTCCATGGGGAAAAACAGTACGAACAACATATGGATCAGACCATCGAGAGCACAGTTTTCCAGGGAATAGATGTAGACGAGAATTGTACAAAATGACCTTTTGATTTAGAAAAAAATATTTTCTCAAAATATTTTTGTCATGAAATTTTTTCATTTGATCCTTGTATCGTTTGCCCCAATTGTATGCATCACTCCTAATTTCCTCTAACTCATTTAATTGGAGTTTCCTCTGAATACCTATTTGGTTTATAGAAAAAATCAACCGCTTGATAGCCCAATATGTTCTATGCTCGAACTCAACAAATAAGTGACATGCTTTGTCGTAAACAAGTCGGTAAGGAGACATTCCAATTGGGGTTTTAAAAATAGTTGGATAAGCCCACAATGCATCAGATAGTTTTAAAGACCAATCTTTTCTAGTTGGGTTAGCCATTTTATCAAGAATGTGCTTAATTTCCCTATTTAAAATTTCTATTTGACCACTTGTTTGAGAATGATAAGGAGTAGAAACTTTATGAGTTATGTCATATTTCTTCACCAAATTTTTGAAATGCTTGTCACAAAAATGTTTTCCCCCATTGTTAGTGATAGCATGTGGTGTACCAAATCTGGAAAAAATATTTTCTTTTAAAAATTTCAGCACAACCTATGATCATTCACCTTACAAGCAATGGCTTCCACCCACTTTGATACATAGTCAACAACAACAAGAATGTACAGGTTACCAAAAGAGTTAGGAAATGATCCCATAAAAACGATACCCCAAACATCAAATAACTCAACAATAAGAATTGGGTTTAAGGACATCATATTCCTACGAGTAATGTTTCCTAATCTTTGACATTGATCATAGGAGCGACAGTATACATGAGTGTCTTTGAAAAGAGTCGGCCAATAAAATTTGCACTGCAAGATTTTTGCAGCGATTTTCTTCGAGGAAAAATAACATTCACATGCATGATCATGACAAAATAAAATAACATTTTGTTGTTCACTCTCATGAATACATCTCCGAAAAATTTGATCAGGGCAATATTTGAAAAGACAGGGATTATCCCAAAAGAATTTCTTTACCTTAGTAAAAAATTTAGTTTTATCTTGGTGACTCCAATGATTAAACATATGACCAGTGACAAAATAATTGACTATATCAACAAATCAAGGCAATTGGGATAAAGACATGAGTTGTTCATCAGAAAAAGTTTCTTTGATGGGCAAATTTTCATCATCAAACTCTACTACCAACCTAGACAAGTGATTAGTAACAATTATTTTAGAACCAATCAAGTAGGATCGAAACTTGTCTAGAGCAAACACAACAGTAAGTAATTCGTTTTCAGTGGTGGAGTAATTCAGTTATGCATCAATGAGAGTTTTACTGGCATAATAGATCACATGCGGTAACCTATTCATACATTGATTTTAAAATAGCACCTATAGCATAATCAGATGCATCACATATGATTTCAAAAAGAAGGTTCCAATCGGGAGTTCGAATGATTATTCGACCTGAGCAAAGGTCAACAAGTATTTTAGTTTCTCAAGTACATGAAAACAAGAATCGTCAAAGACAAAAGAGGTTTCTTTTGCAAGCAAACTACACAAGCCAAAGAGCATATGTCGATAGGCAAAGGTTCCAAACGGACAGGTGAAAGTGATTTTTTCTTGGTCTTCAGGGGTAATGGAAATTGGTTATAATCGGAATAACCATCAAGAAAACAATGATAGGAATGACCTACCAATCTCTCAATGATTTGATTAATGAAGGGAAGTAGAATGTGATCTTTTCTGGTGACAGCATTCAGTTTCCTGTAGTCAATGCAAACACGCCACCCAGTTTGCACTTGGGTAGGAACTAATTCATTTTCATCATTTTTTACTATTGTTATGCCAGATTTATTAGGAACTACCATAACATGGCTAACTCACAAACTATTAGAAATAAGGTAAATGATACCTATATCTAAAAGTTTAATCACTTCAACTGTAACAATTTCTTTCATGTTTGGATTTAATTGACTTTGGAACTCACGACTATGCTTGGCATTATCTTCCAAATGAATTCTATGCATGCACACTAATGGACTAATACCCTTAATGTCTCCAATTGTCTACCCTATAGCTTCTTTATGATCTTTAAGGACATTGATCAACTTATCTTCATGTTCGTTATCTAAGTTAGATGTTATGATAAAAGGCAAGGTTTCTGATGGTCCTAAGTATGCATATTTCAGGGTATTGAGTAAGAGCTTAAGGTTCAACTGTGGTGACTCAGAATTTGAATGGATAGACTCAACGAGTGTAACATATTCAATTTTGGCTTTCCATTCTTCAGTATCCATTAATGGTATAGATTCTAACAACGAATTTACATTACTAATTAAACTTTCAACATCTATATTCATGCCAAATTGCGTTAAATATTTTTCAAAAGGGTCATTTTCGTTTATTTGCAGGAGGAAATCATGGGTAGCAGTCTCAATCATATTCACTTCACACAAATCATCCAGTTCCACACATTTATTAGCAACATTATGTACATTCAATTCAAGAGTCATATTTCCAAGGGAAAAATATAATTTAGACTCTCTAACTATTGACATATTTCTAAGTGGTCCCTCTAAATTTAAACGTTTCATTTCAAACTCTCTACATATCATAACGTTTCAAAATGGTCTTTCCGTTAGAAAATCAGTTAAAACTAACAGAATTTAGGGGTAAAATAATTTTTTCACGCTTTTTTAATTTTTTAATCATTTTTAATTAAAAAAAAAAATTAACCTTTCTCTCTCTCCCTCCTTCCCTCTCCCCGCCACCTCCCTCTCCCTCTTCCTCTTCCTCCCCTTCCCCTCTCTCCCTCCCACCCCACCCCCTGCAACAAGGGGCGGCACCCCCTGTTGCAGGGGGTAGAATCACCCCCTGTTGCAAGGGGTAGGGTGGAAGGGAGAGATGGGAAGGGGAGAAAAAGGGAGAGGGAGGTAGCGGGGAGAGAGAAGGAGGGAGAGGGAGAGAGAGAGAGAGATTAAAAAAAATAATTAAAAAATTTTTAAAACGTGAAAAGACTATTTTGCCCCTAAGATTCTGTTAGTTTTAACAGAATCTCTAACGGAGGGACCATTTTGAAACGTTATGATATGTAGAGGGTTTAAAATGAAACGTTTAAATTTAGAGGGACCACTTAGAAATGTGTCAATAGTTAGAGGGTCTAAATTGTACTTTTCCCTATTTCCAAATGATAATTTCAAGACACCATTGCGACAATTGATGATTGCATTAGAAGTAGGTAAAAATGGAGGCCCAATCATCAGTAAGTTAGGACAGCAGGTCAACGTGAACGATTACATAACTTTACCTACTCCTCATGCACACAGGCATAACTGTTGTAACAGCCCGTAATGGGAGGGTAGACAGCATTCGTGGCGATTAAATGTGGAGTGTAGAGAGAGTTATGGTAAAGGACGGTTACAAGGTAAAATGGTTCGCATATATACAAGGGAAACAGGTATCATCAAAAGCCACTACTCATATACAGTCTAAAAGCTTTTCATTATCATAAACAGACTTACTCTCACGTCGGAGGTTTTTTGGCAATCACGCCAGTGTCCCTTGGAGCTAACTGATTTTTCAGGTTCAAATCACAGGTTGTGGAGATTTCTAGCACGTAAAGAGCTCTTACATGTGCTGCGAATTTTTTGATAACATCACGTGGGTAGACAACCTAAATTCATCTCATATCAATTAAAGATGCATCTTCAATTTCTTTAGTAATCAAAAACCTTGAGATAGTATTTGGCAACACGAAATTGGAGCCGTGAACAAATTGAAATTCAAAATAAACGCAAAAATAAAAAAAATTACATGTGGCCAAACATTACCTAAAACAAAATTATGATTAACAAAAGAACACAATATATCATCATACTTAAATTAAACAAAAAAAAAAAATGATTTAAAAACAAAAAAAAAAAAAAAACAAATTTTCATCAAACTCTTCTCTAGTAAAAGAGAGAAGCCCTCCTATCCAATTTGTTCATACATTCATCTAGAAGAAGATTTTCTCAAGAACAAAAAAGAAAAAAAACTTAGGCATACAACATGCTCTAAGAACACTGGTTTTGCTTGGCATTAAGGCCCTTTTTGGCTTAAAATCAATTGATTTTGAATTAAAAAAAAATGAATTTGTGGATTTGTTCATCTTCTATATACACAAACAACATGGCTTCCCTGTTAGCTCTGGCTCCCCTGTTCAATGTCCATTGAATTAGGACTACAAGGATTAACTCTTCTTCCCCTGCTCAAAAGCCTCTTAAACGATTTCAATCTTGTTGTCGCCGGAGATTTTGAATCTTCCTCTTCGTTAATCTGTCTCTGAATATCGATAATTAAAGACCCATCTGGGTTATTGCTCGATGAAGATGAAGATGAAGATGAAGATGAAGGATTTGGATTTGGATTTGGATTTGGATTTTGACTATGTTCTGCAGAGGAAGGATTTTGAGTACTGATTTGGGTTTCGTTTCCCCAAAACAGAACATTTGTTGGGATTGCAGAAGGATTATCTTCTGTTTGATCATGGAGGTCGTCGTCCGCCATTGTTGATTCAGTTGGAGCTTCGGGTTTTGGAGATGGGTTCGAAATTGGGTTGCGGCAAAGGGGGCAGGTGGAGTGAGACTGAAACCACATGTCGATGCAGTCGACGTGGAAGCCATGGCCGCATTTGGGTAGAATTCGAGCTTTTTCGCCGTCGGCGACTTCGCTGAGACAGACGGAGCATTCCAGTCCGTCTTTGAATTGTTCAGGAGTGGAGATCACTACCGGAATTGATTTCAGGACGGAGGAATCGAGGCCGTGACGGAGCCGATTGACGGTGGTGAGCTCTTGTTGAGCTGGGCCGAACTCGAATCGGGGACGGCGCCGCCGAGGCCGCCCGGTGGCGGCGGCAGCTTCTTCTTCGCGGCGGTTATACCAGAACCATCTTGTGTAGAGGTGGAGGAAGAATACAACGGCGACCACTACAAAGAGGATTATAATCGCTGCCATCATGATTTTTCCGGTGAGCTCCAACACGCCGGAATCATTCAATTCACCGCTCATCCCCGTCGAATCTCCCATTTTTTCCGATGAATTTTCCGACCCAATTTCCGATTTCGAATCTAAAGAAAAACCCAGAAAAAAATGATATTTTTCTTCTGAAACTAAGCAAATGGGTGCTTTAATATATGAAAAAATTGAGGTCGGATGTGAACAAAGAGAAGATGAACTTGAATTTTCCGATGACTCAGAGAGAGACGAAGACTAAGACTTTGATAAGATTGATAATGTAAATTGGTTTTTATTTCATTAATTGGGTCAAAAAAGGGAGAAAATTGAAGAGGAAGAACGAATCGTAGTCAACAAGCAACAGGGAGAGAGAGAGAGAGAGATTCCACGGCGGTGGCGGCGACCTCGACTTAGTTAGGATTTTCAGAGAAAGAGGAGGAAGAAGAGTCCAAAAACCATACTCCCATTGATTTTTAAATTTGTTCGGAAATTTTGGTAAAAAAAGGACAATTATTTTTCGGGTTAATACCACCTAGACCCCCCTCAACTATAGTAAAATTTCACATACACCCCCTAACTTTTAAACCTACCACGGCGACCCTCTGCCGGAAGTTTTTTTAATGACTTGCCCATTTTTCCCTTAGTAAACTTGACAAAAAAATAAAAAGAAAAAAAAAAAAAAACATGAGATGTGCAATTACCAACTTGCCTTTAGCCTATTTTTCCTTTTTTTTTCCCAGATTTTTTTTTTTTTTTTGCTCCTCTCCTTCTTTGTTTCTCTGCACCACCACACAATCGCTTACACCATCGCCAAACCAAAGACCACCTCCACCACCATCTCCACCGTCGCCGAACCAAAACACCACCGCCGAACAACACCCCCGAACCAAACATCACCAATGTCGAACAACACCACCGAACCAAAAAACAGTCAAATGAGAGAGAGAGAGAGAGAGAGATAGAAAGAGAGAGAGAGAGAGAGAGAGAGATGCTTTAGAGTAGAAAACCCTGGTTTCTTCATTTTTCATCTTCAATTTTGAACCATTTTATGTGAAATTTTATTCAAATGTCTTTTGCAAAGGAAAATTACAAAGAGAAGATCATTTGTCGCCATACGCCTTGATTTGAGCCCTTGATGTTTTTCCATGGATGCCCGTTTTGAAGAAGAACAGGAGGAATCGCAATCTCTTCTCCTCTTCAAACACATCGTCGAATCGATCTCCTTCCCTCCCCCCCCATTTTCCATCGCCGACCACCCTCTACCGTCGCTGTTGTCGCCATCTTCAGCCAGATCTTCCTCAATTTGGCCAGATCTGGCCAAATCGGAGTTCTCAATTTGGTCAGATATTGCCAAATTTTCACCGAACGCTCTTTCTCTATGTTCCTCTCGCGATTTCTCTGTGAAATCCACCTCGATTTGGCCAGATCTGACCAAATCGGAGTTCTCGAATTAGGGTTTAGGGTTTGCTTCGGTGGTGGTGTTCAACGGTGTTGTTCATTTTGGTGGTGTTGATGTTCACTTTGGTGGTATTTGGCAATGGTGGTGTTTGCTTCAGTGGTGGTATTCGGCAGTGTTGTTCGTTTTAGTGGTATTTTTCGGCGGTGTTAATGTTCGTTTTGGTGGTGTTCGGCGGTGGTGGTATTCCTTTGTTGAAGTCTTTGGTAGTGGTGGTGGTGTTCCTTTGGTGTTCGGCGGTGATGGTGTTTGATCGGGTGGTGGTTTCGGCGACAATGTTGTTCTAAGGTGGTGGTGTTCAATTCGGTGGTGGTTTTGGTGGTGTTCGGTGTCAGGATTTCTTGGTGGTTTTGGAAGGATGTGGTGGTGGGGGGGATTTGGGGTAGATGAACACATGAAGAAAACTCAAGGGCTTTAATTACAATATATACCCTAAATGTTTTAAGAAATTTTATTTTGAACCATTATATTTTTTAATACAAGGGTAATATAGTATTTTTACTTGGTCAACATGGTCAAAAATTAAAAATTGACTTTTCAAAGGGAATTTTCAAAATAAAAAATAACCTGAGGGTTTAGGTGTCATTTGACCAAATAATTCAAAGGGTATCCCATATAGTTTTAAAAGTTGAGAAAATTCCCTTAGTTTTGGTCAAAGTTGAGAGGGTCTAGGTGGTATTAACCCATTATTTTTAGGTCCCTAAATTTTCATTAAATTTACTAAATTACGTATTTAGTTCCTCAAGTTTCACATTTGTTTTAGGGATAATTGGCGATTAGTCCCAAATAGCGAAGGTCATCTGTCGTTAGTCCCTTTTAAAACATTAGTTTTGATCTAGTCCCGCATTTTAGGTTTTACTTGCATATTAGTCCCGCATGTACTCATGTATTGCGTATGGATGTAGTGGTGAGTAAATTCATAAATAGTGAATATTAAATATAACTTAATAATTAATTATGTTACATATTTCTAGGTAATATAGTTACATGTATCTGTGTAATATTAGTTACACGTTAGAAATTACATGTATTTGTGTAATATTTGTGATATCTAACAAATATTAAACACATAAATTAGTTTAATATTAGTTACATGTATTTATGTAATATTAGTTATATGTTATAAATTATATGTATTTGTGTAATACTTGTTACATTTAACAAATTTTTACATTCAAATTAGTTATATGTTACAAATTACAGTGATATTTATTACACATAACAAGTATTTTACACACAAACTAATTACATGTAACTACACGAGTGTAGATGCGTGTATTGGGCTTTCCGTTTTTTTAATGCACGAGAGTAACATTGGGCTTTTCGTTTTTTTAATGCACGAGACTAACACATAAGTTGTAGTTGCCCATGGGACTTTTTTAAAATTAAGAATAAACTAAGAAACTTGCTATCGAAATACCCTTTGTTTTAATCCCGCAAAATTAAAAATTTTGTTATTAATTTTTTTTTTTATGAAAAATGAGCTATGTTCAGTACATGATCTCTTATTGCGAATATTTTTGTCCTGTCATTACTTTACTCATTTGTTTTAATCTTGCAAAATTAAAAACTTTGTTAATGATTTTTTTAATAGAAAGTGGTTTGTGCTAAGTGACTTTTTATTGTGGATATTTTAGTCATGTCTGTTAAAGTATTCCTCAAGTCACCGAGTTCACCTACCGAGCCGAGTTCACCTACCAAGCTATGATCTTGCCTTATTTACATTTGAATTTATGGTATTTCCTTTTCATTGTATTGTTTCCATATTTAACATTGTGTTTTCTTTTGTAATTCATCTCTCCCCTTGTATAAGTAGTGAAGTTTGAATTAATAATACATACAAGTCATTCTCTTATTCTCTACAATGTCATCACTCCACTCATTTGTTTTAATCCCGCAAAATTAAAAACTATGTTAATGATATTTTTATGAAAAATGAGTTGTATTCCGTATGTGGCTTTTATTGTGGATATTTTTGTTATGTCATTATTTCACTAAATCTAAGATATTTTTTTTTAATATTTTTCAAATAACAATTCATCTGAAAAATAAGAAAGAGAAGACTGAATCGTTGTTAGGAAAATGTTAAAACTGCTTAGATTCGATTTTTTTTTTAGTCCAAGATGGAAAATCGAAAGAAACTAAAGGCATTTATCAAAGTTTTTTTCTCCATTTCAAACAAAATTAATATTTCTATATTTTCTGGTGGCGATTTCATTATCTTCAGCTCCACAGTGTTGTTGGCTTCTTTTTTTTTGCTAGAAAATTTGCACACTTATTTCCCTATCTCAACGTGAATTGAATGATGTAACTGTTGTTTTCTAAGAATCTCTTGCAGTGATCTGTCCAGGGTTTTAGTTGGTGGGTCTCTAGGCACACTTCCATGATAAGCTAGGTGGCCTCTGTTGAATCAATTTCTACCACCGCCTTTGGTATTCCCCACAATGCATCGATCCGGATCCCAGTGCACAGGCTTCGCAATTCAGCTTCAAGACTTGTGTAGGATAGGATGTTGCTGAAGTATCCCACGATCCAAGATCTGAGGTGGTCTCGAACAAGTCCTCCAATTCTTCCCACGTCAGGGTTTCCCTGAGCACTTCCATATATGTTGAGCTTTGTGATTCAATGGAGTGACAAAATAACAAATATATTCTCACTGGAAGACCATGTGTTGTACACAACCCATTTTTCATCCAAAATCATTCACAATGTTTTTAATTTTGCAGGACTGAAACTAATATGAAACTTGAAGAGATCAAATGTGCAATTCGGCATACTTCAGGGATCACATAGACACCCTCCCCATATTTTAGGGAAAAAAATGTAATATTCCCCCAAAAAGGTCAAATTATTTATGGATTTTTTTTACTATAAATTTGGACATAGTTTTGATTGAATCTTAAACTAGTTTTTGTTCAATGAATCACTATGTTTATGGATAATTAATAAAGTAAATTACTATTAATATTTTTTTTAAATGAAGTTTAACACACACACACACACATATATATATATATCAACTCAATGGCCACTACCTGTAGAATTATTTATTTATATTTTATTTATTTTATATTATAATTCAATCATCATTCAATATTTATCAAAAATAAATATGAAATACCCAAATTACACTTAACTTGTAATTTTGTTCTTAAAACAAGTTTGACAAGGAAACATTTTTAGAATTATTTGTTATGACTATTTTTATTTATTTTTTATTTCTTTTTCATTCACAAGAATCTCAATGTGTTCAAAGTCTCTTGTTTTGTTGGGCATTCATTCCGATAATATCCTTGACGTCATCATTTTCTGAATTTCCTTTTCAAATGACAAGGCGTCAATTTTCAATTCGTTTGGCGTATACTATGACGATAAATAAATCACAAGAACAGTCAGTGAAATTTGTTGAAATTGATTTGACTAAACCGGTTTTTAGTCACAGTCAACTATATGTGGCCCTATCAATATGTACATTATTTGATCGATTAAGTGTATTACTCTTTAAATATGAATCTCTATCCACAACAAATATTGTTTATCCTGAAATATTATTATAACTGTAATTGTCTCAAGTGATGCAATCTTTAAAGTTGAATAACAAAACAAATTGATATAATTGTCTCAATAGATAATATATGTTTTATGCTCGTGTCTTCAGACACGGGTTATACACCAGTAATAAACATAATATTAACAATTAAATATTATATGTATAAATAATTTGGTTTTGGTTCTCCATTATCTAATCAACTCAATGGCCACTACATGTAGAATTATTTCTTTATATTTTATTTAATTTATATTATAATTCAATCATCATTCAATATTTATCAAAAAAAAATATGAAATACCCAAATTACCCTTAGCTTGTAATTTTGTTCTTAAAACAAGTTTGACAAGGAAGCATTTTTAGAATTATTTGTTATGACTATTTTTATTTATTTTTTAATTTCTTTTCCATTCACAAGAATCTCAATGTGGTCAAAGTCTTGTTAAAACATGTGGTTCTTGTTGTGTTTTGCGTGGGGGAGGGGGAATAGTTTTTTTCTTCATAATATTTTTTCAATTTTTTTTTTTTAATTGTTTGATGTATAATGTGAGGGTGAAAATTTGAGAATACCGTATTTTTTTATTAGTGATTTTAATTTTTAATTTTTTTAGTGTTTGAGAAAGATTGATTTGTTTTTCTCTGATTCAACAGTTCATAGTCAGTACTCAGTATTTTAGCCTGCGCAATAAGCGGATTTAGACAAAAAACATAAAAATAAAATCATATTATGTTTGTTTATAATAATACGAAATAGTTGTTTACTATTTGAATGTTAAACCAATAGGAATTATGTTTTCTTCCTCATGATATTTGCATTTGATAGTCTTAATAAAATTGATCGAATATCTAAGTTTTGTTATAGTAAGACCGGCTAGAAGCTATAAAATATTAATAAACAAAATAAAAATCACAAAATTATGGAATGACAAAATTGGTTTTTGACCTCGGAACCAAAAAATCACAAGAATATCAATATATTGCGTGTGTTTCAAGTTTTGCAAAATTACTATGAATTAATAGACTATATGACCGTAAATTTTTAAGGTTTTTTTTTTTGTGTGTGAATAGT
The DNA here is from genome assembly GCA_016647705.1 of Eucommia ulmoides. NCBI lineage: Eukaryota > Viridiplantae > Streptophyta > Magnoliopsida > Garryales > Eucommiaceae > Eucommia > Eucommia ulmoides. The sequence goes on from CM028338.1 coordinate 492,647, forward strand.
ATATGAACTTAAAATTTTAGTCATTGTATTTCACGTTGGTACAATAATTTTTTTATGAATCCAAAATTATTATACTATTTTAAAATAACAACAATTTTCATATAAAAAATTACAATAACTTTTGTGGCGTACAATAACTTTTAACTTTTGAGAGAATTATTGATTTTTCTTAAAAAATCGTTGCACAAAATAAGTTAGATAAATAGTGAATCGTAAAATTTGGATTTAAAAAAAGTCATTTTTAATTTATGAAATGCTCATCGAGAATCCATTATTTTTTCAACTATGGAAAAAAATACATTCATTTATGATAAGATTAATGCTAAAATAGATTATTGGAGAAAATAATGTCTTTGGGGGACTATCATTTTTTGCCCACATAATTCATCCTTTTTTTGAATAAAATTTAATTTAATTATTTTTAAAAAAAATCAATACTATAATTTTTTTTTGATTTTTTTTTGCAAAAAATGAATGAAAGTTCAATTGGTAATAATAAGAAACAAAAACAAATAAATGAATAAAATTATTAATTAAAAATAATTTTATTTGAATGAAAATTAATTTATTTAATTTTTTAAATTATGAATATAATTTTAAATTAAAATTTAATTTTTTTAATAGTAACTTAAAATTTTAATTAATGTATTCTACGTTGGTACAATAATTTTTTTATGAATCCAAAATTATTATAATACTTAAAAATAACAACAATTTTAATACAAAAAATTACAATAATTTTTGTGGCATATAATAATTTTTAACTTGTGAGAGAATTATTGGTTTTTCTTAAAAATCACTGCACATAGTGAATTATATAAATAATGAATCATGAATTTAGATTTAAAAAAAATAAAAAATCGTTTTTAATTAATGACATGTTCGTCAAGAACCCATTTTTTTTTTTCAATTATGAGAAAAAAATACATTCATTTAGGATAATATTAATACTAAAATAGATTATTGGAGAAAATAATATCTTTGAGAGACCATCATTTTCTGCCCACATGATTCATCCTTTTTTTTAAATAAAAATTAATTTAATTATTTTTAAAAAAAATCAATATTATGATTTTTTTTTCAATAAAAATAAATGAAAGTTCGAATTGATAATAATATTGAAAAAAAAAATAGATTTTTAATTAAAAATTAATTTTATTTGAATGAAAATTAATTAATTTTTTTTTTTTAAAAAACCTAGTATTATGAATATAATTTTTTGAAAAAAGAATAAAATTTTGAATTGATAATAAAAAACAAAAAATATATATATAATTATTAATTAAAAAATAATTTATTTTATTATGCAAATATATATAGAATTGGAATAGAAAACAATTTTCTATTCGTTTTCAATGTTATTAATTTGAATTAAAAGTAATTTTCTATTCATTTAATGTTATTAGTAATGGAAAGAGAAGATCTTGGCCATTGATGGCCATTGATTTGATAAGAATAAAGAGATTGGAGAGATTAGTCACATTTCGTTTTAAAGATTTGTCTTCCACTTCTAAGTATTATAATAAGATTATTATTTTTTAAATTTTAGATTTTTTTTTAATTAAATTCCCTTAATTTTAGGGCAATGCCACTAATTAAGCCAAAGTCAAAAGAAACATGGCTCTTAATTTGGAGGCAATAATAATCATGTGCCTAGACACAAATGATGATTTGGTAATTATCTATTTTAATTCTCATTATCACATGTTTTAAAATCGAATCGACTTTAAATTTAAAATTTCTCAATGTGCGGTGCACTGCGAAAATTACAGTAGAAGAAAATTTTAAAGTAAAAATTGCACTAAAAATTAAAATATTTTTTAATATTTGGGGGGCCAAATGAGAAGTAGTTGAACCATTTATTTAGTATTTTGGAGTCAAAGTAAAATTATAGAATTTTATTATTTTGAAAAAATAATTAAATATTAAACTACTAATATTTTAAAATTTGCTAGGCTTCATTCTTTGACCACCAATAGTCCAATACCATAGGTTAGTGGGAGACCTATCCCTATTATTCTTACATGGTCGATAGGACTTTATCTCCCTGTGATTTGGTCAATTTATATTTTACCTTCCTATAATTTAAAAATCGTCACTTATCCCCCTGTATTAGATATTTATTGCACTTACCCCCCATATCAAGGGGGTAAGTGGTTTGAAAATCTAACTACAGGAGAGGTAAGTGGCGATTTTTAAACTATAGGGAAATAAGTGCAAATCGGTCAAATCAAAGGGGGTAAAGTTTAATTAACCCATTCTTAAATAAATAAAGGTTAAATCACACTTTATGCCCCTAAAATTTGAGTAAAATATCAATGTGAATGTCCAATTTTCTCAATGTAAACTCTAAAGTTTGATTTTTGTCTCTAATTGGTTCAATCATCATGTTTTGACCATCTTAATTGCTGCAAATGGTAACATGTATCACACATTTATTAATTTTCTTTACATTTTCCTCAATTATGATACACGATGTTGTTACTCTGACTTGTCGATTGGACTAATTAGAGAGAAAAATCAAACTTCAATGGTACATCACAAAAATAAAATATTTGGGAGCATGTTGAGATTGCACTCAAATATTAGGGGGGCAAAATGTATTTTAGCCATAAATAATTTAGTATTAGCATTTCATTAAATATGATATTTAATTATAAGATGCTATAATAATTTAATGGGTTTATACCAAAGTCGTCACCTATCTCTTACTTCTTCTTTTTTTCGTGTTAAAAGATATAAATACCTTTATGTTATTTTTTTTAAAAAAAATTATGTTTTTATTTAAAAATTCATTAGCACCCCTTATTTTTAAAATTATATTTTTTACCCTTAACTTTTTAAATAGTTAAATTTACCACCTACCGCCACCCACCGCCGCTGCCGCCACCACCATCCACCACCGTCACAAGGGAGATATCTGGTTTAGTGCAAAATCATAAGGAGTTAAATGATGCATACCTGTAATTTAAAACGATCAAGTTTCATTCAAGACTTAATTTATTCAACTTGAATAAAAAACTATATAAAAATAATAAAGAGATATTTTTAGTTTCAAATTAAACTGAGCTAATGGTAACTGCAATCCTCAAATAGAGCCACCATCATCTCTTCACTAAGTGGACTAACCATCCATTTGCAGAAATCCTGGAAGAAACCAATCAAACAAGACAATAAATTGCCGGAAAAAACATGCCGTCGGTGATCAGTAATCTGCCTGAGAAACCTCGGAGAAACAACACATCTGCACCAAACCTCGGACAAGTCAAATTGTCCTTCAACCAAGCATCAATGTAGCCAACATGAAACACATGGTTGTACCTAGGAAGTTTTCGGAAATTTTCGTCTGTCAAGATTTGGCTTAGACAAACAACGCATTCAATTTCTCCGCCATCGACTTTTTGCGACAACATTGTGACAACCTCGTTCTAAAAAAATAAAATATTTTTTAGACAGATACCGAATAGAATATTCTATTAACAAATCGACGACACAATACGATAATTTTTAATTCTGATTTTAAGATTGAAAACTGAACAAGACTTTAAAAATTTGGTAAGAGTTTTGGGTTAAGAGGTGATCATATATATATATAGGGATGGTCATGGCTTGGGAGCCCGCTAAGCCCGCCCAGCCCGGCCCTATATTTTTAGGGCTTGGGCTCAAGCTTTGAGCCCATAGACAGGGTTTGGGCTCAAGTTTTGAGGCCCGATTAAATCTAAGGTTGAGCATGGATTAGGCCAAAATTTATAGGCCCGGCCCGAGTATTATTATTTTTATTTTATTTTATATATATATATATATTATCTTGAGATTATAAAAGATAAGTTTGATGACAATTTCGTAGTTTCTCCTAACATGTGTCTTCACGCGTCATTTAATCACCTCTATTTAGGTCCTCATTTGTAATTTAAATCTCTTTCACTGATACCTACATTTGTTCGGCGATAAGGAATCATTTTTATTTTTGGTAGAAACGTCCTAGTGTTTTTGTTTATATTTAATTTTTAAATTCAAAAAAAAAAAATTATAGGGTCAGGCCGGCCTGAGGACTGGGCTTGGGACGGACTTGGGTCCTAATTTTTTGATAGGGTCGGGCTTGAGAATGAAAATAAGGCTCGATCTTAGGGCCGGGGCGGGCTAGGGCCTGGTATATTTTTGTAATATCCTACTTAGAGCCCGACCCACCTCGACCCACGACCAACCCTATATATATAGAGAGATTTAAGATCAAGCATGAGGTCTAATGAATTTAAGAAAATGGATCAAAGAGATAACTACTAATTGGGATGAGATATCAAGATGAGTAATTTGTTTGATTTATAATTCAAAATGGTCAACAATAATTAAATAAATATAATTATTATTCTATGGCCTTCATCTCATTGGTTCTTAAAATTTATCACTAGTGTCAAATAGGTTCGTCAATGTTTTTATTTTTTTAATTGAGTCTCTTAAGTTTAAAGACAGCATCACGAAAGTCCTTCTGTCAATTTTTTCATTAAATTGACCGTTCAAAACCCGTGTGCACCTCACTTGATAATAATTAAGATTTTCTAGTCATTTTTTTTTCTTAAAATATAAGTACGTCCGTTGAAAAAAATAAGAACATTTAAGATATATTTGACACCAGTAATAAATTTTATAGACCAATTGTGCAATTTACTGAAGATTTTTTTTTTTTTTTATTATCAGAACAAAAACAAAAATTGATAAAACTATTTTTTCGTTCCGATTTTTTTTAAAAATTTTTATAATTATAAAAACTCAATATCATGTACGAATAATTTGAAAGAGGCGACATAAGCGATATGAGATTCAACATGTCTTCCACGTGCATGGTGCAAGGTGAACTTTGATAAACCATTGCGAACAGATATCGGTAGACCTAACATTGGTGTAAGATTTAACACACCCAATATCAGATAAGAAGTCTGACTCAGACTAGACCAGTCTGTATCTGATAATATCAGTCGAATGATTAAGGTTAGTGTCTTAATTGAACCACCAAATCCAATGTTTGATTAGTTTAAGATTAACACTAATCTCAAATCAAACCTTGAAATTCATAAAAATTTGTCAAATCTTTCAAATCCCCCATGCGCCTAAAAAATATCAGGTGGCGTAACTGTATGTGTGGCTCCCGCTTCATTCTCTCTCACTGTGCTTGATTCTATCTCTTACTCTTCGCCGTCTCTCTCGTTTAGCAATCTTCAGACTCCATTTCTTCCGGCGACGGAGCTCAATTTGCTGCGAATTCAAACGACTATGGTGTTTCGAGGACAAGCGCTTGCACTTTCTCGGCTTATCTGAACAGCGAGTGTTCTGGACCTGACTGAATGAGCCCCTCATGCCTATGTTAGGTGAATTCTCTTCTCTTTCTCTCTTAATTTCGTGGGATTTCGCCTCCATTTCTGTGCCCTAGAGCTTAAATTCATTCTCATTTTGTTGATTTTGCTCTCTCCCTGAAATAGTAACTTAATCGAAATTCAATGCGTCACATATATTTGAAATCGATAATTCGCCATTGATGAGCTTAGAGATTGCGACATCATGGAATAAATTCATTATAGTACTTGTGTATTTGATTTTTTTTTTTCTTTCTTTCCATTTTTGGCAGATTATTGAATTCAATCTTGTACTATCTTTATTGCAGATATTGCTACTGCACAGTCATCTCTGCATAATCATCTATCTACTCTTAAGTTCCAAACCCTATTTCATGCTAAATTCACATTTGGGAATGAGAAAGGATTGGCATCTTCATGGAATTCTATCCATATCCTCGAAAAATCAAGAAAAAATAATTTGCGGGGTGGTCTTAAAATCAAGGCAATAGCTACCCTTGAACCGACTCGAATGCCAGCCCAAAGCAATGAAGAAAGAAAAATTCATCGAAATTTACGGGAAAAAATCGATTCATCGAATACCATTGATAATATAAGGGAGGAATGGACAGACTTGGATGAGAGGGAGCAGGTGAGACGAATGAAGATTTCCAATGCTAATAAAGGGAACAGACCTTGGAACAAAGGCAAAAAACACAGTCCAGGTATAGCTTATGATCTAGCCATTGGTCATGGTGTTCTTGTTGCGCTTTCATTTTCTCAATGATGTTTAAATCATGTGCAGAGACCAGACAACGGATCAAAGAGAAAACTAGGCTCGCGATGCAGGATCCTAAGGTGATGTCATGTAAGAAAAAGTAAAAGGCAAAGTATAGGCATGAACTTAAAATAGTTTAGACATTCATCTTACCGATAGTGGCATGGTCTTAACATTTCTTTGGTGGTTTAACAATTTATACTCTTCAATCGAGTTTTATGATGTCTCTACTTGAAGATGATGAACTCATCATGATAGCCAATCATTGGGCACGGCATTAAGGTTGATGTTTATTTATTGGTTAAACTTGTTTTAGACAAGCTTGCCCGGTGCAATTCCATTTCCATTTTTATAGAATAGCAAGCTGATGTTTTTATCGGACCTTCAGAAGGAAAGTCTAATTTTTAGTACCTTCCGTCTCTAGGACTTGTTTTAATTTAAGTTATTCTTCTGACTTATCTTGGTAATGCAGGTGAAGATGAAGTTGGTTGACAAGGGGCATGCTCAAAGGTGCAATACCACTTTATGCCTTTTTTTTTTTTCCTTCCTTTTCAAGAATCAAAGTTTTCTATGCATCTACTTCTTCTAAGATTTTCATTTGGCTGAACTATATATACGCCTAGTCAGGTTCATTAGCATTTTAGTTCTGGAGATTGATGCTTTGGCATCTCCATGATCTTTCTTTAATATATAGCAATTGCAATGCATGTATATTTTTACCATTTAAATTTGGCACAATTTGGTAATGTTTTTCAAAGTAGCATTTGTTTGTGTACCTAAAAAATTCAAGTTTTTTTTTTTCTTTTTTTCTTTTTTTCTTTTTGTCTTTTTATAAGTAAAGTAGTGTTTTTTTTTTTGGTTTTACGGTAAAGTGTTATCCTGGCCAGCTTACACGCACCTCGACTAATCATTTCCCCAGGCGATCTTAAGGGTGCACTCCCCCACATTGATTTGGTGCATTCAGGATTAAATTCAAGATTTAATCCTTGGAGTGCTCTCCAGGAGAGTTGAACTTAGTAGTGCGTTTTTATTTATTGTTTTATTTTTGTGTATAATTCTATTTTGAGAAAAGATTAATCATCTAATATATATGAGTTTACATATGTGGGATGATATGGTGAGTCGTATCAGAGATATAGAAAGAGATGTGCTAGCCATATATAGAGGAGGGGGACCAAAATATAGGGAAAGTTGGTGGTGGAATGAGGAGATTCAAAAAGCAATTTGGGACAAGAAAATATAGTATATGGAGGGGCAAAGGTGTCAGAGCAGTGAGAGTCTGGAGAAGTACAAATGAGAAAAAATGATTTAAGGAAAGTTATTAAAAAATCTAATTTTAGGGCTTACAATAATTTGTATCAAAAATTGAAAACAAATGATGGATAGAGGACATATACTAGATTGCTAAGGGACGTAAAAGGAAGAACAAAGATCAAGGAAGGGTTAGATGCATCAGAGACATGGACCAAAAGGTTTTAGGGAAGGATGAAGAAATTATGGAACGATGGAGACTTTATTTTTATACTTTATTCAATGGGAGCATTATTGGGGAATCAAGTTTAGAACTACATATTTTGCCTCCTGGTAGGATTCATAGGTTCCATAGGAGATTCAAGACTTCAGAAGTTAGAATAGCATTGAGGAAGATGATATAGGTTTGGAAGAGTCTGGGAGATATTGGGATAAATTGGTTGACTAAGCTATTCAATGACATATTGAAAATAAGAGAAATTCGGATGATTGGAGTAGAAGTATTTTAGTGCCTATATACAAAACTAAAGGAAATTTCCAAAGTTGTACAAATTATCGGGGTATAAATCGTATTATTCATACAATGAAATTTTGGAGAGAGTGATATAATATAGAATAAGACATGATACAACATAGAAGAGAATCAATTTCTATTTATGACCATCCAGTCAACCACTGAAGCCATAGATGTACTTAGGCAATTAATGGAGAATATAGGGAAAAAAAGACAAATTTGTATATGGTTTTCGTGGACTTGGGAAAAGCTTACAATCGGATGCACAGAGTAGTTTTGTGGTGGGTTTTACAAAAGAAGTATCCAATGGTTATTTAAGGTGATTTTTGTGACATTCCAATTAGTATAGGTTTTGCTTCAAGGATCACCTTTAATTCCTTATATCTTTGTTTTGATGATGGATAAACTCACGAAACATATTCAAGTTGGGGTACCACAGAGTATGTTGTTTACGGATGACATAGTACGCGTTGATGAAACTAGAAGAGATCTTAACATAAAATTAGAAAATTATAGGGAAACCTTAGACTCTAGGGGCTTAGAGATCAGTAGAACTAAAACGGAATATATGCATTGCAATTTTGGTAATCTTCGGAGAGATAATGACGTGGTAAAAATTGGAGATCGGGAGGTCTTTAGGATTGATAATTTAGATACTTAGATTCTATACTCCAGGGAAATGGAGAAATCAAAGAGGACATTACAAATTGAGTTAGAACATAATGGTTAAAGTGTAGAATTGCTATTGGGGTGATCATAAGATACCATTGAAATGAAAAAGAAAGCTCTATAATACTGTAACAAGATTGACAATTCTCTATGTTTTAGAATGTTGGCCAGTAAACAAGAAGCATGTTCAGAAAGTCAGTGTTGCGGAAATGAAGATGTTAAGGTGGACGAGTGGTAGAATAAGGATGAATAAAGTTAGGAATGAGATTATTAGGGAGAGGTTAGGAATAACACTCATAAGATAAGAGAATTGTTTACGATTGTTTGGACATGTGCATAGAACACCTGAGGATGCACCGATGCGAAAATGTGATTTAATTCATGTAAAAGGTGCTCCATGGGTTAGTGTTCGACTTAAGAAAACTTGGGCCGCCGAGACAATTAGGTATTATATGATTGCTTTCAAGTTAATAAAGGGAATGAACGACCCTTGAATGATCTATATGACGAAAGGATTCATGTAACCGACCCTATATAGGTGGGACAAATACTTGGTTGTTGTTGTTGTTGTATACATATATAAAATATATAATTGTCATTTGTTATATGTAAAATATATAATTACTTGTTTGTCGTTATTCATTTGCATAGTGATGAAACAAGGGTAAAGATTGGAGTTGGAGTCCGAATGGGTTGGGAAAGGCGTCGTGAGAGGTTAATGCTGCAGGAGACTTGTCACTTTGAGTGGCAAAATTTGATTGCGGAAACGTCTAGGAAGGGCCTTCTTGGCGAGCAAGAGCTGCAATGGGACTCCTACGAGATCTTGAATGAACAGCTTGAAAAGGAGTGGTTAGAGGGTGTTGAACAACGGAAGCAGATGTCTTGGCCAAAAACCGGAAGAAGAGCGCCAAAAACTCTTGAGCAGAGGAGAAAAATAGCTGAGGCCATTGTTGCCAAATGGGCTGATCCGGTAAAAAGAACACCTTATGATATGTTAGAGTGCATTTGAGACTTTGAGTATGGTTTTTGAGGAAGGAATTTGATTTAGAAAAGGGATTTGTAAGATTTCTTTAGCTATTTGAAGGAATTTAATTGAGAAGAGGGATTATAAAAAATTTAAGTCAAATTTTCTCTAGTAAATTTCTTAGGTCCCTCTTTGAATCAAATTCCTTCTACAAATACTTCAAACACAGTCTTAGACTGCATTTTCATAAGGTATTTGAAGAAGAATTTTGATTTTAAAGAAGGAATTTGTAATTCTTTCTTGAAATTTTTTGTTAGAGTGCATTTGGGTGAGAAGGAATTTGATGAATTTCTCTTAAGAAAAAATTTCAAATCCCTTTTCAAAATATAATCCCTCATTCAAATACTAGACACCCCCTTAAGAAAACTTTATAAATCTCTTCTCGAACTAAATCAAATACATTACCTCAGCCGCTTAGGTTGTTATTCAAAACTGTGTCTGCATCGGTTCGTTTGTTCCTCGTTGTAGAATGGTAGTAATGAGAATCCAAGGAACAGGAATGGGTGAAAGAAGAGCTCTTCTGCTCGATCAATTGTGTTTTCAATCCCATTTCTAAATCATTTTTTTCTTCAAATACCTCAATTGTGTTTTCAATCCCATTTCTAAATCATTTTTTTCTTCAAATACCTCACTTAGACGTAATCTTGCACTCACATGTTTTCATAATTGTGATAATCTCAGAACCAGTAATAACTTCTTTTTGCACTTTTTTCTGTTGAATCTCACATCGATGTTGGGCCCTTCTCCGCAGTGGTTTGTCAAAAGTTCACCCTGCGTGTGAGGAGGCGTGTTGAATCCTACATCTCTTGTGTTATCTAATCCTGGGTTATATATTAAAGTTTAGGGCAATTCTCATCTTTCAAGACGTTTTTTTAGAGTGAATTAGGTTCACTAGATTTCTACATTTTGATTAACAGTTCTATTCTCTTACTAGGAATATCGTAATCGAGTCTACTCTGGCATAACTAAATACCATGGCACACGTGTTGGAGTACCAAGAAAACCTAGAAAACCCATCGGCGATGAACAACTCAGAAAGAAAAAAAAAAACAAGAAGAAAGATACTCCTGATAATTATGCATTGGATGTGATCAAAAGCAAAAGGTTGAAGAGAAAGAAGGGGCCCCTGTATAAGGATCCACTTTTTAAATCAAAGTTGGAGATGATAAAATCTATCAGAAAGGAGAGGGCTGCTATTGAATCCAAGCAGGCTGAAGCCATTGCACAAGCAAAGTAAGTGAAGTTATGACTTAATGTTTCTGTTACATATGCTTATATATTACCAAAGCCATGTGATTTTTCTTTAGCTTTAGGGGCTGTTTGGTAGAACTTTGGACGGATTTAACAATTGGAAGGAGAGGAAATAGGTGGAGACATTTTTCTCCAGAGAGGAAGGAAAATGATTATCCTCCCGGCAACAGTTCTGTTTTGGGCCGGTTTCACTAGAAACCAAAATTAAAACCGTTAGGTATAACCAAACCCAAAACCAAAACAAAAACCAAAACCATCGGTTTTTTAGAAAACGGTTTTAAAACCAAGCCGTTAATTTTATGCAAAACTAAAACCACAAAACCGTGAAACCATTAAGACTTTTTAATATTATATAATGCAAAAACCAAAATCGAAATCGCGAACCGTTGTTTTTTTATATATAATCTAAAACATAATTAAAATACCGGAATAAATTATGAAAACCCTAAAATTAATCTAATTAACCCTATATATATAACATATATACACACACTAAGGGTCAAAATGTAAATGAATAAAAAAAAAGAGGGTACTATATATAATAAAAATATATCTAAAATATCGGTTACGTCGTTCGGTTTTACAGTTACTATTTCAAAATCAAAACCAAAACAACTTCGGTTTTCAATTTGGAAGCCAAAACCGTAACCAAAACCATTTAATCGGTTTCAAAATTGAACCGTTCGGTTTGATTTGGTTCGGTTATCTGTTGGTTCGGGTTGAATTGCCTACTCTATCGTTTTCTGTTTGGTAAATAATAGAAAGAAAAATAGAGGGACGTGTTGTACATTGTTTGGCATTGGAGGAGGAGGTGTGGATGGATGGCGAGATTACCGTTTTCTCCTTTAAAGTCTACTAGATTTAATCCAAGAAATATTTATTTTAAGGATATTAATGTAATTTGAAGGGTATACACTTCCCCTCCACTTTTCCTCTCAATATTGGAGGAAATTTGTGATAAATTCATTCCTCTTATCATTTCCCACTCGTACCAAACTAAAATCATGGAAATTTATGATAATTTGATTCCTTTCTGAAGTAGCCAAAGAAAGAATTTCAGCTTATGAATTTCAACAATTCCCAAAATTAATTCCTCCCCGAAATCCTTCCATTTGGGTAAATAAATCATTTAAATTAAGGGGAAAAAAAAACTCTGAGGGCAAATCCCTTTTTTCAGTTTATTCGCCAAAAACACCTGTTTTGGAAGGATTTGGAAGTGTCATATTACCCTTTAAATTTCATTTTGAAATCATTAGGAATTTTACAAATCCCTTTTAAAGGTGGGCAAACAAAGGATTTTAATGAAGAAATTTCAGAAATCCATTCCTCCAAATCTCTTATCCAAACGGACCCTAACTCTCTTTTCCCTTTGATTGAGATAATTTTTCCATCACTAACATATATGTTTTGTTTGGCAGGCTATTGATTGCTGAAGCTGAGAAGGCGGCAAAATCCCTTGAAGCTGCAGCCACAAGATTCCCATTTGCGAAATCTTCCCTCCTAGAAGCCCGAAAGCTCATATCAGAAGCCGTTCGAACCATTGAATCCATAGAAACGGAACAAACCGATTCTCAAGAGAATAACACCAACACTTTCCCTCCACCAACGCCAAACGGAATAATCTTAAACAACGGGGAGGAAGGAAAAAGCGAAGAAGGAATCAAAAAATTGAATGGAACCCATGTCTTGGAATCAGCCATACACGATGTTGAGTTCTCCTTGGAGTATATACTGAACGGTAAGGCAGTGTTTGGGAACACGATAGAGAGGGAAAGCTTCGGCGAGGAATTGAATGGGAGGGAAAGAAGTGAAGTGATTCCAATGCCAAACGGAGTAAAATCGCAGCTCGGAGGAAAGGAAACAACAGGGGATAAGCAAAAGGCCATAACCAAACGATGGGTTCGAGGGAGGCTAGTTGAAGTGGCTGAAGAAGGTTAGTTGATTACTGTAGTTGTCAAGTTATAGCTCATAATGCAGACAGTTGAGATTATTTTTTTGTACTGAAACATGCTATTCAACTAATGAAATGAATTTCTAGTTTAATTACAGGGAACTTCCGCTTAAATTATACTTTTCACCCCAAAAGTTGCACATTGAATTTTTTATTTTATTTTACGATAAGGTGTGGCCGGACCAACTTACGCGTACCTCGACTAATTACCTCAATGGGCGATTTTTAGCGTGCAATCCCATATCGGCCTGTTGCATTCAAGATTAAATTCAAGAATTAATTACTGGAGTGTTTTTCAGGAAAGTCGAACCTTGGTTGACACGGAAAAACGACACTTCCTCTTGCCAACCAGACTAACATTTCTTGGGTGCACATTAATCTCTAATGATTTATGTTTTGCAGTATTGTTTCTTAAAGTTTTTATTTGTGTGTAGAATTGGCCCAGAAATTGCCATTTTTGTGAATAGGAGACTATCCTTGAATTTTATGGGTTTTTATTAATGGGTCCTAAATTTTATGACTCATTGTTTGCTGAATACAGTTGCTGCATACTTGTTTTAGAAATTCAATAATTCTGTTGAAAATCGAAAATCACTCTATTACATGAAATCACTATAATTTTTTTATGTAATAGAAAATTTACAGTGATTTTCATGTTAGATTTTCAAAAAATTATTGTAACATAGGATTGTATGAGTTGCAATTTTCAATTTGTGGACAATTCACCGCAACGCTAAACTTTATTATGGTTGTGTTTTGGTGCTTGCTACGGCGGCCAAAGTGTGGTAACTGGCTAAGTAGGGCAATTTTTTACACAAAAGTGAAAATTTGAGGGTAATATTTCAAAAATTGAAAGTTTAAAGACTGAAATGCAATTATACCTAAATTTAGAGGTAAAAGGTGCAATTTATCCGTTTGGGCCGGGCCCAAACATTTATTTCAAACGGGCTTTAATCCGGGCCGGGCCGAGGGCCAATTGGATGGTGGTGGTTCATTTTCGTCCACCGACGAGGTTCTACCGCAATGACGATTCCTTCATTCATACCCTTCTCTCTCTCTCTCCCCCGACGGGTGTTCACCTACAACTACCTCCACCATTGCCAGATCTCCATCACTCTTCATCTCACCTTGAACTGATGATCACAACTGTATAGAAAGCGGAGGAACAAAGCTCAGATTCAAGTTGCTCGTTGATTCTTAGCATCGTTTGGGCAACACTCTGCTTGCTCTTCCACTTCGGTTTGATTATGGAGCGGGAATCTTCGGATGAAGAGGATGATCGAGAGAACTTGATCGAACAGAACGAGAGAACAGGAGAAACCAAATCGCCGCGGCGGTCGGCGTTCCACATTGACGATTTCAAGAACAGGATCGCCGGTAATCGGAGTTTGAGCTTCAATAAGAGGTACCTTTTCGCCGTTGTTCTCCCTCTTTTCATTGTCGTCCTCTATTTCTCAACGGATGTGAAGAATCTTTTCCAAACGAATGTTTCCAACGTCAAATTCGATGCTTCGATTAATCGCATGCGGGAGTCTGAATTGCGCGCTTTGTATTTGTTGAGAGAGCAGCAATTAGGGCTCTACAAGATGTGGAACCATACGTTCTCTGCTGAATTGAACCCTAGTGTAATTAACCCTGTCAATTCTACTTCCAATAACTCAAATCCCAGTTCTCAATTGCCTGTCCTTTCTTCGCCATTGTTGGAAGATCTCAAATACGCAGTGCGCAGTCAAATTTCTCTCAACAGACAAATTCAGCAAGCTCTGTTGTCTTCCCATGGATCTGGGAATTTGTTAGATTTAGCTGATAATACTTCAGATCCGAATGTTGTTGATTTCAGCGGCCTGAATAGGTGCCGGAAAGTTGATAAGATCTCATCTGAGAGAAGAACAATTGAGTGGAAACCAAGATCAAACAAGTACTTGTTTGCAATTTGCACTTCAGGGCAAATGTCGAACCACTTGATTTGTTTAGAGAAGCACATGTTATTCGCAGCTGTTCTAAACCGTCTTTTAGTTATTCCAAGCTCCAAAGTTGATTACGAATTCAGTAGGGTTTTAGACATTGATCACATAAATAAATGCCTGGGAAGACAAGTTGTTGTTACATTTGAAGAGTTTGCCAATTCCAGGAAGAATCACATGCACATAAACAAGTTCTTATGCTATTTCTCATCTCCACAATCTTGTTTTCTTGATGATGAACGTGTAAAGAAGTTGAAGGCTTTGGGGATCACCACAGGTAAGCTTGAGTCTCCTTGGGTTGAGGATGTTAAGAAGCCAAAAAAGAGAACTATTCAAGATGTCATGGAGAAGTTCTCTTCGAATGATGATGTTATTGCGATTGGAGATGTGTTTTTCGCGGATGTGGAGGGAGATTGGGTGATGCAACCAGGTGGTCCTATTGCCCACAAATGTAAGACTTTAATTGAACCAAGTCGGCTGATTATGCTTACAGCCCAACGTTTCATCCAGACATTCTTGGGGGAGAGCTTTATTGCTCTTCATTTTCGTAGACATGGCTTCTTAAAGTTTTGGTATGTTCTTCCTCTTTTTTTCATTCTATTCCCTGCTCTACTGTTTCTTGCAGAATTAGGTTTTTTAACATCTTAGGTGATGTTTGGCATGAGGGAACGAAATCGAATTTTGAATAACATCCATTCAAAATTCAATTCTATTTCCACAGAAAGCAATTTAATTACACTAAGGTAGTCTTTGGACGCATGGAATTGGAATTAGAAATGACCGCATGTTAATTTTTGTTTTTTTGCATGAGTCGATTTCTAATTCCAATTCCAACGTTCCAATTCTGTATACAACCAAAAACTACCTAAGGTAGTATTTGGAAGCGCGAAATTGGATTAAAAATGAACGCACTTGAAATTTTAGAAATTTAGACGTGCTAATATCTAATTCCAATTCCACTGTCCTAATTCCATAGAGCCAAACACTGCCTAACAGTTTCAAGCATGTGAATTATGTATTTGCATTACTTCTTGTAGCAAGTTACTCGTTCTTTTTTGCCCTTATTCCATTTCTTGTAAAGTTCCATATAGCAACAAGGAATAAAAAAGAAAAGGGGGCAAAATTTATGGATTTGAAAGTTGTATAGTGTGAACCTTTAGGATGATAAAAATTCTAGTAAAACCAGGGGCGGAGCCACCTTAGGCCGCTCAACTTTTGAAAATTTTCATTTTCACCTTATAGTTTTTTAACAAATCAATTAAAACCCTTCAAATTTTATATAAGTCCTCTCTGGTTTATATAAATATCTACCAAACATGAGAAAAAAAATAAAAATAGCCCCCATGATAATGACAGCAGAAACCCATTCCATCCTAACAAAATTTACATTAGTGTCCAAGATAGAAACAATCAGAAGAATTAGGGTTCATTTGGTTGTCTAAATTATCCTATTTTTGATTAATTGATTTAGTTTAGTTAAATCTTTAAGCCCTACTTTCCTCCAATTACATGAAATAGCATTTAAAATAGAACTAAAACGGTTAGCTAGCTAATTCAAGTGTTTTAATTATTAAAAAAACCAAACACTAAACTATAACTATTCATAAATTGACTAGTTGGAAAATACTACATTTTGCAAATTGAACGACAACCAAATGGGCTCTTATGGGTTTGTTGTTTCATCTGTTACGGCAATAATTCATGAACTCTTCCATAAAAATGCTTCTTAATATTTCTTACAGTTTTTTTTTTTTTTGTTTTTTTAGCAATGCCAAGAAGCCAAGTTGCTTCTACCCTGTTCCTCAAGCTGCCAATTGCATCAATCAGGTTGTTGACATGGCTAATGTTCCATTGATATATCTCTCGACGGATGCTGCAGAGAGTGAAACTGGCTTGCTACAATCACTTGTTGTGGCAAATGGGAAGACTGTACCACTTGTTCAGCGGCCTCCTCGTAATTCAGCTGAAAAATGGGATGCTTTATTGTACAGACATGGCCTTGAAGGGGATTCTCAGGTAAACTTGATCTTTTCCCCAGAGGGCCTGTTTGGTTGTCTAAATTACCGTCTTACTTTTTCTGAATTGATTTCTATACTTCTCCATTTAATGTTTGTTTGAATGGCTCACTTTGGTCCCCATGGTTTCAATTTCAATTTGACCACCGATTATATCAAATCTGAAAGAATACATTGTAAAGTGCAATTTGTCCGAATTGCACTTTTCACACCCGTAGTATTTTCGTCATCACTTACTCCTCCTTTGATTTAGACTTAAGTGTAATGGTAAAATAATTAACAAATTTTCGCAAATTGACAAATTTATCTTTATATCTGATCCAATCCCAAAAGAGAGAGAGAGAGAGAGAGAGACTAGACCCGGGGTTATAACGGTCAATTAATATTAAATGACTTGTATAATTTTACTTTTTGAGATTTGATTGTTAACTTTAATTGAAGATTCTAGGGTAAGTGCTTACGAAAATACCACATGGGTGTAAAGTGCACTTCAGTCGAACCACAAGGGGCAAAATGCCATTTACCCTAAAAAAAATGCCCCCAACAAATATTTGGATCCACCCCTGAATCAGACCATTAAGTTCATTTAGGTCAAGAATTTGATTAGAAAAGGGATTTATAAAATTTTCTCCACAATTTGATTTTACCGGTTCATTCATTGTTGATATTTTTTTATTTTTTATTTATTTATGTTTTTCGGTTTTGAAGGTGGAAGCTATGTTGGACAAGACTATTTGCGCTTTGTCTTCCGTTTTCATTGGTTCATCAGGATCGACTTTCACCGAAGACATTCTTCGGCTACGAAAAGATTGGGGATCGGCCTCACTCTGCGATCAATACCTCTGTCAAGGTCAAATACCGAATTTTATTGCAGGCGATGAATAAAGAGCAAATAAAGAAAACGGTTCATCTCTCCCTCTCTCTCCACATATTCTATTCCCTTTTTTTGTTCCAGACATCGGGTGATGCTGAAAATTGGTTTTTTTTTTTGGCCTGATTTTTATGAAGAGCGGGTTCCAATTGTTTAAGGTGGCATTTGTTCACATATTTTTGTTTCTGTTCTGGGTTTTCTGAGAGCAAAAAATTGAACAGACACACTAAACAAACGGGACCTCTGTATTTCTGTTCCCAAAAAAACTTTGGAGGTAGTGTTTGGGTAGGAATGGAATTGAAGCTTTGGAATGAAAGAGAGTGATTCAATTTTTAACCTTTAATTCCATGAAACCAAACGCTGCCTAAACGGGAAAAAACAAATCTTGGAACAATTCTGTTTTTGTTCGCTGATATTTGTTCTAAAAATAGGATTGGGGACAATTATGTATGTACCATTTATTTCTTGATTTATATTCCATGTAATGTATATAGACATCTGTGAAATTGGACAATTTGGGAATAATGTGATCATTAATGGAGTTCTTTGTATTCGATTTCATTGTGTTTGGTGTGTGATGGTAAATATTACCTTTTTATGTAAATGTTTTTACACTTTGCACCCTTGAAATTTTGGAGAAATCTTACTTTCATATTAAACCCTAAAGTATTCAAATCATATTAATATTGCCAAGTTAGTTTGAATCAATAATTTTTTTTTCCTTTTAATGAAAATTATCCATGTGTCAAACAGAAAATTGCATATATGGGTGAATTCTATCATAAAAATGACGGAAGGATTTACTTGACTCGATTTAGATATTTTAGGGTTTAATGTGTTTAAATTGAAAAGACAAAGGTTAAAATGAGATTTTGCAGAAACTTTAAGGGTGCAAAGTGCAAAAAGCTCTTTTATCTATTTCTATACCATTTATAGAGGTCTTGTTTTGCAATGTCTATGCTTTTAACAATTAAATATGATGAAGATAAAAATCAACCATCCCGGATCGTTCCACCTAAGCATTCCATGTGGATCAAGCGTTTAATGTGGCACGAAGCATCGATGTGGATACTAAAATTTATGCTCTGGTCGGTACAAACTTCTGATCGGTCGTATCAGCTCAGTTGACTTAGGTCGGTAAAACTCAACCATAGACAATTATACCTGAAAACCTTCTACAATCGAAGGAGTTTGACTGGTGATATTTTGGTCGTTATATCCTCCTCGGCATCCGTACACGTGTCTAGGCCGGTTCTCCATCTTCGTTGACATAACAACCCATGGATTTCTCCATCAACGCTGAAAAGCACAGACCCAAGGCTCTAATCTCTTCACATGCCTTTTTTCCTAACCATACGCCGTGTTAAGGTCGATAACCGAGCTTAAAATTCCTAATCCCCAAAACGTTAATCAGGTTTTCTCCAACAAAAGCGAGGGTGGACAGTGTTGCAAAAGTTACTGCTTTTAGAATATTCAAAATATTTGCATAATTTATCCCCGTCGGAGGGGTTTTGCCGAGCACAACCCCGGTGAGTCTTGTGCAAGAACACGCTTGAAGCTCAGGCCAGAAACCGCTCAATCCAACTCGATCACATAAAAACTCAAGGACAAGGAATTCAAGGGATTTTTACTCAAAGCAAACCATCTCAATATCATCATCAACAATTTACGTGGACTCTGATCAGACCAACTGTGGGTGTTATCCATTTTCCAACACCAACAAAATATAAATTCAATAATTAAATATAAATGGGCTTATAAAAGTTTTAGAAAAAATACATTTCTATAGAAAAATAAGAAATTTTATTTTTAATTTTTGTTATTCTGAAAATACCTTTATAAAAAAGAAGAAGTTCTAATGCCTCTCTACCCTACCCGTCGTCTACCCCCTCTCCCTTCTCTCTTTCTTTCTAACGTCACTCGTGGCTCTAACACCACACGACGACCATTGTCATTTGTGTTTCCCTTATACTACCATCACTATGTTGACACCTCCACCACTGCACGATGACCACCATTACCCCTCGGTGTCCTCACGTTGTCGTCACTACACTGATCCTGCGTGATGACCACAATCATCACTGGTCGATGTAAACGGATTTAATTTTTTAGGTCTATATTTCCACTCTGATGCCCTCACTGTCCCATGATGACACCTACCATCCTCACTCTCCTCACGTTGCCACAACCATGCTGACACCTCTGCCACCACGCAACAACGACCACCATCACAAGACAACATAAGTAAATATGATATTTTCCATGATTTGATTTTTTTTTCCTTACAATTAACTATTGATTTTGGTTTGCATCAAATGTTTGATGTGTCACTATAATTTTGATCATGTTGATTTTAATCGTGTGTTTCTAATACTATTTCTCTTAATTGTTCGAGCGATAGTGATAGGCAGTGGAGATTTTTACTGTGGTGGCAACAGTGGTGGTAGTGAATATTTACTGTAGAAAAAACAAATTGAGGATAATTTTTTTTAAGAAATATTATTTATTTATGAAATTTGATTTTTGTAAAAAAAATAAAATTAAATGAAAATATTTTGATATACAATATGGGTCTTAGGCCATTATCCGACCAGAGATAAAATGGGCTAAACGGGCCTCACAAAACTTCATTTGGGCTTTTTAACCGCCTATATCGGCCCAAATTAGGCCCGTTAGAACATCTCTTGCTTTTCTATAAGTCCCAACCAGCTGAAAAAGACGAATCGAGATTCTCTCTCTCTAGAGTTGCTTGCTTCCCAAGAGGCCGAGGAAAAAGCGCAGTTCGGAGGTCGTGAAGGGAGAGAGAGAGAGACAATGGCACCTGAACCGGAAGATGAGATCAAGGACGAGAAGAACCCTCGCCCTCTGGATGAGGACGATATCGCTCTCCTCAAAACCTATGTATGGTTCTTTTCTAATCTCTTTTTTGGTTCATCATATACCCTAATTTCAAGATTTTAGATTCATCGTAGTATGTTTTGAGTTTAATCGTCTTCTCGATCGTATTTCTTGTGAATTTTATACGGATTATTACTTGAAAATGGAGATGGGAGAGCGCTTTGAATCGGACGAATCTAGTATGGTTTACTGATGTAGTTTTCACTTAGTGGCGGATCCAGGAATTGGGTATGTAGAGGGAGCAAGAGCCAACTAATTTTGAGTAATCGTTAATAGAATATCGGAATGATGCAATTTCAATTGACTAAGGGTTCATATTCTGAAATTGTTTCATGATATTCTTATTACAAACGCTGAAGACCAACATCTTCAATATGTGTTCTGGCTTATTTTCCCCCTTGACCTCTCATTTGGTTGAAAAAATTATTATTTCTGAAAACATCCATAGTTAGTTACAAGCAGAATCAATTCTAGAACTCAAATGAGATGCTGGTAAGTTTGTTATACTTCATGGCTTATAAGTTGGTCAATTCGTCTTAGTTTTGGGGACAGTTTACCGTAGTTTTGAACCTCTCTTCTATTGGATTGCCTATTCGCAATGGTACTAATGTAATTCTGGAATTGGCTCACTGGTAAGTTTCTTTTGTTATATCTAGTTGATTCCGTTGGTTGACTAGAGAGGTCAGCAGCATGCATGAGAGTGAGATGGTTTTGGGTCTCTCAGAGTTTTTCGCATCCTCTTGTCCACGATGTTTTTGGGAATTTAGAGATAATTCAAATGTGATAAGATTTAAGAGCAAATTTTGGGGTAAAAGAAAACAATTCCAAAGTATCTTTGTTGGGTTTATGGACCTTTGGACTTTACATTGGGATGACACCGTGTGTAGCGAAGCCAGGTTGGATGACACCAAATTTTGAGATGCTATTATGCTATTTCTAACAGTACACACGTATTATTCCTTTCTGAAGGAATTACATGTCACATTTGGGAGATGGAAGTACAACTCGCATTTCCATTTCCCTACAGTTCAGCGTTTTCTGGTTTTTCTTTGTTATTACTGCATTTTCAGGCATAAATAAAATCTATTTAAGCAGTTCCGTACTACTGAACATGACTATAAATTGAAACAGTTTCCCAATGATATGAGCACACACATGTATATCTACTGTGGTTTCTTGTGAGTTTTAAATTTTGACTTGAGCATGAAACATGATAATAAATTTTGCAGGGTCTGGGACCTTATTCTAACAGCATAAAGAAGGTGGAGAAGGAAATTAAGGAAATGGCAAAAAAGATCAATGATTTATGTGGTATGAGTCTCGTGCTGTTATGGGATCTTTGGTGGATTTCGCACCTCATTTTTATGTTCTTTTTCTAGATCTCTCTGTAATATGCCTTTTCATTTCTTCTCCTTTCTGCTAAATGACTTTAGCTCCTTGAAACCCTTTCTGTCAACGAATGCATTAAACTAGAAAATATCTTTAACTAATAACCAATAAGCTTTTCTTTGTACCTGGGTCCATTTCTCTTTGTTCATATTCGATTTTCGATTTCTACTAGCTAAATGAGCGAAAGCCCTAAGGTGTTAGTGCTCATCTGTTGTCATTGGTTACCGGTTCACAATTCTTTTCTTATTGCTTGTCTTTCTAGGTACAGGTTTTTACCATTTGTTACTTAGTATCTCCTGAAAATAGCATTTATATTTCACGTATTAATACCAGGTATTAAGGAGTCTGACACTGGCTTAGCTGCACCGAGTCAATGGGATCTTGTATCTGATAAGCAAATGATGCAAGAAGAGCAACCTCTTCAGGTTTGTTTCTATCTGTTGCTAGAGAAATCATGCATAAAATTAGTAATCTATGACTATGAACCTTTTTTTGGGACAAGCAGGTGGCAAGATGTACAAAGATAATCAACCCAAACACTGAAGATGCAAAATATGTTATAAACGTTAAGCAAATTGCAAAGGTATGATCCTCAAATCATTTTTTTTTGGAAGTTCATTGATGTTTTATTCTTGTTTTCCAATTTCTTCTTGACATGATTCTCTTTCTTGCATCTGCAGTTTGTTGTTGGGTTAGGTGACAAAGTTTCACCCACTGATATTGAAGAAGGCATGCGTGTTGGGTGAGTTTCTGCACTTAATACTACATTTCATTTAACCTACTCAATATTTTTCTTGATGCCACCTTTTAGAAGCTTACAGCAATTACTAGTATATTACATCTCGTGTTCTTTTTTGCGGTGTGTGTTATCAAATGGAAGGTTGAACCTGATTTATGTTTTACCTTTTTTCTTTCTTTCTAAGTGATCTTTGGATTTATTTGCCTTACCACTATCAAAATAGTAAAATACTATATTTTCATATACTATTCTTATCCCACATTATTCACTTGTGGCGGACATAATTAGCGAATTTGATATTTTGGTTAACTAAATTGCTTTAGATGATTCTTGATCTTGTAATTTTCTATTCAGTTTACTCTCAACAAAAAATATTTTTATGTAGGTAAATACCGCATTAACTTTTTTGAACAAGATTCGAAATGAAAGTATCTTATTTATTTTTAAACCAAAACATATTCATTAATTATTTGCGCACTTATGTCTATATGTTGAATGCTTCTAAGACACTAAACGTTTGAAGCTCTCAATGTCGATGATATTTGTCTCCGCATCTACTTATTCCCTTCCTCGTAGTTCCAACTTCTCTATAATTCAATACTGTTGTATATTACTCGATGCTACATTATGGGTAATGTTTGCAATTTGATCCCCTTTTGTGTTATATTTTCACTTTGAGTTATATTGTATCTACATTATCCTATTTAGAGTTTTCTGAATTTGACCATTTTGTGGTAATTTCAGTGTTGATCGGAACAAATATCAAATTCAGATACCCTTGCCTCCCAAGATTGATCCAAGTGTTACCATGATGACAGTAGAGGAAAAGCCCGATGTTACTTATAACGATGTTGGTGGTTGCAAGGAGCAAATTGAGAAGATGAGAGAGGTGCATACCATAACTTTACTTGTTTAGTGTATCATGTACAATATGTTACCTATCTTACTAATATCTAATGAAATCTAGAAAGGTTGAGAATCATTTCCACCATGAATCCTAATTTCTTAGTTTTTTTTTTTTTTTTTTTTTAGTTTTTTATTATTTTTAATGATGTGTTAGCTTCCTACTGGATCATAATTATTTTTTTTAAAAACAAAATGTTTAGATAATTTTTCACTTTCCATACCAACTATTTTTTTTCCACCATGAATTCTAATATCATAGATTTTTTAGTTTTTAATTATTTTCAATTATGTGCTAGCTTTCCATCGGATCATATTTAATTTTTTCAAAAAAAGCGAAATATTCACATAATTTTTCATTTTCTATACCAACTTATTTTTTGCCTTCTCAATTTTTCTTCTCCTTTGCCTTCATGTTTCCACAACTCAAAAGAAGGTTTTATTACACTTAGCACTCTAAAGTTTAGTTTGAAGTACCTCTTGAACCTCATTTTTTAATTGTTATCATAATACCTGCAAAAAGTTACAGGCAGTAAAATGCTTATATTCTGTTTTGAAACTATTTTGCTCCAGGTTGTTGAGTTGCCCATGCTTCACCCTGAGAAATTTGTGAAGCTTGGAATTGATCCTCCCAAGGGAGTTCTTTGCTATGGTCCTCCTGGAACTGGTAAAACCCTTCTAGCTAGAGCTGTGGCTAATAGAACTGATGCATGCTTCATTCGTGTTATTGGAAGTGAACTTGTTCAGAAGTATGTTGGCGAGGGTGCTCGAATGGTTAGGGAACTTTTTCAGGTGATTATTTGCCTAATTATACTATGTGAAATTTCAAAAAAATAATTAAAAAAAAATTCTTATTTAGCGTTTGGTTTCAATGTTATTTTAGTCTTGGAATTGATGTAAATGAGCTCATGAAGAAACTTTACATACAATCATTTCTATCTGGGAAGATTACATTTTTGGTTCCTAAAGTATGGGGGGTGGGTGTCTATGTGGACCTTGAGGTTTGCCAAATTTCACATTTCGTCGTTCAACTTTCACATTTGTTTCAATCCTGCAAAATTAAAAACGTTGTTAGTGATTTTCGATAGAAAATGGGTTATGCTCAACACGTTACCTTCTAATGGAATATTTCATCATTTCATCAGTCACATACCTAAGACAACCTTTCCCTATCAATGATTTGTCTGAATAATGAGAGGGGGAAGGTTGAATTGTCATTCGGGGAAAACATCTTAGATTTAGTAGAGTGATAAAATGACGAAAATATACCCATTGGAAAGTCACGTGCAGAGCACAACTCATTTTCGTTTGAATTTGAAATCATTAAGAACATTTTCAATTTTGCGGGATTGAAACAAATGTGGAACTTGAGGGATCAAATGTGCAGTTTGGCAAACCTTGGGGTCTACATAGACACCCACCCCATACTTTAGGGACCAAAAATGTAATTTTCCCTTTCTATTTTCAGTTCTGAGGCTCTAGTTCCTTACAACAAAACACCACCTTCATTCTTAGCTTTGTGATGGATTTGGGCCTTAAATTTTGCAGATGGCACGGTCAAAGAAGGCATGCATTGTGTTTTTTGATGAAGTAGATGCTATTGGAGGTGCTCGGTTTGATGATGGTGTGGGTGGAGATAATGAGGTTCAACGGACAATGCTTGAAATTGTGAATCAGCTTGATGGGTTTGATGCCCGTGGTAATATCAAGGTTCTGATGGCAACAAACCGGTTAGTATTGCTATTTCAACATCTCATTCTCGTATATAACCACCTCTTTTGTGATTTATCAATAACTAGTAAGTGTTGCTTCTGCGTAAAGGCACATAATATTATTTTTATTAAAAAATAGTTTTATGGAATTTAAAATTTGAGAAATGAAATCATAATCACCAGAAAGATTATGATCTCTCCAAACATATAAGCCAAGGGATGGAAATATCTCTTCAGACTTCAATTGAATGGTTGAGATTCAGTCAACATCTCCACTAAATATATCTCAACTTTCCTATTAGAAAAAAATAATATTTGAATCCTACACCGTCGATTTATGTTATAGATTGCTAATGAATGTGAAGGAATTTTTGCTATGGTTGATTTTTGTGACTAGGAGTGCATTTTTAACATATTTTTTTGGCATTTGTGAGTTATATCATTGGTCCTTAAACTTTAGGGATAGCATTAAATAGGGCGTTACCATTCCAATTGTCTTAATGAAGTCCCTAAACTTTGAACATTGTATCAAATAGGAGGTTTATTTGAATTTGAGGATCTATGATACTGTGTTCAAAATTGAAGGACTAAATTGAGACAATTAAAAGTTTAGGAACTAGTTCTGTTTTTGTTGGGCTTTATGAATTTCCCCATATCTACATGCTTGCATCTATAACATTATATATGCATTTCTTCAGACCAGACACTTTGGACCCTGCCTTGTTACGTCCTGGACGGTTAGATCGCAAAGTAGAGTTTGGCCTGCCTGATCTGGAGAGCAGGACACAGATATTTAAGATCCATACACGGACTATGAACTGCGAGAGGGATGTTCGGTTTGAACTTCTCGCTCGCCTCTGCCCTAATTCTACCGGTAAACTCCAATTTTTTCTTGTTAAGCTGATACATAAGCTTCTCTCTCTCTCTGTTGATTTTTTTCCCTGATATACCATCTTTTTATTTTTGAATGTGTTTTTAACACTTTGCACCCTTGAAGTTTGACTACTATCTCAATTTTTTTCTGTGGTTTTAATTTGAACGTGTAACGCCCTGAAGTTCCCTAATCATCCCACTTTAGTTCAAATCATTATCCTCATTATGATTTTGGATTGCTATCCATCACATTTGAGTGTTTTTAAGGGGCTTTATGAGTTTCTCTATTCTTTTCCTTTTTCCCATTATCCCCACCCAAATATGTGTGTGTGTGTGTGGGTGGGGATGGGGGAGCGGTGTGGAAAAATTGTGGATGTGGGTGGGGGAAAGGAAGGAGGCTGGAAGTCCCTTTCAATCCCTTAAACACAATTAGGCGTTTGGACTGAAGCGGAATGATCAAGAAATTTTAGGGTACGTTCAAATTAAATTTACAGGAATTGAAGTGAGATAACGGTCAAACTTCAGGTGTGTAAAATTTTGAAAAACCCTTTTGGAGTAGATATTAGAAGCATAACCACATTCTCTTCTTCTTTCTCTCTCTTGAGTTTCCTTGGTTTCTCTCTCTCTCTCAACGCCGATACTAGAAACATTTGCACATTATCTGCCGTTTCTTCTCTCTATCTAGATTTTGAGCACTGGTGTTTTCTGTTCTAAAATTCTGACTTTTCTCAATCAGGAGCCGATATAAGAAGCGTGTGCACAGAGGCAGGAATGTACGCGATTAGAGCAAGAAGGAAGACAGTGACCGAGAAAGACTTTCTGGATGCTGTGAACAAAGTGATCAAGGGTTACCAGAAGTTCAGTGCAACCCCCAAATACATGGTTTATAATTGATCATCAATATGTTTTTCTTGACTATTTATTCCTCCTTTTAATTTGTTTTCAAATTCGGAGCTTTGTTCTCAATATGTTTTCAGTATTTTTTTCTCCTGGGATTATAGCATTTCCAGTAAAGGCAAGTCCATAGCCATGTATTTTACTAGGGGCTTAAAATAGTAGGGCTAATGGCACTTTACTTATCTGGTTTGATCGAATTGCACTTTACGACCTGTAGTATTTTTGTAAGAACTTATCCTTCTTGTGTTCAAAATCAAGAGTAATAGTTATATTTTTTTGTTAAAGTTGTCGGTTAGACCTAAAAACTTAATTTATTTAATATTGATTGACATATTCTCAGGTCAGACTGGCGCTGATAATTTCAATTTCCTTATCTCCTTGGTCGCGTGGGGTTTAACGTAAGTGTATATTTGTCATTTTGAACCACAGGCAATTGTTTATGAAATTACTAAAGGGCAAAGTGCAATTTGGTCAAACCATAGGGGGCAAAGTGCCATTAACCCAAAATAGTAACATTGGTGTTTTTTACTCTGCTATAGGCTTGTTATTGTTAACTAGCTAGTATTTTTTTGATTCTATTAAAATGCAATTAAAAGATAAGATGAAAGTAGTGGACTTTTTGAGTTGTAGTCTTGTTATTGTCCACAAGCAAAAATGACGTTTTTAATGCGGTATAATTTTTTAAAATTTTATAATTTTGAGTTTTTGATGAATTGTTTCCATTACTCTATAAAATGATGATTTGTCGTACTAAGAACGAAATTAGTTTTTTTTTTTAGTTAAAGCATTTCAATTTCACAAATTTGAGTGTTTAAAAAAAGTAGCATGATTGGGTTTATTTAGTGTAATACCATTGTTTTCTATGAAATGAAATGATGTGTTTTTATCGAAGAAATTATGTTTTTTTTTGTAGTTGTAACATTTCAAAATGTCATGATAAGCGAGATTGTAGTTTTTTCTGTGCGCTAGCCTTTAATTCTTTTACGATTTTGAGATTTTGGTCAATTGTTTTTGTTACTCTAAAAAATGATGTGTCTTAATCGGAGTATATGATTTTGTGAGTTATATCTTTTTAAAATTTCATAATTTCGATTTTGAGTATTTAAAAATAGTTGTGAAATTGAGTTTTTGTTGCTATGTTATAACTTCAGAAATTTCATGATTTTGAGTTTGTAATCAAAATTTATTCCTCATATGGTTCAAGTGTTAAAATTAAAGTGTAATGGATAAAGTTATTCAAAATTAAAATTAAAATTATTTAATATTAATCGATATTTATATTCTCATGTTAGGTTAGGCTGAGTTAGATAATATCAATTTTTTTAATCCCCTAGTTGGGTGGTGGCGGTGGCGTTAACATAATGGTACATTTGTCATTGTGAACCAATAGTAAAGGTTTATGAAAATATTATAGAGATAAGAGTGTAATTTGGTCAAAATCATATGGGGGCAAAGTGGCATTAACCCAAAATAGTAAAAATTGGTGGTTTTTCACTTTGCTATAGGCTTGTTATTGTTGTCTATTTTGATTTTTAAGCTTGTATTTTCTTGATTCTATTAAAATGCAATTAAAAAATAAGACGAGAGTAGTGGACAAAAATTCAAAATCGGGAAATTTTTACCAAAATTGCTTGATTTTGTTTATTTTTTGAAACATTCGAAATTGTGATTTTTTTAAGGGTTGGTGTTCATTACTCTCTTTGATTTCACTCCCATTACAAGTAAACATTTTCTGATGCTATATAGCACACAGAAATTAAAAGATTTTGCTTATTTTTAGAATACTCGAAACTGTGAAATTTTTGAATGGCTGACACTAATGGAACTCTTTAATTTCTGTCCTATTATCATTAAATATTATTTGATAGGGTAACGAAAGTATATGACAAAGAATTCAAAATCGTGAATTTTTCATGAGCTATAGCATATTGAAATTACTAGATTTTTTATTTTTTATTTTTTGGAACACTTGAAATCATAAATTTTTTAGGGATAATAGGTGAGAGGTCCTATATTTAGAATTTAATTGGTCAAAACTCCTAGAGGCGTTAAAAACTTTTGATTTAGTCCCATATATTTTAAAAAGGTAGAAGTCTCGCATATATAATAATCACGCGCCGGTTACATATAATTATTTTGTGTGTAATATTACTGTATTAGTTGTAAGTAATTTTTTTTTTTTTTTACATGTAAAAATTTTGTGTGTAAAAAATTTGTTTGATGTCACAAAATATATATAATTAGTTAAATGTAACTAATTATATATAATTTTTTAGTTACATGTCTCTGATATGTAATTAAAAAGTTTGATATTTTTTAATTACATGTGCCAATAATGTGTAATTTTTTAGTTACATGTCTCTAATATGTAACTAAAAAATTTAATTTTTTCAGTTACATGTTCCAATAATATGTAACTTTTTTAGTTACATGTCTCTGATATGTAATTAAAAAGTTTGATATTTTTTCAGTTACATCACAAAATATTACACATATATATGTAATTGTAACATGTAACTAAAATACATGTAATCAAAAATACTAAAATATGTGTAAAAAATAACAATTATGAAATTATAATTAACATTAGTTACATGTAACAAAATTCACTATAAAAATCTAATGTACTCACTAAGGTTCCCTACAATTCCTACAATTTTCCTTTATTTTCTGCAATTCGGGACTAAAACACAAGTGAAATCTAATTTAAAGGATTAAATCAAAACCTAATAATACAAAAAGACTTTTCACCAATTAGACTTAAAAAATGGGACTTTTCACCAATTTTTTCAAATTTGTAAAGATTAACACTCAAAATCTCCCGATTTCACTCCCATTATGAGTAAACACCATTTGATAGAGTAACGGAAGCATTTGACCAAAAACTTAAAATTATGAAATTTTTAAAGGTTATAGCATAATGAAATTATCAGATTTTAATTTTTTGAAACACACGAAATCATGAATTTTTTGAAGGATAATGCTCACAAAACTCTTTGATTTTACTCCCATTATGAGTAAACATCATTTGATAGAGTAACGAAAGTATTTGATTAAAAATTTAAAATCGTGAAATTTTCAAAAAATATAACACAATAAAATTACCCGATTTCGCTTATCTTTTTCAAACAATTAAAATCATGAAATTTTTAAAGATAAAAAACTCTCAATTTCACTACCGTTATGTGTAAACTTCATTTGATAGACTAAAAGTAGCAAATGACAAAAAATTCGAAATTGTAAAATTTTCAAAGACGCACATTGAAATTACCCGATTTTACTTATTTTTTTAAGCACTCGAATTTGTGAAATTTTTAAAGGTAATAATCACGAAACTTCCCGATATCACTTCCATTACAATTAAATATTATTTGATCGAGCATATAACAAAAAATTCAAAATCTTAAAATTTTCAATGGTTATCGCACATCGAAATTATCTTATTTGTCCTATTTTTTGAAACATTCGAAATCGTGAAATTTTAAAAAGCTAACGACAAAACCTCCTAATTTCACTCTCATTACAAATAAATTTCATTTGATAGGATAACGGAAGCATACGACGTAAAACTCAAAATCATGAAATTTTTAAAGGTTATAACACAAATTTGATTTTGCTTATTTTTTGAAACATTCGAAATCATAAAATTTTTAAAGGCTAGCACTCACTAAACTCCTCGATTTCATTCCCATTACCAGTAAAAATATTATTTGATAGAGTAATGGAAGCACTTGACTAAAAATTCAAAATCGTGAAATTTTCAAAGTATATAGCACACCAAAATTATCCCATTTTGCTTATTTTTTGAAACACTTGAAATCGTTAAATTTTGAAAGGTTAACACTTACAAAACTCCCTAAAATTTCACTTATTTAATGAGTGAAATTCATTTAATTGGGTAATGGAAGTATATGGCTAAAAACTCAAATTGTGAAATTTTCAAAGGCATGCACACCAAAATTATCCGATTTGTCTTATTTTTTAAGGGGTTAATTATACTATACCCCATATAGTTAGGTCATTTTACATTTTGTTTACCTGTAATATTTTCGTCACCATTTTATCCCCTGTAGTTAGATTTTGTTACACTTTATCTTGTGATGTAGGCCCAATTATAAGGGCAAAGTGCTAACGAGAGGGTAAAGTGCAACAAAAACCTAACGATAGGGGGCAAAGTGGTGACGCGAATACCACAGGGGGCAAAGTGCAAAATAGCCTAACCACAAGGGAATAAAATGTGATTAAACTTTTTTTTTTTTAAAACACTTGAAATTGTGAAATTTATAAAGGAAAATACTCAAAAACCTCCAATTTCAATCCCATTAAAAATAAACATAATGGCAGCAAAATTACCCGATTTTGCTTATTTTTTAAAAAAACTCAGAATCGTAAATTTTTAAAAAGTTAACACTTACAAAATCCTCCTAATTTTACCACCATTACGAGTAAACTCAATTTGATAGGGTAACAGAAGCATATAACAAAAAATTCAAAGTTGTAAAATTTTCAAAGGTCACCGAAATTGCCCGATTTTGTTTATTTTTTAAACACTCGAAATCACTCACAAAACCCCCGATTTCAATCCCATTACGTGTAAATATCATTTGATAGAATAACAGAAGTATTTTACCAAAAATCAAAAGTCGTGAAATTTTCAAAGGTTGCACATAAAAACTACCCGATTTTGCTTAATTTTTGAAACACTCTAAATTATGAAAATTTTAAAAGCTAACAGTCACAACACTCCCCGATTTCACTCTCATTACAAGTACATATCATTTAATAGAGTAACTGAAGTTTTCAACAAAAAATTGAAAATTGTGAATTTTTCAAAGGTATAATACAACGAAATTATATGATTTTACTTATTTTTTGAAACACTTGAAATCGTGAATTTTTTAAAGGGTAAGTTAAAAAAAAAACTCATATTTTACTTCCTTTGCGATTAAATAACATTTGATAGGGTAACGGAAGTACATGACCAAAAACTAAAAAAAGTGAAATTTCAAAGGCTATATAACCAAAAAAACCAACCCAATATTTTTTGTAACAATTGAAATTGTGAAAGTCTAACAATCACAAAAAACCCAAATTTCAATCCCATTACTAGTAAATCTCTTTATAGGATACCAAAAGTATATGACCAAATCTCAAAATAGAGAAATTTTTAAACCCTAACACACCGAAATTACCCGAGTTTGCTTATTTTTTGAAACACTGAAAATTTTTAAAATTTTAAAAGCTAACACTCACTAGACCCTCCAATTTCATTCTCATTACAAATAAACCTCATTTTATAGAATAACTGAAATATTTGATAAAAAACTCAAACTCGTGAAATTTTCAATGGCTATAGCATACCAAAATTGCCCGATTTTTCATATTTTTAAAGAACTTGAAATTGTGAAATTTTGAAAGTAAACCCCTCATTTTCAATCCCATTACGATTAAACTTCATTTGACAAAGCAATGAAAACATATGACCAAAAACTCAAAATCGTGAAATTTTTAAAGGATAGCACACCGAAATTACCTGATTTTGCTATTTTTTTAACTCTCGAAATTATTAAATTTTTGAAGGCTAAAACTCACTAAACTCTCATGCTTAAATCCCATTAAAAGTAAGCATTAATTAATTTAGTAGCAGAAGCATTTGACAAAAAACTCAAAATAGTGAAATTTTCAAAGGTTATACCGAAATTACCCAATTTGTTTATTTTTTGAAACACTCAAAATTGTGAAATTTTGAAAGACTAACATTCACAAACCCCTCAATTTCACAACAATTATGAGTAAACTTCATTTGATAGGGTAATAGAAGCATATGATCGAAAACTACAAACAGTGAAATTTTGAAAGATTACAACACACCGAAATTACCCGGTTTTGCTTATTTTTGAAACACTCGAAATCCTGAATTTTTTAAAGGTTAGCACTCATTACACCGACCTATTCACTCCCATTATAAATAAAAATCATTTAATGAAATTACTGAAGCATTTGACGAAGAGTTCAAAATTATGAAATTTTCGAAGGCTATATAATAGCGCACCAAAATGACCTAATTTTGCTTATTTTTTGATAAACGCAAAATCGGTGAAATTTTGAAAGGCTAAAACTAAAAAGTCCCCCCCCCCCCCCAATTTCATTCCCATTAGGAGTAAACTTCATTTGATAGGGTAATGGAATCATATGATAAAAAACTCAAAATCGTGAAATTTTCAAAGGCAGCACACCGAAATTGCTCGATTTTGCTTAATTTCTTAAATATTTGAAATCCTAAAATTTTTAAAGGCTAGCACTCACTAAAACCCATAATTTCAATCCCATGATGAGTAAACTTCATTTGATAGGGTAACGGAAGCATATAACAAAAAACTCAAAATCGTAAAATTTTCAAAGGCAAGTATGTCAAAATTACCCGATTTTGCTTATTTTTTGAAACACTCAAAATCGTTAAATTTTAAAAAGATAACAATCACAAAACTCTCAAATTTCACTGCTTTGTTGAGTAAAATTCATTTGATTGGGTAACAGATGCATATGATCAAAAACTCAAAATTGTGATATTTTCAAATGTTATAGCATGCAAAAATAACGTCATTTTTCTTATTTTTTTAAACCCTTAAAATCGTAAATTTTTTAAAAGTTATTACTCATAAAATCCCCAATTTTACTACCATTATGAGTAAATATTAATGGAAGCATTTGACCAGAAACTCAAAATTGTGAAACTTTTAAAAAATATATAGCATACCAAAATTACCCGATTTTGTTAATATTTTGAAATACTTGAAATCGTGAAATTTTAAAAGGCTAACACTCACAAAATCCCTGAATTTCACTCTCATTGCGAGTAAAATCATTTGATAGAGTAACTAAAGTATATGACCAAAAACTCAAAATTGTGAAATTACCCGATCTCACTTGTTTTTTGAAACACTTGAAATCGTAAAATTTTTAAAGATTAACACTCACTAAACCACCCAATTTCACTCCTGTTACATGTAAACAACATTTGATTGATTAACGAAAGTATTTAACTAAAAACAAAAAATCATGAAATTTTCAAAGGCTATATAGTATACCAAAATTACTTGATTTTCTTATTTTTTATTTTTTGAAACCCTCAAAATTGTGAAATTTTCAAATGTTAACACTAATCAAACTCCCAATTTCACTACTATGATGAGTAAATTCATTTGATAGGGTAATAAAAGCATATGAGCAAAAACTCATAATCGTGATATTTTCAAAGGCTGTAGCACATTGAAATTACCCAATTTCGTTTATTTTTTGAAACACTAGAACTCGTGAAATTTTTAAAGGCTAACACTGACTAAACCCCCTAATTTCACTCTCATTATGAGTAAATATTATTTGATAGAGTAACTGAAGCATTTTACTAAAAAATTCAAAATCGTAAAATTTTCAAAGGTTATATAGTACATAGAAATTATCCGTTTTGCTTATTTTTTGAAATTGACGAAATCGTCAAAATTTTAAAGGCTAATAGTCACAAAACCTTGCGATTTTACTTCTATTATGAGTTAGTATCATTTGATATTGTAACAGAAGCATATGACCAATAACTCAAAATCATGAAATTTTCAAAAGCTATAACATGCCAAAATTATCCAATTTCACCTATATTTTGAAACACTCAAAATTGTGAGATTTTTAAAGACTCGTAATCAAATAGAAATTACTCGATTTTACTTACTTTTTGAAACAAATGAAATTTTAAAATTTTGAAAGTCTAACACTCACCAAACCCCCCAATTTCACTTCCATTAAGAGTGAACTTCATTTGATAGGGTAATGGAAACATATGACCAAAAATTCAATATTATGAAATTTTGATAGGCTATATCACACCTAAATTACCTAATTTTGATTATTTTTTAAAACACTTAATATTGTGAAATTTTGAAAGGTTAACAGTTATAAAACCCCTCGATTTTACTCCCATTATGAGTAACTTCATTTGATAAGGTAGCGGAAATATATGAAAAAAAATTCAAAATCATGAAATTTTCAAAGCTTCATTACACCAAAATCACCCGATTTTGTTTGTTTTCGGAAACACTCAAAATTATGAAATTTTTACAGTCCAACACATTAAACCCATCGATTCACTCCCATTACAAATAAACATCATTTAATAGAATAACTGAAGCATTTGGTAAAACACGAAAAATCGTGAAATTTTCAAATGCTATATAGCACACCAAAATTACTTGATTTTGCTTATTTTTTGTGAAACTCTAAATTATAAAACTTTGAAAGGCAAACACTCACAAATCCCCACAATTTCGTCCCATTAGGAGTAAATTTAATTTGATTGGTTAATGGAGGCATATGACAAAAAATTCAAAATCGTGAAATTTTCAAAAGTTAGCACATTGAAATTGTCCAATTTTGCTTATTTTTTGAAACACTCTAAATCATAAAATTTTTAAAGGCTAACAATCCCTAATTTAACTCCCGTGATGAGTAAACTTAGTTTGATAGGGTAACAGAAGCATATGACGAAAAACTATAAATCGGGAAATTTTCAAAGGCAAGCACACTGAAATTACCCGATTTTCCTTATTTTTTAAACATGCGAAATCATTAAATTTTGAAAGTCAAACACTCACAAAACCCCCTAATTTTATTGCCGTGTTGAGTAAAATGCATTTGATTGGGTAAGGGAAGCATGTACCAAAAACTCAAAATTATGAAATTTTCAAAAGTTATAGCACACAAAAATTACCGGATTTTTTTCTTATTTTTTTAAACACTCGAAATAGTGAAAATTTTGAAACTATAGCACACCGAAATCACTTGATTTTGCTTATTTTTTGAAACACTTGAATCATGAATTTTTTAAAGGCTAACAATCATTAAACCCACCGATTCACTCCCATTAAGAATAAACATCATTTAATAGAATAATGGAAGCATTTGATAAAAAAACTCCAAATTGTGAAATTTTCAAAGGCTTGCACACCAAAATCACTTGATTTTGTTTATTTTTTGAGAAACTTGAAATCGTGAAATTTTGAACGAGTAACACTCAGAAATACCCCCAATTTCACTCCCATTACGAGTGAACTTCATTTGATACGGTCATGGAGTCATACGGCCAAAAAGGTAAAATCGTGAAATTTTCAAATTGTCCAGTTTCGTTTATTTTTTGAAACACCCAAAATCGTAAAATTTTTAAAGTATAACATTCACCAATCCCTTTAATTTCAATCCCGTAATAAGTAAACTTCATTTGATAAGGTAATGGAAGTATAAGACCAAAAACTCATAATCGTGAAATTTTCAATGGTCAACACACCGAAATTGCCCTATTTTGCTTTTTTTTTTTTTTTTTTGAAACACTCAAAACTGTTAATTTTTGAAAGGTTAACACTTATGAAACCCCTTAATTTCACTATTGTGTTGAGTAAAATTCATTTGATTGAGTAACGGAAACATATGACCAAAAACTCAAAATAGTAATATTTTCAAAGGCTATTGCACACAAAAATTATCCGATTTTTATTATTTTTTAAACATTCGAAATCAAGAAATTTTTAATGATTATTACTCACAAAACCCCTGATTTAACTACCATTATGGGTAAATGTAATTTGATAGAGTAATGGGTCCATTTGGCTAGAAAATTAAAATTGTGAAATTTTCAAAAGATATAGAACACAAAAATTACTCGATTTTGCCTAGTTTTTGAAACACTCGAAATCGTAAAATTTTAAAAGGTTAAGACTCACAAAACAACCTAATTTTACTCCGATTACAAGTAAACATCATTTGATAGAGTAACGAAAGCATATGACCAAAAACTTAAAATCGTGAAATTTTTAAAGGTTAGCACACCGAAAATTACCCGATTTCGATTATTTCTTGAAACACTCAAAATCTTGAAACTTTTAAAGGACAACACTCGCTAAACCCTCCGATTTCAATCCAATTACATGTAAACAACATTTGATAGATTAAAGAAACATGTAACAAAAAACTCAAAATCGTGAAATTTTCAAAAGTTTTGAAATTACCCATTTTTTCTTACTTTCTGAAACCCTCAAAATCATGAAATTCTAAAAATATAACAGTTACCTAACCCCCAATTTAACTTCCATTAGATGTAAAATTCATTCATTACTTAGTTACTTTTGTTACATACTTAGTTTATATGTTAATTTAATTACTTTTTAAAAAATATCATAAAAAATATTAGAATATAAATTAGTTAATTAATTAGTTTAGTTGTTAATTTAGTTATTTTTTAAAACCTAAAAAAAAAAAACATGTACTAACTAAATTATAATTTAGTTAGTTAATTAATTAGTTTAGTTGTTAATTTAATTATTTTGTAAAACATCAAAAAAATATTAAAATATAAATCATAATCCCATAATATTAGAATAACAGCAGTGAACGATAATTTCCTTTGACCGTTCACGTTTTGGATCCGGGGATCATCCCTGGGTCCAAAATGTGTGTGTGTGTATCTATATATATATATATTTTCATCTGTAATTTAATTATTTAATTTATTACATAGTTATTTTAATTATTTAATTTGTTAGTTAACTAGTTCTTTTAATTTAATTTGTTAGTTTAGTTGTTCAATTTGTTAGATAATTGGTTAATTAATTAGTTTAATTTTTAAATTTTTTTGTTAGTTAGTTTCTTTTTTTAATGTGTTTGAAAAAAGTATTTTATTATTTAAAAAAAAAAATATTTTTTAGTCTTTCAATTAAAATCAAATTAATTGAATATATGGAATTGATATTAATTTGATGTCGAATTTATATTCTATTCAAAGTTAAGGTTAATTAAATTAAAATTATAAGGATTGAAAAATATACACGGTGAGAGATCTGTATCGTTCAATGAGACGTCACTGATTTTTAGAAGACAAATTCACATACTTTTTAGATTCAATAGTCTGTTACTCTTCACGGTGGGTTGCAAGGATGCGAGAGAAATACAGTTATCGTGTGAACCAGTCACAGGTTATGGTGGACGGATGCAGATAATATAATATTCCAATAGTGTGTCAATTGGCTAAAACAATGCCAATAGATACGCCGACATAACCTTCAGATGGCGTTGCATCGCTACCGCGAAGAAAATAAACGAATGCAAATTCAAATTTTTCGACACGAGCTTGAAACGACGACTCGTAAAATTACGACACGTGAGCGTCTCGAACAAGGTTTGTTTGCCGAAGCGTGTACTTACATGAGATGCGCGAAGAATATGTGACATTTAGCTGAGTCCTTTACAATTTCTTGTCGACCAATATCGGAGTATTTAACTATCCTGTAAATAGTAATCTTCACGGATGCAGTAATTAGAACGTTTCTTGCATCCTTCAAGCAGTTGTTAAATACCTCAGCGTAATTGGTCGTCATCACTCCCCAACGCTTGCCATCGTCGTGTGCCTTGGTTCATTTGTAGACTTCAATGCTATCCAACTACCTATGTGCCTCAACATCAATTTGTTTTATCTCTTGCATGATTGCATTGTATTTTTGAATTTGGTTCGCAGCACCTGCATTTCAAGCAAGATCTTTCATGTTGATTTTTAACGATCGTGTTGAAATTGCTGCAAAGGTGCTGCAAACAAAATTGGTGATATCGGACGGGCTCGTTCGGTGGATTAAGCCATATGTTGTTATTCGCACTGAGAATGGTCGCGTGTCTGTCAGATATCAATGTCACCTCAAGACAATCTTTGACAATATGATGCTTAAGCATGTAGATGAACTATCGCCAGCAGCAGTAGTCCTTATTCGGTACGACGGCGAAAGTCAAATGATAGCACTTGTTGGACAACGTTATTCTAATGGCAATTAAGATCTTCCCCTCGTATTTACCATACAAGTGAGTGCCGTCAATCGTGACAATAGGTCGATAATAATACCATCCTTCAATTGAAGGTTTGAATGCCCAAAACATCATGTCAAACCTCACGTAGCTAGGCATATCAGTCGGAACAATGCTCTATTTGATAATCGTACCCAGATTGTAGTGTTGCAATGCGACCATAAATTTTGGCAACTTTTGATTCATCCCAATCTCCAAACACGGTCTCGATGGTTTTAGATCTGGCCAACCAAGCTTTTCGATAGGAGATGGTGAATCCCTAAGAATTTTTCACGTAAGCCACAATAACACTCATTTTTAATTTTGGATCATGTTCGACTTGTGCAAGTATTATGTTCGAAATCAAACCAGCATCCAAATTTTTATGATCTAAGGCTGTATGATTATAAAAACATGTGTGCTGACCCTCGTACTGCGTAATCTGAAACATACTGTGGCTTTCTTTGATAATCGTCTGTAACCTCCAACCGCATCCATGTAGGCATTTAACTACCTAAATCTTCTTGGTCGATTGCACCACACCATACTCTTTGTTCTTCATGATATAGTAATATTTCATGGTTTGTTGAACATGTTTCTTGTCATTAAAGACCATACCGATACAAAATTCGTCCATCTCTGGTGTCCAGAATTTTTTTCGCAACTTCGGCTCGTATTTCGCCATGTTATCGTCATCACCCCACTCCAAGCTATTGAAAAATGGAATAACCTTGTCCAACTCAAATTGCTGACTCTAACTCCTTTGCCCGCTAGGCCCAACATCTAGATCTTCGTTCTCATCCCCATCATCCTCTTCTAGCTCCAACGCAACATCCGCATCTAACTCTTCTTCTGACACACCATGACTATCAACTGTATCAAATTCACTACCATAATTATTTGCGCTTGGCGAAAAATGGTGATGTGGAAGAATGGAACTGGTGCCATGATCACCGTCAATCATACTATGCGAATGCTCTTATCTGGAATGTAAGGGTGGGACGGTGTAATTAGACTCAACTAATTGGGGGTGCGACATGGGAATACTGTGGGAATGATATTATTTTGGACTGTATGGGGGTCAAACAGTATAATTAGACTGGAATGCTTGGGAGTACGACAAAAGAATATTATAGCTGAAAAATGTAGGGTCCGATTGGGTATTTTAAGGATTAAAACTCTAAGTCATTAAGTGGGTAGAATGATCAGTTTGGGGGAAAACATTCAGACTATGATCTATTGCTCATTCTGCTTCTACATACACCTCAACAGTAAGAAGCGATGGTATGTAAAGAGGTAACTCAAGTATTTGGTTTAATGCCAAGTCGTCTTCAATAGAAAACAAAGTATATTTAAAATTCCCTCCTAAAAGAGTCATCGGCATCCTACATTTTAATTTCAAATTTCCAGTAGCCTCATCCTTAAGAACACACGGTTTTAGCATCTCAATTAATTTATTCAAAGTTGTTCTCCTACGGACAACCAAAATTTTTACTGATAATGTACTGTAAGAAATCCTGAACTTGGTACCTTCCAATATTCTACCACCCCAATACAATAACAACCGAACGTGATCTATTTCAAGCGGTTATCATTTCACAAGCTAGAACAAAACAAGAAAATATTATCGTCAACCAAAACTTAATTACAAAAGTATGTTCATATACCAATTGTTTATAGTGTTCATTTTTTATATTCCATGTCAAGTTAACATTTTTTATAATTTATTTTCAATCCTTAGCATTTTACTGATTTTTAATTTATTCAATAATTATTTTAACTTTAACTCTGAAAGACTAAAATATATTTATTTAAAAATAATAAAATAATTTTTCCAATCATATTAAAAAAATTAAACTAAGTAACAAATTAAACATTTTTTAATTAAACAATTAAATTAAAGTGAACGATTTTTAATCAAATATTTTTTAATTAAACAACTAAATTAAAAAATTAAACTAACTAACTAACATTTTTTTTAAAAAAAATAATATATTAATTTATATTTTCCCACACATGTGTAATTTGCTCAAACTTTGAGGGACCAAAGCGCAAAATTTTTAATTACACATTTTTTTGTTAAACAAGTAAATTAAAAAATTTAACGAACAATCTTTTTAAAACAATATATTAATTTATATTTTTCCACATGTGTAATTTGCTAAAATTTGAGGGGCCAAAGTGCAATTTTTAAAGTTTGACAACTTGGAAAAATATGAATTTTAATAAATTGTTAGTTAATTTGAGTTTAAATTTTATCGGTTAGGCGTTTGTAACAAATTAAAACTCGTTATATATACTTAACAAATTAAATTTATATTTTGAAAATATTATTTTATATAAGTTTAATATTTTATATTTTTCTAATTTGTCAAACTTTTAGGGGATAAAATGTATTTTTTTTAATTAAACAACTAAATTAAAAAATTAAACTAACTAACTAATATTTTTTTTAAATAATATATTAAAATTTATATTTTGATTTATATTTTTCAATTTGTCAAACTTTAAGGGGTCAAAGTACATAGTTTTTAATTAATTTTTTTTTTTTATCAAACAACTAAAATAAAAAATTAAACTAACTAATGAACAATTTTAACTAAATTCAAAAATTAAAGTAACTAATAATTTATTTGAAAACAATATATTAAAATTTATATTTTTCTAATTGTCAAATTTTGAGGGGTCAAAGTACATATTTTTTAATTAAATAATTAAATTCAAAAATTAAACTAACTAACTTACAATTTTTTTTTAAAATAATATATTAATTTGATTTCCTACACATGTAAAAGGGGCCAAAGTGTAATTTAACAACTAAACTAATCAACAAATTAATAAATTAAACAACTAAACTAACAAATTAATTTAATTAACAAAACAAACAAACTGATTAACAAATTAAATAAGTAAAAAACATACTAATTGTGGGATTGTGATTTATATTATATATATATTTTTTTTTTATGTTTTACAAAATAACTAAATTAACAACTAAACAAAGTAATTTACTAACTAATTTATAATAAATAATATAAATTTTATAGAATATTAAATTTACTAATAATTAATTTACTAACTAATTAATTTGCGATAATTGTAAAATAATATATGAAGATTAAATTTAATAATTTATAACCATGAGATATAGCACATTGGTAAGACATATAGGACTAAAAAAAAATATATCATACCTATTTGTTCTACTAAAATCTTAGTTGCTCTTGAAACATGATAATTAGGACATATAAACTAATTAATTTGAAATAATTAGTTTATATGTTGCAGCACACCAAATATATGAATTAATTGATTAACTAACTATTTTATTATTATTATTTTGATGTTTTAAAAAATAACTAAATTAACAACTAAACTAATTAATTAACTAACGAACTAATTTTTTTATTTAAAAATTTTATAATTTATATTCTAATATTTTTTATGATGTTTTTTAAAAAATAATTAAATTATCATCTAAACTAACTACGTAATAAAAGTAACTAACTAATAAATTAAATAATTAAAGAACTACAAAACATACTAATCAAACCAAATTAACAAATAAATTAAACAAAACAAACAAAAATAAATTTACCTTTAGTAGGAGAAAGAAATTCTAAAGTGCAGTTGTAAAAAATCCTTGATGAACAACCCCGTCAAAAGAAAAAAATTGGCAACTAAGTAAGGAAGGAAGAAGAGGAAATAAATTTTCCCAATCAACAAAAAAGAAGCTCAGAATCGGTTTTGAGCTAAGTGGAACTGTTGCTTTCACAATCGGTAAAAACAAATGACAGTGGTGTAATATATATATAGTTCGGACCCGGGGATCATATCCCTGGGGCCAAAATCCAAAACTCAGAACGGTCAAAGGAAATAATCGTTCACTGTGTTGAATGGTCATTTCCTTTGACCGTTCAACTGACAGCCACTGCACTGTTGCAGCGACTGTCCTCAGTAACGGGCAAAAATGCCTGTTCCCAGTTAATTTTTTTTTTTTATTGATTTGGGACTCGGGGATGTGATCCCCGGGTCCCTATGTACAAAATTAAAAAAAAAAAATCATAAAAAAATTCGTTTACTCGGTGTTTCGAACACCGAGTACACGATGGACCTTTTTTTGAGCCCGGGGATCACAACCCCGGGTAGAATTAGTTTCGTAAATGAGTTAAAATTCAATCGTTTTCAGTATTTTTTTTAAAACTATAATTAAATGTTAAACAACTCATTTTTCTTATATTAAAAACCATTTAGTATTTTATTTTTCTTATATTAAAAATTCAAAACTCAAATCAAACTTTGTTTTAAAGAAAAATAATTAGAAATGGATAATTACAAGATCGATCCCTGTGATTCGACACCTTACTTGAATATCGTATTACATCAGTATCACGGTACCAAATTAAGGATATTATTTTTGAGTTATCAATCAAGTTACATTTAGTACGTTCATATAATTTGTGCTATTATCAACACTAATTAATTGTTATCAATTTCTTTTTTATTAGATGTTATATTTAACACTCATGGGCACACATATTGTAGTGATGTTATATATAATATTTACATCACACTTAATATTATATATAATATTTACATGAACCCTAATCGAGAATTCCAAAAAAAAATAAGAAAATTATATCTCATTTTGAAGATCATGATTTATAAATCATTTTGGTGTAAAAAAATTGTTGAACAACAATCACAAGTTAGAGAAATTGTGAATTTTGTTTTCAGTTTCATTGGTAGTTATTACTATATATGTTTTCATGTTTTTAGGATGATAACACATAAATAAAAGGTAATAATTTATTAATAGGGATAAATTAATCCGCGGAATGACAATAGGACTGATCGGTTAAAAAAACGGTCGAATTTGATTGGTAATTTCAATATTTATTTAGAAATTGGTGGTGATCGCCCCCTCGTTTAAAAACATATTGTTATTTTTATTTTTATCATCTATTTGGCCCAAGTGGGACTCAAGTCAATCTTGGCCTTTACTTTGTAGGATGGAAAAAAAAAAAAACAAGACAACAGCAAATGGGTGGTGATAGCCCCCTCGTACAAAAACACAAATTGTCTTGTTTTTTTTTTCCATCCTACAAAGTAAAGGCCAAGAATGACTTGAGTCCCACTTGGGCCATTATCTGAAAATTTAGATGAAAATAGATGATAAAAATAAAAATAACAATATGTTTTTAAACGAGGGGCGATCACCACCCATTTCT
The DNA here is from genome assembly GCA_016647705.1 of Eucommia ulmoides. Classification (NCBI taxonomy): domain Eukaryota; kingdom Viridiplantae; phylum Streptophyta; class Magnoliopsida; order Garryales; family Eucommiaceae; genus Eucommia; species Eucommia ulmoides. The sequence continues at coordinate 536,772 of CM028338.1, forward strand.
AAATAAATATTGAAATTACCAACCAAATTGGACCGGTTTTTTTAACCGATCAGTCCTATTGTCATTCCGCGGATTAATTCATCTCTATTAATAAATTATTACCTTTTATTTATGTGTTATCATCCTAAAAACAAGGAAACATATATAGTAATAACTACCAATGAAACTGAAAACAAAATTCACAATTTCTCTAACCTGTGATTGTTGTTCAACGATTTTTTTACACCAAAATGATCTATAAATCATGATTTTCAATATGAGGTATAATTTTCTTATTTTTTTTGGAATTCTCGATTAGGATTCATGTGAATATTATATATAATATTAAGTGTGATGTTAATATTATATATAACATCACTACAATATGTGTGCCCATGAGTGTTAAATATAACATCTAATAAAAAAGAAATTGATAACATAAATTAATTAGTGTTGATAATAGCACAAATTATATGAACGTACTAAATGTAACTTGATTGATAACTCAAAAATAATACCCTTAATTTGGTACCGCGATACTGATGTAATACGATGTTCAAGTAGGGTGTCGAATCACAGGGATCGATCTTGTAATTGTCCATTTCTAATTATTTTTCTTCCTTTAACGAAAACAAAGTTTGATTTGAGTTTTGAATTTTTAATATAAGAAAAATAAAATACTAAATGGTTTTTAATATAAGAAAAATGAGTTGTTTAACATTTAATTATAGTTTTAAAAAAGATATTGAAAACGATTGAATTTTAACTTATTTAAAAAACTAATTCTACCCGGGGTTGTGATCCCCGAATACTAGAACCCCGGGCTCAAAAAAAAGGTCCGTCGTGTACTCGGTGTTCGAAACACCGGGTAAACGATTTTTTTTTTTTTTTTTTTTTTTTACATAGGGACCCGGGGATCACATCCCTGAGTCCCAAATCAATAAAAAATTTTTAACTAGGAATGGGCATTTTTGCCCGTTCCTGAGGACAGTCGCTGCAACAGTGCAGTGGCTGTCAGCTGAACGGTCAAAGGAAATGACCATTCAGCACAGTGAACGGTTATTTCCTTTGACCATTCTGAGTTTTGGATTTTGGCCCTGGGGATATGATCCTCGGGTCCGAACTATATATATACCGCACCACTGTCATTTTTTTTTACCGATTGTGAAAGCAACAGTTCCACTTAGCTCAAAACCGATTCCGAACTTCTTTTTTACTGATTGGGAAAATTTATTTCCTCTTCCTCCTTCCTTACTTAGTTGCCAAATTTTTTTCTTTTGATGGGGTTGTTCATCAAGGATTTTTTACAACTGCACTTTAGAATTTCTTTCTCCTACTAAAAGTAAATTTATTTTTGTTTGTTTTGTTTAATTTATTTGTTAATCTGGTTTGATTAGTATGTTTTGTAGTTCTTCAATTATTTAATTTATTAGTTAGTTACTTTTATTATGTAGTTAGTTTAGATGTTAATTTAGTTATTTTTGAAAAAACATCATAAAAAATATTAGAATATAAATTATAAAAATTTTAAATAAAAAAATTAGTTCGTTAGTTAATTAATTAGTTTAGTAGTTAATTTAGTTATTTTTTAAAACATCAAAAAAATAATAATGATAAAATAGTTAGTTAATCAATTAATTCATATATTTGGTGTGCTGCAACATATAAACTAATTATTTCAAATTAATTAGTTTATATGTCCTAATTATCATGTTTCAGGAGCAACTAAGATTTTAGTAGAACAAATAGGTATGATAATTTTTTTAGTCCTATATGTCTTACCAATGTGCTATATCTCATGGTTATAAACTATTAAATTTAATGTTCATATATTATTTTACAATTATCCCAAATTAATTAGTTAGTAAATTAATTATTAGCAAATTTAATGTTCTATAAAATTTATATAATTTATTATAAATTAGTTAGTAAATTACTTAGTTTAGTTGTTAATTTAGTTATTTTGTAAAACATAAAAAAAATATTAGAATATAAATCATAATCCCACAATTAGTATGTTTTTTACTTATTTAATTTGCTAATCAGTTTGTTTGTTTTGTTAGTTAATTTAATTTGCTAATTTAGTTGTTTAATTTGTTAATTAGTTGATTAGTTTAGTTGTTAAATTAAAAATTGCATTTTGGCCCCTTTTACATGTGTAGGAAATAAAATTAATATATTATTTTTAAAAAAAATTGTAAGTTAGCTAGTTTAATTTTTGAATTTAGTTATTTAATTAAAAAATATGTACTCTGACTCCTCAAAGTTTGACAATTAGAAAAATATAAATTTTAATATGTTGTTTTAAAATAAATTATTAGTTAGTTTAATTTTTGAATTTAGTTAAAATTGTTCATTAGTTAGTTTAATTTTTGAATTTAGATGTTTGATAAAAAAAAAATTAATTAAAAACTATGTACTTTGACCCCTTAAAGTTTGAAAAATTGAAAAAATATAAATCAAAATATAAATTTTAATATATTATTTTTAAAAAAAATACTAGTTAGTTAGTTTAATTTTTTAATTTAGTTGTTTAATTAAAAAAATATACATTTTGTCCCCTAAAAGTTTGACAAATTAGAAAAATATTAAATATTAAATTTATATAAAATAATATTTTCAAAATATAAATTTAATTTGTTAAGTATAATATATAACGAGTTTAATTTGTTACAAACACCTAACCGATAAAATTTTAAGTGTAGATTCATTGATTGATTCTAGTGGATATCTACTGTTTGATTCTACTGGATATCTACTGATTGATTTTGAGTGGATATCCATTGATTGTTTTTAAGTGGATATCCATTGCTTGTGTAATTTTTTTAAGTTGAATTTCAAATTTTGCATAATTTATGTTTAAATGGATTTTCACTTTTTTTTTTCTTTTTTTTTTTTTTTTTTTTTTTTTTTTTTAAATATTGATTTTTTTTTTTTTTTTTATTTTTTTAAAGAAATACCTCATATTTTGAATTGTTGATTTATGTGGATAAATTTGAAATGTGTTGTGTGGTTTTGATTGATGGAATAATTATGCGTTTCAACTATTTGGTTGCTTGATACGTGAAGTAAGAGATATGAAATTAAATTAGAATTATGACAGGGACGCATTCCAGAATCTACAACGCCAGGTTGGAGCATACACCGACAACGGCTCTTCCCTGGAATCTCATTTACACTCAGGGAGGAGCGAGGAGCCTTGCAAGGAAGTGCCGCTATGAGCTCTGCGTCATGCCTTCGGCGATCAGTTTTAGGGATTCAGCCATTCACCTCGACCGGCTCTCATTTTCATCTTGTTTCCTCTCCAGGACTCCACGGATCTCTACTCTCCTTTACCAACTTACCGCCGCAGGCCTGACAAAGGCCCGCGGGCTTCGCCAAATGGGCCCAAATGCCCAAGCCCAACGATTATCTCCTAAACGCCCTGGATTATCAGCTAAACACAGAGTTTTGACTAATTAATCGTGTTTAGGCCCGACTAATCATCTCCAACGCCTATATATATCGGGGATTATGTAGGCCCGAGGGACGCTTGAATACATTTAGATTACGCGTGAGTTCATTTGTTTACTTTCTATGTTCTGTACCTTTTCTCTCTGAGAACTGATTACCACGCCGGAGGGGCTTCACCGGGACAAACCCCGGTCTGAGCCTTCTGCAGGTACACTTCCTAAGAAGAAGGATTCTGGACACAGTAGGTCAGTCCTCCCAGGACCCAGCACAGCTCACGCGAGAACTTTTCAACCGACGACTCCATCTCAGTAGGAGAACCCACCTGCCATCTAACTGAACCATACTTGAGGTGTGTACTATTTTTATGCACCAATAGTTTGACGCCGTCTGTGGGAACTGAACAAAAAGCCTTCCCTTGATCACTGCTCTCTGCTCAGCTGAGCTTAAGTGATCACAAGGTCCAGTCAGATCGACCCAAAATAGAAGAACGAGAAGACATGTCGACAAATCTAAGCGTATACCCACCAGCTCCCACCAACGAGGATAACTACCCCCCATGGTCAGGTAGGACCATCCACTCTGCCACTTGGGGCTGCAGAACAGAACTCAGGAGCTGTGGAGGCATCTCGGGTTGATCTCTTTGAACGCCAAATGCAAGAGTTCAAGTCAAATATGCAACTCATCCTCGCGCGCTTGCTACCGCCCCCTGCTCAGGGTGGACCAACCCTCCAGCCCGTAACGCCCAAGGGGCTACCTCAAGACCGCGATGTTTTCGTGGACACTCCAAATGGGCAAGAACCTGAGGGCCACCCTCCGCCTTGCAACCTTGAGTTTGTAGGACAGGAGAGGGCCCCCTCTGAAATATCGAGATCTCCACCTCCCCTGCCACGCGAATTTGTGCCAAGGGATATGTCGGTGTCCCCTAATGGTCGTGTTTTTCATCGGCCTGCCATGTCTGATCATAGAGGTCGGCGTGATCGTGAGGTTGACTCTTACTCACCTCCCTCCCATCACCCTGCGGCCTGAGCTGTGGACAATTGAATCCAAAGATAGCCTCAAGTAGGGGAGGCTATGGAGCGTCACTTGGCCAACATGGAAGCCCATATCCAGGAGGTGTAAGGAGGTTAGGTAGGACCGGGTGTTATTCCGGAGGTGAATTCTCCTTTTGTGGATGAGGTTCTGGAAGAAGTAGCATTAAGGCACTTTACCCAACCCCAGATGAGTCCGTATGATGGGACCTCAGATCCCGTTGACCATCTGTCTATGTTCAAGTCTCATATAGATATGTAGGTGGCCTCTATAGCTTTGCAGTGCAGAGCCTTTCCTATCACCCTTATAGGTGTTGCAAGATCGTGGTTCCAGAGTTTTAAATCTCTGGGTGATTACGTTGAGCGTTTCAACCGCGAAGCAAATTTGTGCGATGACTTTCTTGACGCTGTTGCGCTAAATAACTTTGTTGACGGGCTCCAGCATTAGAGATTATCCTACAATCTCTGCTCTAACCCTACTCTCACACTTGATCAAGCTCTAGACCGTAGGACTAGATTCCATGGTGCTGACCTCCGTGCTTCAGGAGAGGGCAGGCAGGAGAAAACAAGCCGAGGGAATTATGAAATGAAGGTTCGAATATAGCCCAAGACTCGAGAATATTACGAGCTGAAGGGAGGTTTAGACCCCTGCCCGGAGACAGGAGGCCACTTCCTCTTCCAGGGCATCACCAACCAGAGTTCACCCCGCTCATGACCTCAGTGGCCACCGTCTTCATAGAAAACTTAGGGCAAGACTTCTTCCCTCCTCTGTCGCCCCTGAGGAGAAGGCTGGTCGGGAGATCGATGACCCAATAGTGTGAGTTCCACCAAGACCGAGGTTACTCCATAGAAAACTGTTTCCAGTTTTGGCAAGAGATTGAAACTCTTATCCAAAGAGGCTATCTCCGGAACTACTTCCGGAGAGGAAATCAGGAGTAGCCTGATGGGGATGAACCACAGGGAGAGCCCCGGGCCTAGAAAAGAAGCGGGAATCGCAACTATCCACTGCCTCGGGGGTCTGAGGCTGGAGAGAATTACCAACGCGTGGATGGTGAAATTAACCACATCCACAACGGATTCAACTTTGGATACATATAGAGTCACTAGGGTCACACGTCCGGCACATACGATTTTGAAATATAAAAGAATGTGCCGCTCAGGCACCCGCAGAATGCTGACTAGCTGAAGTACAACTTCTGTAGAGATGATCCACTTTTGTGAACAACTTCTAGTTTGTACAAAGTGTTTTAGTTTTTCTTATTCAAATAAAGAATGCGTTTTGTGCAATGTGCCGTGCGTTTTCTCTGGTCAACGGCATTCCGACCCCCTGAGCCGCGTCCCGGCTCTAGGACTCGCGAGTGATTCTCCACAGTTACATTCTGACCCCCTGAGTCCTATCTTGGCTCTCAACGTCGCGAGTGGTTCTCCACGGTTGTATTCTGACCCTCTGAGTCTTATCTCGGCTCTCGAAGTCGTGAATGATTCTCCACAGTTGCACTCTGACCCCCTGAGTCGCGGATAATTCTCCACCTAATGTCCCGACTCTCGGTGTCATAAGTAACTCTTCGCAAGTCTCATCCCGGCGATCAGAGTCGAGGGTGACAACCAGACCCTCTCCGAAAGTCAATAGTCCATACCCGGGGACAGACTTAGGTCATCCACCAAGGGTGGGGCATTGATTGGGTCTGAGAGCCTGCAGCTAAGTATCTGTCCCTACCAGTCGACTATGAGTCCGATGTTCTAAAAGGGAAGGTGTTCCTGGATGGACTAAATGGAGATAACCTGAAAGGGTTCTTGAATGAGCCTGACTAAGGAGAACTCCCTGATTACCGGCCACAAGGATCCAACCACCGTGTTGCACCCCTGTGGACCGAGAGGATCAGGCACCTTGGGAAACCCTACTCCTAAGTCCATCACACGATATACTTGCAATCAACTTGTGTACCGGACTGAGGGGCTAGTGGTCTATGGGCCTGGGCAGAGATGCGAGAAATTTTCAAAATTTACAACTCCGAAAACAGGATCAAGTAGAAAAGCGATTTAGCAAAAACGTCGAGAAAAAATAGTAGACTCCGAAGTACCCTGACTATGCTGCTCTGAAGCTTACATGCTAGTGTGCAGAAAAACAGGAATAAGTGAAAATGAGTCTACAATACCGAGGGTACTGAAAAAGTGATGGTTTGAGCTCAGTCCTCTCCGCCCTCGTTGCGAGGGGCGTCTGTGCGATGAGAAATGGAGTCAATCTCGCCCTCTTTGGGAGCCCACTCGTCAGCACTGTCCACATTGGCGTCCTTGTGCGTGGCACCATCTAGGGGTTCAGCCTCAGTGTCCCGTAGTTGGAACCATCGGGTTTGATAGGCATTACTCTACCGTGCTACCCCTAGCCGGCAGGGTCCAGGTGGCGATAGGTACCTCCCTGTTGCGTTACTCCCGGGCGGCATGGTTCAAATGGCGACCGGCACCTGGCTCTGCCCTCCAAGTGTCTAAACTTGTGCAGGGAGAGAAAACTCTCCAAGTGCCCAAAATTGTGTGAGGAAAAAAATTTCTTTCAAGTGTTCAAAATATTCCCCACAGAATGTTAGAGGTGCAAGATGAGTGGAGCTCAAACTAGAAGAGGTGTAAAGTGAAAGGTGAACTAAAACTCTTAAAATTCCAAAATAATCCAAGTGTTTGAAATATACTTGGGAAAAGTACAATTTAGACCATTTAACTATTGACACATTTCTAAGTGGTCCCTCTAAATTTAAACGTTTCATTCAAAACCCTCTACGTATCATAACGTTTCAAAATGACCATTCTGTTAAAAAATTCGTTAAAACTAACGGAATTTAGGGGTAAATTGGTCTTTTTACATTTAAAAAAAAATTTTAATCATTTTTTTTTATCTTTCTCTCTCTTTCTCCCGTTCCTCTCTCTCTCTCCCGCCACCTCCTTCTCCCTCTTCCTCTCTTTTCTCTCTCTCCCTCCCACCCTACCCCCGTAAGAGGGGGTGGTTGCACCCCTTAAATAGGGGGTGAGTTCACCCCCTGTTGCGGGGGTGGATTCCACCCCCTACAACAGGGGGTGGTTGCACCCCCTGCAATAGGGGGTGGTACCCCTTGTTGCAGGGGGTGGGGTGGGAATGAGAGAGGGGAAGGGGAGGAAGAGGGAGATGGAGGTGGCGGGAGAGAGAGAGAGGAAGGGGAGGAAAAGAGAGAGATTAATATATATATATATATATATATATATTAATTAATTAAAAATGATTAAAAATTAAAAAAAATGTAAAAAGACCAATTTACCCCTAAATTCCGTTAGTTTTAACGGATTTTCTAACAGAAGGGCCATTTTGAAACGTTATCATACGTAGAGGGTTTGAAATGAAACGTTTAAAAAATAGAGGGATCACTTAAAAATGTGTCAATAGTTAGAGGGTCTAAATTGTACTTTTCCAATATACTTTGCTCTTCCTTCTATGCTACTCTCTCCACTCTAAAAAAATAAAATAAATAAATAATAATAAAAAAAAGTTGGAAGGGGCAAACCAAGGGGCTTGCCCCCCCTTGGGGCTGCGCACCACTTTGAGGGCGCAGTCCCCAGGGCGCTGGTATTACCAGTGCCCACTGTGGGCACTGGTCCCAACGCCCACTTTGGGGGCTGGGGTTACCAGCACCCAGCTTGAGTGGGCGCTGGTCAGACCAGAGCCCAGTTGGGCTCTGGGGACAGCTCAGCGCCCACTTTGGGTACTGGTCAGCTGGTAGCACATGAAATACACCGCTACTTACTCTCGCAAGTATACGAGATCTAAGTTTTAATATAATGGATCTTGAAGATTGGATATCATTCCCACAGAGAAAAGTGTGAATAATTGAATACCGCAATTTACGTAGTCTCATGTTATCCTGACGATAGAAGACATGATTTAAAATTAAACTAAGCTAAACTATAATTAGTGGGTTAATATTAACTAAGTTGATTAATTAGGGATTGATTTCGTTCACTTAATACATGTTTGATTTCGTTTAGTTAACAATAACGGAGTTTAGGTATCCAACAATCTCGGTCCGTAAACTCCTCCGCCACCTCTTCCGAGTGTAAGACGAGGGAATACGCGACTTCGTGTCGACGAAGAGGTCTCGCTCAATGTCTTAACGACTATAGGCCACGTGAGTCTTGACCCAACGTCATCGATTGCACACTAACTAACGCCCTCTCAGGTCGTTAGGTCGTAATGATGTATTTACCCTAGTCTGAATCCAGGGTTATCTCTCCCGAGTGTCAAACCCTAGATTCTCAAATCCAACCCTAATACCATAACAAGCATACTAAGATTGTCATCAAATGATAAACACAATCGGACTTAAAAGCAACAACCGTTAAAGAAACATACATAAACCAAACGAGTATTTATACAACTACATCTTTTCCTAACTAATCTTTAATTAAACTAACATGTCCTTAACCAATACAACATTAAATCAAGAGGAGATCATCAATATCAACAATAAACATTAAGTACAAATATGGAAATAAGGGAAGAGAGATCAAATCTCAAAGTGGAGTAGTCCACTTTTGCCAAAGAATAATCCTCCCGAGCTTCCTCTTCTCCATTGATGAGTTTTCTCTTCTATCTCTTCAAGAAATGGCCAAGAACATCTCCTAAACTACTCTAATATACTTCCTAAATTATCTAAACCTAACTAAGGTGGAAGAAGCTCTCCAAATATCAACCGGGGCCTCCTCTCACGTTTAAGGGTTTCTGAGGCTTGGTGGAGAAAGGGGTTAAAAAGAGGGATTTGAAAAATATCTTCAAAATATCTGAAAATAGATATTTCTGTGCAGAGTATCACCGCTTAGGCGGTGGCTTAAGTTGGTTTAAGTTTCCGTCTAGGCAGTGGCTACTGGCATAACAATCTGTCATTTTCTCGCCTAGGCGATGGTTCAGCCCTTCAGCACTCCAACATTCTGCCTCTTTTCTGCCTAGGTGGTGGAACTTCCACCTAGGCGGTGGTCTTTATGCACTGAAACCCTATTCTTCACGTTTTGTTCACCGTTTCTCCACCGTTTTCGCTTGTTTTTCACCCTTTAACGTCCCTTCATCTGTTTTACACTAAAACAAACTAAAACACAATTAAATATAACTAATACGCTTGAAAACTAACAAATTCAGTTTCGAAATAGATAGGTTTTTCACACCTATCATCAGCCTGGCTGGGCCATCGCCCATTGCACGGCGACGATCAGCGAGCTCTCGGCCACTCGCCGCGTGCCCGCCACCCTGTGGTTAACCTTTAGTTTTTCCACGCTGAATGCCAGTCTGTGCTCAGGGCTTGTTGACGGTGAATGTGTATTGCCCTGAAAATCGAAAAAATTTGGGGCCACCCTACCGTGCTACCTGACCCCGGACCCTGGCCATATGGGAGCGTATTTCAAATTAACTCCTATAAAAAAGTTTAACTCTTGAAAAATTATCGCCGTGAAATAAAAAAAAAAAAAATCGAGGTCGCCCTGTCATGCTACTTGACCCCGGACCTCAACCGTATGGGAGTCTATTTCAAATTAGCTCTTCTAAAAAAGTTCAACTCTTGAAAAATTACCATCCTAAAGATCAAAAAAAATTGGGACCGTCCTATCGTGCTACCTGACCCCGGACCCCGACTTTATAGAGGCTTATTTCGAATAAGCTCCTCAAGAAAAATGTCGATCAGAGGTGTTTCTCACGTTCCGAAGTCTCTTGGACGCTCGTTTTAGCCAGGAATTGATATCCCTGACCGCCTCCCTTCCCTCGCCGCACAAGGCTAGGGGCAACTGATGAGGGTATTTTTGGGCACCTATGAGTCAGCACTTGGGATCCAACCACGTGTCAACCCTCGCAATGACAGGGACGCATTCCGGAATCCACAACGCTAGGCTGGAGCATACACTGATAACGGCTCTTCCCTGGAATCTCATTTGTACTCAGGGAGGAGCGAGGAGACCTGCAGGGAAGTGCCGTTATGAGATCTGCATCGTGCCCTCGGCGATCAGTTTCAGGGACTCAGCCGTTCACCTCGACCGGCTTCCATTTTTACCTTATTTTCTCTGCAGGACTCCACGAATCTCTGCTCTTCTCCACTAGCTCACCGCCGCAGGTCTGACAAAGGCCCACAGGCTTCTCCAAAAGAGCCCAAAAGCCCAAGCCCAACGATTATCTCCTAAACGCCCTAGATTATCGGCTAAACACAGGGTTTTGACTAATTAATCGTGTTTAGGCCCGACTAATCATCTCCAATGCCTATATATATCGGGGACTATGTAGGCCCGAGGGACACTTGAATACATTTAGATTACGCGCGAGTTCATTTGTTTACTTTCTATATTCTGTACCTTTTCTCTCTGAGCACTGATTACCACGCCAGAGGGGCTTCACCAGGACAAACTCCTGTCTGAGCCTTCTGCAGGTACACTTCCTGAGGAGCAAGACTCTAGACACAGTAGGTCAGTCCTCCTAGGACCTAGTATAGCTCACGCGATGACTTTTCAACCGACGACTCCATCTTAGCAGGAAGACCCACCACTGCTAAGCAACAGGCTATCCATGTTTTGGATCCTTGATAGAGTTAGTCCGAATTTTGTTTCTGCTAAAAAATAGGTTATCCACGTTTTGGTTAGCAGTGCTAATTGAGATGACTAGCTTTTATCGGCAGTGTATGCTAACCCCAATCATAGATTGAAACAAGAACTTTGGAAGGACTTGAAGGAGGTGTCTCAACATAATTCCGCTCCTTGGTTGGTGACTGGCAATTTTATTAATATTGCCTCCCAAATTAAGAAAATTAGCTCTTGTACACCTTCTGATATTGCCCGCATTAACTGCTTTAACAGAAACCTGAATGACTATGGTTTAATGGATTTGGGCTCCAATGGACCCAAAATGACCTGGACGGGTTCAGTGAGGAGCGGTATCAGAATTGGTAAAAGATTGGATCGTGCTCTTGCTAATGAGAAATAGAATGAGGCTTATTCGAACTCGGGTGTAGAAACCCTTCCTCGTATGTACTCTGACTACTTTCTTATTCTTATTTGTTGTTGTGGTTTCTCTTCCCCTCCCCCTATACCCCCGGAATAGACCCTTTCATTTTGAAACTATGTGGTTAACCCATGATAGCTTTAAAAATCTCATAATAAGTCACTGGGTTGATGATGGTTCCGATTTGGATCTGAAACTGAAGAATTTCACTAACATTCTCAGGGAGTGGAATTCTAAAACTTTTGGTAATATTTTTAAAACTAAAAAGCAACTCTTAGTTAGACTGAAGGGTGTTCAAAAAATTCAGGACATATTCTTTTCCCATAATCTTAATTGTCTTGAACGTGATCTTCAAAGAGAATATCGAGACATTCTTATAAAAGAAGAGATTCATTGGCACCAAAAGTCTAGAATACAATGGCTTAGATTTGGTAACAACAATAATATTTTTTTTCATTGCATGACTTTAAATAGAAGAAGGAAAAATAGAGTTACTATGTTAAAAAAAGATAATGTTTGGATTAATAATAAGGAGGAGCTCAAAATTCATGTTAGAGAATGCCTCCAGAATCTTTTCTTAGATGAGGGTAATATTTTTAATAATCTTTTGTTGAATCTTCCTTACCCTAATATTGAAAATGACCTTTGTGTTGCTCTCTGTGATATCTCTTCGAATCCGAAAATTTGGCAAACGTTAAAATCTATTAAAGACTTAAAAGCTCCGGGTCCGGATGGTTACCAGCTAATTTTCTTTAAAAGAAACTGGAGTGTTGTAGGCCTTGATATTTGTAATTTTGTTAGAAACTGCTTTACTAATGCTGCTATGCCCCTTGTTTCTAACAAAACTTTCACTGCCCTCATCCCTAAATTAGAGATGCCTGAAAGTATTAGTCAATTTCGGTCGATAAGCCTTTGTAATATTGTTTATAAACTTGTCACTAAATTGCTTGTTAATAGACTTAGACCGATGTTAGACAAGCTGGTGGGTCCTTTTCAAAGTAGTTTTTTCCCAGGTCGGATGACTATTGATAATGTTATTGTCACTTAGGAAATTATTCACTCGCTTAGAAAGTCTAAAATCAAAGATGGTGGCATAATTATTAAAATTGATCTTGCGAAGGCTTATGATAGAATCAGTTGGTATTTTCTTAGGGATACTCTCATTAATTTTAATTTCCCCACTCTCTAGATTAATCTTATTATGTCTTCTATGTCGCGTTCTTCTTTTTCCATGCTTTGGAATGGAGAACCTCTGGAGGAGTTTAAACCATCTAGGGGTCTTAGACAAGGGGATCATTTATCCCCTTATCTTTTCACCCTTTGTATGGAGAGACTTTCCCACATGATCATTGATAGTACTAAGAGAGGGGTTTGGAAGGGCTTGAAGGCAGGTAGAAGTGGTCCTGTTATTTCTCATTTATTTTTTGCTGACGATCTTGTTCTATTTGCCAAAACTAATAATGCTCAAATTGTCAATATTTTAAATGTGTTAAATACCTTTACTCAGGTTTCAGGTCAAAAAATTAATTTTTCTAATTCTAAACTTTTTGTTGACCCTTGTATTCCCCGTTAGAAAGTGAGAGAAATCAGCAATCATCTTAAGAGTGGGCTTACAGAGGACCTTGGCATATACCTTGGATTCCCCCTTGTTCATGGAAGATTAAATAATGCTCATGTCCATCATGTGATCCAAAAAAATTCAAACTAGACTTTCAAAATGGAAGACGAATATGCTTTCAGTGGTTGGTAGAACTACTCTCATAAAATCGGTCACCGCCATGATTCCTAATTATACCATGCAAACTATACCTATTCCTCTAAAATTTTATGACAAAATTGATAAAATTAACCGTAATTTCTTATGGGGGGATAGGGATGATATGAAAAAATATCATATTGTGAAATAGGATAGAGTTTATCTTAGTAAAGATATGGGGGGCTTGGGTATTAGAAAAGCTAGAATCATTAACAAAGCTTTTTTAGCTAAACTAGGTTGGAAAATTGCTAATGACAACCAAAATTTGTGGGCTAGAGTTATTCGTAATAAGTATTCTATTGAAAATAATCCTAGAACTTGGAAAAAAATTAATGGTAGTTCCCACATCTGAAGAGGTATCATTTCCGCGAAAAATATTTCAGAAAAAGGGATTAAATGGAAAGTTGGGAATGGTACTACTATTAATCTTTGGTCTGATTGGTAGTGTGATGATAAAACCCTTGGCTCTCAGGATCAGCAAAAGTCTTTGATCTCAAAATTGCTGACATTGTTGATGATAATGGCTTCTGGTACCTAAACCCTATTTTACATCTTATTGATTCGAATATTGATATGAATATCAAGGCTATGCAGCCTCCTGTTTTTAATCTCATTGATAAGCCTTTATGGATGCCTAATAATTCTTGTATTTTTTCCATTAAATCAGCATACCAGATGGGTATCCTTGATAGTGAGAATAGCGTGCCTGATAATAAATGGAATTTGATTTGGAAACTGCGAATTCCTCAAGATCTTAAATTCTTCTTTTGGAAATTTTTTCATAAAAGACTTGTTACTAATTCGTTCCGAGTTTCTTGTGGTGCAGATATTTCTGGTATTTGTCAAAGATGTAATGGTGAAACAGAAAATATTGAACAGGCTTTATGCACTTGTCCAAAGCAAATCTCATTTGGAATCAAGTTAATTACTCTACTTTCAGGTATAATCCATCTTCTTCTGATATATGGGATTGGATTAAACAAAAGCTTAAAGGAAGTTTTCTTAACTCTTCCTACTTTCTTTTTGTCGCTACTATTTGGGAAGTTTGGAAGGAAAGAAATAAAGAGGTTATTGAGGAAGTGTGCAATCCTCCAAGTAAAACTCTTGTAAAAATTGCTAACTACTCTAAAGATCTCTCAGAATATTTCTTGGAACCTAACTTCCTAAATGATTTTAAAAGGCTTGTTACTTATTGGTTTCCCCTTAAAACAGGATTCTTTAAACTCAATACGGATGGGAGTGCTATAGGTGATCCTGGGAAAGGGGGTTTTGGTGGCCTTCTTAGAGATAATTTGGGTGCATGGAAGTTTGGTTTTTATGGTTGTATTAACAGGTGCACTCCATTGGAAGCGGAGCTCAGAGGCCTTATGATAGGAATAAAGATTACAACTGACAGGGATTATCCCAGAGTGCAAGTTGAGATTGATTCTGCTGATGCTGTCTCTTTGATTCTTAACCATTGCCCGGAGAATCATAGATTCAAGGATTTGGTTGAAGAATGTAGGAATTTACTTCTTCATAATAATTACACTCTCCAATTTTCTCCTAGAGAAACCAATCGGTGTGCCGATATCTTGACTAAGAGATGAGTGCATGAAGATTGCTATTTCAAGATAATTGAAACGCCGACTACGGATATTGAAGACACTCTTCTACAAGAGATGGACAAAAGAGTTTTCGATTTGTGCCCGAGTTAATCCTGGTTTTGCTTGTCTGTGTGCTGTTGTTTGTTTTTAATTCTCTTCCCTACAAAAAAAAAAAGTTATTTTTTTTAGTTCAATTGATATCCACTGATTGGTTTTAGTGGATATCTACTTATTGATTTTTAGTAGATATCCGTAATTTTAAGTGGAATTTAAAAAAAAATAAAATTGTACGTCTAGAATATTTTCTCGTCGCCGTCAATTTGAATTTTATTCTTTAATTATATTATTTATATGCTTTTTTTAATTAGTTTTGGAGATTGAAACTCAGAAAAAGCTCTTGATATGTGGCTGGAAAATTGACGCTTGAAGATCGCTGAAAATGGAGTGAGCGCGACGCTACAAACGATTGGCAAAGATGATGAACGTCAATCGTCTTAATTTTCAACGGATTTCCAATTAATTTTTTTTGTGGATTTTCACTTAGGGGTTATAAGTGAATTTATGTAATTTTCTAGTAGAATGTAACCTAAGATTAATATTCAGTAGAATTTTTATTTTTTGGTTTCTCTAATTCTTTATATTTTAAAATGTTCATAGAATATTTAAAAAAATAAACTAAATTTGAAATTAAATTAAGTGAAAAATAATGTTAGTGGATATCTACTAAATATAATTAAGTGGATATCCACTTAATGGATATTTAAGTAGATATCCACTCAATTGATTTTTAAAACTATTTTAAAGAAATTTTTAATTTAAATAGAATTTAATATTTAATTTTTTATATTTTAAAATGTTCTTAGAATATTTTAAAAAATAAACTAAATTTGAAATTAAATTAAGTGAAAAATAATGTTAGTGGATATTTACTAAATATAATTAATTGGATATCCACTTAATGGATATCTAAGTAGATATCTACTTAATTAATTTTTAAAATTATTTTAAAGGAATTTTTAATTTAAATAGAATGTAATATTTAATTTTTTATATTTTAAAATGCTCATAGAATATATATATATATATATATATTAGGAAGACTAAATATGATGGTACTTTTGGAATTAGCCAAAAAAGCATAGGACCTAGAAAGTTATTTTTTGAACAAATGAGACCCCTCAAAATTTTTCCCTAAAATATATGTTTATAAGTTCTATACATAAATACTTTATTTTGTCCATATCAATGAACTTACATATTTGAATGAATTAAATATATACACACACATTTACAAGTCCACCTCAAAGACTCTAATTTGAATGAATAAGATATATATATATATATATATATATATATATATATATATATATATATATATATATATATATATAATATTTTTTTCATCAGCTTACGAGATTAAATTTTTAGACAGTGCAGTCTATTAAGAGATTCCAAATTAAAATCATATGATGTTAAGTGAGTAGCTCCTTTGACTATATAATGATTTGGATACTCTCAAATGATCGATGTGGGATAAGAATCTAACAATTGTCCTTAAATGTAATCTACGGTTTGCACGGATGATTTGATAACAGGGGAATGATGAGATAAATACAACCCCCAACTTGCATTAAAAATTTGACTACAAAAAAGAAAGGCGAATTTGTAAGACTTAATTTCGTTATGTGAAAACCATCATACAAATGGGAACATTCATATTGAATCATCAAGAATAAAAATACTGAATATGCGGAAGCGTACCTGAATCCATAATAAGAAAGTTAAAATATTTGAATCTGAGTCTTTATGATCTTTCAGATCTACACTTACTTTCTGTATATATTTCTCTCTGATAATGAGGATCAGAAGAATAGAAAACGTTATGTGATATGGGGACCACGACTCCTATTTATAAACATTCGTGTCTATTCATAAATAGACGCGTCTGTTTGTAAACAATCGCGTCTGTTCGTAAATAGTCACGTCTGTTCGTCTTTTCGTATTTTCTATTTTAACCCATCATAAAAATAGAAATTACTCTTGTCTCTACATATTAATGCCCACATTTTATAATACATTAATTAAGACCCCAAAACTTAAATCGATCACTTTAATTGACTTACTTTTATTTGATAACCTATAATTCACATTTATTTAATATATAAGCCCATATATTTAATTTTACTCTAACAATCTCCCACTTGAGCTATATATGTAACTTTATAAACGTGAATTATATTTAATGAGCTCATGAGATTTGCTATAAAAACTTTATGCATTTTTTTTTAACAATCTTGTCTATTAACCACACCAATACAGAATCAAAGCGATCGTCGTTACATCTTTTTCGTAACTAGACCCATCAATGATTATATATATTAATTCAAATAATGACAAAGATCAAGTGTGGATGTGTAGTATGGAAATTTCATGCATTGTGATCTTAACATGCCAATTTCTAACTGGTCCTCCTTAAACCTTAGTGAGATCAAACCACATAAAATCAGAGTGAATGAAAACTGAATACTTTACTGCAGTAAATAACCATAAAATCCATCCATAACAAATATATCTATAGATAAAAGTATCTAAAATACAAACTCCCACTAAAACGACATATCCTGAAGAGAAACCACACCCATATGAGCAGTGTGCTCATGAAAGACCTTGGGTGGCAATCCCTTAGTCAGTGGATTCGCAATCATGGAGTTTGTCCCAATGTGCTCTATAG
This sequence comes from Eucommia ulmoides, assembly GCA_016647705.1. Taxonomy (NCBI): domain Eukaryota; kingdom Viridiplantae; phylum Streptophyta; class Magnoliopsida; order Garryales; family Eucommiaceae; genus Eucommia; species Eucommia ulmoides. Next base: position 554,293 of record CM028338.1, read on the forward strand.
ATATAAGTCCACTCTGAACTCTTTCTTTCACAATTAGGAATTTGATGTCTATAAACTTTGACTTCGTAGAACTCCTGTTGTTGTTGGAATACAATACTGCTGATTTATTGTCACAATATAACTTAAGTGGCCTTTCAATGCCATCCAAAATACGCAGCCCTGTGACAAAATTTCGCAACCATATTCCATGATTGGACGCCTCATAATAAGCTACAAACTCAGCTGCCATGGTGGAAGAGGCTATAATAGACTATTTAACACTCTTCCAAGATATAGCACCTCCAACAAGTAAGTAGATATAGCCTGAAGTAGATTTCATGCTATCTCGACATCCAGTAAAATCGGAGTCAGAATATCCGATGATCTCTAACTAATTTGACTTCCGATAAGTGAGCATGCAGTCTTTTGTTCTCTGTAAGTACCTCATGACTCGCTTGACTGTTATCCAGTGATCCTTTTCAGGATTTCTTAAGTATCTGCCTAACATGCCAATAATGTACGCAATATCCTAACGCGTACACACTTGAGCATACATCAGACTTCCTACTGCTGACGCATAAGGAATCTTTTGTATCTCCTAAATCTCAAAATCATTCTTGGGGCATTGTCTAAGACTAAATTTGTCTCCCTTAGCCATAGGGGTGTCACTTGATATACAATCATGCATGCCAAACCTTTTAAGAACTTTCTCGATATAGCTCTTTTGTGATAAACCAAGTATACCCCGAGAGCGATCTCGGTGTACCTGTATACCCAACACAAAAGAAGCGTCATCAAGATCTTTTATCTCAAATTTCTTTGACAGAAATCTCTTGGTTTCGTGCAACATGCCTAGATTGTTGGTGGCAAGTAATATGTCATCAACATATAAAATCAAGTAAATATGTTTACTCCCACCAAACTTGTGGTATATACAATCATCAACCAAATTCATCTCAAAACCAAACGAGATAATAACTTGATAAAACTTGTAATACCATTGACGAGAAGTTTGCTTAAGCCCATAGATGGATTTCTTTAACTTGCAAACCATCTTCTTTGCATCTCCCGACATAAAGTTTTCTGGTTGTACTATGTAGATTGTTTCATCAATGTTATCATTGAGAAAAACAGTCTTAACATCCATCTGATGAAACTCAAGGTCAAAGTGCGCCACAAGTGTCATTATTGTCCTAAAAGAGTCTTTCGACGAAATCGGAGAAAAAATCTCTTTATAATCAATGCCTTCTTTCTGTGTAAAGCTTTTAGTGACAAGACGGGCTTTGTATCTCTCCACATCACCTTTTGAATCCCTCTTAGTTTTAAATATCCATTTACAACTAATGGGTTTCGTACCTTCATGCAATGGGACAATATCCCAAACGTCATTGTCCTTCATGGACTTTATCTCCTCATTCATGGCATCGATCCACTTTTGAGATTTAGAACTTTCCATGGTTTGATGGAAATTGATTGAATCATCTTCTACTGCACCAATGTCAAACTCATGTTCTTGGATAAATACAATATAATCATCTGGCACTGCACTTCTCCTTTCTCTAGTGGATTTCCTTAATGGCATAGGTTCTAGAGATGGTAGAGTTTGTTCTTCTGGAATGAAAGATTCTTGGATATTGTTTTGATTTGAATCTGTTTCTTGAACAATGTCAAGAATAAGAGCCTGATCAATGCCAATAATAGCTGTGGGAATATCAACATATTCCTCTTCAAAAACAAAATCCCTAACCTTATTTCCCCCCTCAAACTCAACATCTTCAAAGAACCGGGCATTTTTCGTCTAAAAAATTGATCTAGTAGTAGGATCATAGAATTTGTAACCCCTGGATTTTTAAGAGTATCCAATAAAATAGCAACTAACCGTTCTTGAATCTAGTTTCTTTTCATGTGACCTGTAAGGTCTTGCTTCAGCTGGACATCCCCAAATGTGTAGGTGCTTCAGACTAGGCTTCTTGCCTATCCAAAGTTCATAAGGGTTTTGACAGTTGCTTTAGTTGGTACTCTGTTAAGGATATATGTTGCAGTTTTTAATGCTTCACCCCATAGTGATTCTGGTAAGTTAGAATGACTAATCATACACCTTACCATGTCTTTCAGCGTTCTATTTCGCCTTTCAACAACACCATTCATGCTAGGAGAACCTGGCATGGTGTACTGTGGGACGATACCGCACTTCTCTAGGAATTCAGATCTGACACTTTTAATTATTTTGCTGAGTTGATTTTCAACTTCAGCTTTGAACGATTTGTATACATCCAGTGATTGAGACTTTTCATGAATGAGATAAAGGTAGCCATAATGTGAAAAATCATCTATGAACGTGATAAAATATTATTGATCATTCCATGAACTTGTAGGAAATAACCCACAAATATCTGTATGTATCAGTTCTAAGACATCTGTAGCCCTGTTGGCACCAAATATCCTTATGTTTGTTTGTTTTCTCTTTATGTAATTTGTGCAAATTTTAAAATCTGCAAAATCAAAGGAATCTAGAATCCCATCTGATACAAGTCTTTCAATTCTTCTTTTGGAGATATGACCTAATCTCTTATGTCATAAAGATGCGGAATTCTTATAGGTTAATTTCCTTTTAACACCTCGAGTACTTAATTGCAAGGTTTCATGATATGAAGCAACCGTATTAAGCGTATAAAGGTTATCAATATAAGATAAAGAACCATTACCAACTAAATTTGAATTCTGAAAAAGACTGAATTTATTATTTCCGAAAGAAAAAAAATAACCAAATTTGTCCAATACAAAAATAGAAACCAAATTCCGTCTAAATGACGGTACAACATATGTCTCATTCAAATCCAAATAAGTATCAGACTTTAATAATAACCTAAACATCCCGATTGCCTCAACTTCATCCTTCTTGCCATCGCCTACAAAGATGTATCTTTTATCATCATTTGGCTTTCGGCAGCTCAGGCAGCCCTGCATAGACACACTGATGTGAGTGGTTGCACCAGAATCTATCCACCAAGTGTCTTTAGGAACCGAAGTTAAATTAAGCTCAGAACAAACCAGATTAAGAAGATTACCTTTCTTTGCACGCCAAGCATAATAGTTGGTACAACTCTTCTTCTTATGTCCCGCAGCTCCACAGAAGACACAACCATTAATATTATTTTCTTTATGTTATTTCTTTTGATATGGAGCCTCTGCAACTTCTTTATCCTTCTATCTTTTCTTCTCTTTATCTTTGGAAGTATTAGCTAAATGAGCACCCTCTATCTTTTCTTGCTTCAATATGTCATCTTCTTGCACACAATGTGAGATGAGCTCAGTAAGAGATCAAGTCTCCTTTTGATAGTTATAGCTCACCTTAAATTGACTGAATTGTGTGGGAAGAGATATCAGAACCAAATGCACAAGCAAATCCTCAAAGAGAGCAAACTTATGTGCTTTTAACTTTGAAGCAAGATGAGACATTTCTATAATGTACTTCCTAATGTTCCCATTACCTTTATATCTCATTGAGATGAGATTTGCCAAAAGTGAACTTGTCTCGGCCTTTTTATTCTTGACAAATCTATTCTTAATTTCTTCCAGGAACTCTTTGGCTGTTTCTATCGTTTTCGATATTGTGCCCCTAAATGCTTCTGGAATGACCTTCTTAATGATCATCAGACATATGCGATTTGACTTCTCCCATCTTTCAATGTCCCTATTTTCATCAGAGGAACTTTTATCAGTAAGAGGTGCAGGAGAAAGAACCCGTAACGCAAGGTCTAGATCCATGACACCGAGAACTATTTGGAGGTTATCGTGTCATGCTTTGAAGTTTGTGCCATTTAGCATAGGAATAGAATTAATGCTGATAGTAATGTTAGAAGCAGAACTAATAGCTGAATCTAGAAAACAATAAACAAACAAAACAAGCTCATATAAGTCTTTAAAACAAAAATAAATTCAAATAAAGGCAAACTCCATTTCAAGATATCGGATACTCTATTAATATTTTATCTTTGGATAAAAATATTAACTTGTAAATGATATCTTGGTGTAGTAATCAAACACTGATAATAAGAACATATCGAACAATAAATTTTCCTTTGAGCCGATTTATTATTTATATGTAAAACCAAATAATTATCACGTGTTTATTACTACAAGTGTGCATGCAATTCTATTAAAAATTAATTTTCCTTTGGGCCAATTAATATTTACATAAGTTATATACACATAATCCTTTTATATTTTGAAATAAAATTAATATCCACAAGAGAGGTCACTTTGGTGACATGTTGTTTCAATTAATTTATCTCAAAAAATATATTTAAACACTAATATTTGAATTTAAAATTGTATAAACATACTGTAACGTCAACAAATAAATGATGACAAAATAATTAGAATGTTAGTCGTGCCCTGATGGTGGCTGTGAGAAGCCTCTTCATAAGAGATCCAGTAGTCGAATCTCATTAGGCAAGTGTTTTTTATTTTTTTTTATTTTATTAAAACACAAGGAAAATAAAAAATAAAATAATGTGCTTTGCCAAGAGTCGACCTAGGGACCTGTTATACCAAAAGATGCCATCCTTAGTAAAAGAAGCCACTAAACCAACACATCGTATGTGAAGAAAAATGTCTGAATCCATAACAAGAAAGTTGAAATATCTGAATCTGAGTCTTTATGATATTCCAGATCTACACTTGCTTTCTGTATATATTTATATCTGATAATGATGATTAGAAGAATAGAAAACGTTATGTGATCTGGGGACCACGACCCCTATTTATAAACATTCGTGTCTATTCGTAAACAGTCGCGTATGTTCGTCTTTTCGTATTTTCTATTTTAACCCATCATAAAAATAGAAATTACGCTTGTCTCTACACATTAATGCCCACACTTTATAATACATTAATTAAGATCCCAAAACTTAAATTGATCACTTTAATTGACCTACTTTTATTTGATAGCCTATAATTCATATTTATTTAATATATAAGCCCATATATTTAATTTTACTCTAACAGAATTCTCTTAACTTTAGTTCGAATACCATGTTAGGAGGTTCTAACTTAAAATCATATGGTGTCAATCGAAGTACTTCTTTTGATTACACTCTCAAAGGATCGATAAGAATCTATTACAATCCACGAGTTACAATAATTTTTTTAGAAGTTCATTGGGGGCCTGATCGCTCATGAAGTCACATTAGGGGATGACGCTAATTGCACATGTGGAAAGTATAAAATTTGGCGATATCCGTACTCTCATATGCTTGCGGCCACCGAGTATAGTGGAGTTGATGCATTTCGCTATATTGCAGCTGAGTACACAATGACAAACCAATTGATGGCATGGGAGTCATCGTTTCGCCCGATTATTCACGAGGACTACTGGACAGAGACCAATTTTCCGAACCTGATTCCAGATCATGACAGACTTCGGGTTGTGCATCGTGGTCGACCAAATTCCACTCGCATTCAAAACGAGATGGATCAATCGCGGAAAATAATGACAAATCGTTGTGATTTATGTTCTCAAACTAGACATGATAGGCAGAGGTGTCCATCCCGACCCCGTCATACGCCCAATTAATCTTGTCGGTTCATTATAATTATGTTTATGCTACTTTATTTGTTTGTTATGTCAACTTTTATATATTATAAATTCCATGCACATATTTCTTCATGATCAATGCTATATTTTGTTTATAAATGTCATTAAATTTTAATTTCATACTAACAAATTTACCACAAGTGTTAACGGACCAAATTTTAGCTATGTCAATCCCTGGACCCGAAGATGTTTCAGTTCTACATATGCAGGCGCAACATAGGTTTGAAGTAGTCTGGGCAACACAGGTAAATATTTAGGCTATTGCATTGTATTAATTTTTTTATTTCAGTTTTTAAAAAATTTAATGTTATTTATTGTGTCTTATTTAATGTTTCAGGATATTCGTTCTCTTGACTGTCCTGGATCCGATGGAGGAGAATGGAGAGAAAACATTCCCCCTCAAATTATACAATTGATAGAATCAGCCGGTTTCTACAGCCCGTTCAGGTTGTGGACGAAGCGGTTAGATAGGGCTCTCATAACTGCATTGGTAGAGAGATGGAGTCCGGAAACACACACTTTCCATCTACCCATCGGGGAGATGACGATCACGTTACAGGACGTTGCCGTCTTGTTGGGGTTACCCGTGCATGGGAAGCCGGTTATCGCCAATGAGCCAGCGCTAGCGGGACCCGAATGGCAAACAATTTGCCTCCAGCTCCTTGGAGTAGTACCACCAGAGCCACAGATTAGGAATGGGTGTTTGAAGCTCAAGTGGTTACAGAACACCTTTGCCGAAGTTCCTGAGGATGCCGACGAGGAAGTCATGCATTGCTACGAACGTGCGTATTGTTTTCTTATACTTAGCCAGATGTTGCTGCCTGATAAATCGCAGAACAACGTCAGGCTAATCTACCTCTCATTGCTTGGTGACTTGACACCTAGCGTCAAGTATAGCTGGGGCAGTGACGCTAGCAGTCCTCTACCGCGAGCTATGTAAGGCGTTGAAGGCCAACACGAAAGACATAGCCAGTTGTCTATTTTTGTTGGAGTGTTGGGTCTGGGAGCGGTTGTCGAGGCTTCGACCTGAAGTTATCCCTGAACCCCAGTATGACATCACAATCGAAGAGCTGGACTTCGGTAATGGTGTGACGTTCCCAGCTGCTCCAAGGGGTGCTTGGTAACTAATTCGTATTTTATTTTTAATTTCATTTACCATGTAATAAATATTTATTTATGGATATTAAACTTATGATTTATATGTTTGTTGTACAGGTGGACTCTTGAGTTCAATTTAGAAAACTTCCCGATGCTTGTTCTAGTGATGTATCGCGATCAGTTAGATCGCTTGCAGAATGACAAGGTTACTTATTTATTTATATCAAAATTTAAATAAATTTATTTATTTATTTATTTAAACAAATTTATATTTTGTTTTGACAGGTTATTTGGATGCCCTATATCTTGTCGACTTTGCCTCCATATACTACAGATGGAGAAGATATATGGATAGCATCGCTGCCTCTCATTTGTTTCGAGGTCGTCGAATACACGTATCCCCTGTGCGTGCTACGACAGTTTGGTTATCGCCAAGGGGTTCCTCAGCCGGTAATTATGGATCGGGACTTGCACAAAATGACTCAGCGATTATACTTTGGTGTAAACTGGACTGAGAAGCACCACGCACATATAGTTGCGTAGAATAGACGACGAGCACCAGATGTGCGCAGATTTCAGCAAGGGATAGGGGTTGACCAAGGATACATGGACTGGGATTGGAGAATCACACGAAGGATCTTGGTTAACCCGGTGTACCGACCTCAGTTTAGGTATTTAGCAACGGGAGGACGAGTTGTGTTAGAAGTATGGCCCCCATTTGACTGTACCATCTGTTTAGTTATATGAGTTTGATTATATTGTTATTATTCATGTATTAATTAACCAATTATATGTGTTTCGTAGGATACGGATGTATCAAACCTGATACGCTTGAGTGATCTAACTCTGCGGTCGGGTACTGCGGAATCAGGTATTGCATTGGCTCATGCCATCAATGATGGCACCATTGGGAGGATGCACCGAGGAGTACCACGCCATGCGGCAGCTGACGTTCTTCCATCTTCTCAGCCTGCTCATCAGTCTCCTCCTCAGCCATGGACTTCTGATGCCTACTATCCAGATAGTGTGGGTGATGTCGGACCATCCACATAGTACAATATGGGTGCTTATGACGGGCCATCTAGCACGTACGGATTGGGTGACGGTGCTGGGCCTTCCGACGTGTACCAGATGTACGACCCTTATTCGCATGAGCCATTGTAGCTAGGTACACAACCGTCACCTTCATTCTTCACTCCTGCGATGGACAAAATTGTCTCAACTTTAGGCGTGAATCCTCCAATGGCATTTGTCCAACCGACAAGATTGGAAAGACAAGTGTCACCGGTGCCATGGTTGGGGGACGATGAACAAGTTACACAGCTTCATGACGAGGTTGAGGAACCTCCGATTGCTCAACGTCGAGGGCGGAAGAACGTCCGACGTAGGCCTTGTGGTACATAGTTAGTTAAATAGTAGATAGTTTAAGTATAGGATTGTAAATACAATTTTTTGTAAATAATCCTTTTTTTTTTAACGTTTGTAGAGGTTAAAAAGTTGTTAATCTACCGTACATATTTATTCTTCTCGAATTTAAAAGAAAATGTTTCGAAGGTAGACATGATATAGACAAGGTATAACAAACGCAATACATAATAAAGACAATACATAAAAAATAAAGTACATAACATCACGAAAAATAGTTGTCAAAAAAACATTAAAGTAACAAACTAACTAAGAAATTAAACAAGTAATCTAACAAATTAAATTAACTAACTACTTAACAAATTAAATAAGTAAAGTAAATAACAAACAGATTAACTAAATAATAATTTATTCAAATTTTGAGATGTTAAAGTTCCTAATTTTTAATTAAATAACTAAATTAACAAATTAAATTAGCAAAATAACTTAAAAAATAAATTAACTAAATTAATAAATTAATTATAAATTAAGTAAACTAATTGATTAAATAAGTAAAAAATATAATAATCAAATTAACAGATATATTAAAATTACCTGAAAATTCGAGAGATGAAAGAGTTGTAAAAAGGGGTCCGTTGGAGAAGACCGGGAGAGAAAAGAGTTCCAAACAGCTGCTGAAGGGGTTAGATTTGGCGGATTAATTTTTTTTTTTTTAGACGGATGGTCCCGGGGTTGGTAAACCCAAGATCCGTCAGCCGCCGGAGATGCCGTCGCACGGCATCGACGGCATTTGCTCGGAAGAGTCCGGCCATAAGATCCCGAGATTACCAACCCCGGGATGGTCACGGCTTCCAACACCGGCTTGTGCAAGCAGCTAGCGGCTCTAGCTTAGAGTCCCGGGGTTGGTAACCCCAGGACCATCTGTCCAAAAAAAAAAAAAAATTAATCGGAAAATCCCGGGGTTGGCAATCCCGGGATCTCAGTTCCCGGGATTACCAACCCCGAAATACACATGCGTAAATAAGTTTAATTACATCATTTGTCAGATTTTTTTTTTTTTTTTTTTTATATTTATTGGGTAAAGAACTCTTTTTAATTTTCTCCATCTCTATAAATACCCAATAACCAATGCACTAATTCTCCAATCCCCACTGTTTCCTCTCTCTCTCTCTCTCTCTCTCTCTCTCTCTCAACATTTTGACGATAGCAATGGCAACTATCGTCTTCTTCTTCGTTTTGGCTAGTCTTTCTACTAGCCATGCTGGTCGGCCGGAAAACCTTAAACGAGCACTTTTCGTGTTCGGAGATGCGAATTTCGACGTCGGAAATAATAATTACATTAATACGTCCGTAGGTTTCCGGGCAAACTTTCCGCCGTACGGAGCGGACTTTTTCAAATACCCCACCGGACGGCCATGCGACGGCCGTCTCATCCCTGACTTTATCGGTAAGCCTCTCTCTCTCTCTCTCTCTATATATATATATAATATTCGGAAAAAAAGATCAGAAATATCGTTTTTATTTTTTATTTTTATATTTTTGTTGCAGCTGAATATGCGAAGATACCATTTGCTCCGCCGTATCTCCAGCCTGGACTTGCTGAAATTTCTTACGGTGTAAACTTCGCATCCAGCGCCGCCGGTGCTCTGGATGAAACTCTTCCAGGAAAGGTATATATATATCTAAAATAAACAATCAACAAGGTGTAATTCAATTCAAGTGACAAAACATAATTGTCATGACACACTTGAATTAAAATGGTTCAAGAATATCTGTATGATTAGAAGTTGGAGAAATTTATGATTGTAATTTAAAATATAAATTAAAATTCAACATGAAATAATATTTTTTTAATAATTTAATATTAAATAAATAAATAAAAATTTATTATATAATTCTTAAATGATATATAAATGAGAAAAATCACTCCTAACTATTATAATAAAAAATTTAATTCCAATTTTTTTTAAAAAAAATAATCATTAATTCTTTGATCATTATTTTCTTATAATTTATATAAAATATCATTTTATAAAATATAGCACGTGAATTATTATATTTTTTATTTTAATTGTTTTAAAAATTTATTACTTGTTTATAGGCTGATTATGTTGCTATGTACGTTCACTAAACCACAACAAACATTTGCCAAAAACACCTCAACATGAACATTCACAAAACCACAACAAAAGAACATTCACAATGAACTAAATAATTTCACCAAAATCAACAAAAACTAAACAAATTAAAATAGATCTAATTCGCATTCACCAAAAAACACATAATGAACATTCACAAAAAACGAAACAAAATCATTTAGAACAAATTAAAACATATCACAATTTGTGCTTAACATTCGCAAATGAATAAATTAACAACAAACTCCACAAAAATCAACAAAAAATTCACATGAACATTCAGAGCGATCTGAATATTCACACAAAAAAATAATAAACTAAAAAATTCGATCTGTAACATTCACATGACTCCAAAATAATAAACTAAAAAATAATTAAAAATATTTTCGCTAAAATGAACATTTTTCCATGACTCCAAACTAGCATGAAATGTAGACCACACTTCAAATATCATCAATATCAATATTTAGTAGACTCCCACCTAGAAACTGACAAGGCTATAAAGGTATGTGGGCACATGAACGAAGGGATGGACAGAAAATGGATTAAATAACAATATAATAGTAGAAAGATTAAATAATAATTTTCTTGTTTGAAAAATTAAATTTTTAGCCACACCCTCTATTAAATCATCAAATTATTTTTATGAACGTTATAACCTTGTTTTGAATTCTATAAAATTAAAAATGTTAATAATTTTTTTTTTTTTTTTTTTAAGAAAAATGGGTTGTGTGCTCTGTACGTGATCTACTAATAAAGATATTTTTGTCATTTAATCACTTCATTAAGTTTAAGATATTTTCACTCAACATTTTTTCTAGAAACGATTCGCGTGAAAAATGAGGAGATAAAGACTCTTTTGGTCCCTGAGAAATGTCTTGAGTGTCCAATTGACCCCTAAGAAATGTAATTCGACAATTTGGCCATTGACATTTCAAAATAGTGTCAAATTAACCCTTCAAGCGAATTATGTGAAGTCAATCTAAAGGTCGATGTTAATTTAAGAGTATTTTGATCTTTTCATTCATTAGGATTAGAGGATAAAGACATTTTTTGTCCCTGAGAAATATCTTGGGTGTCCAATTGGCCCTTGACATTTCAAAATAATGTCTAATTGGCCCTTCAAGTGAATTCTAAAACGAACATCACTACTAAAATGAACAACACTATCGACGAACACTGAAATCGAAAAACACCGCTGAACCTTGGGTTTCCATTTCGATTTCGAAATCGAAATCGAAGAATACCGCCGAACATCGCCACCAAAACGACGAACACCATCAAAATCGAAATAGGAAATCGATTTCGAAACTAGGTTTTGATTTCGATTTCGAAATCGAAACCGAAGAACATGGCATAAAGAACACCACCGAACACCACCACCAAAACGACGAACACCGCCAAAATCAAACCTTAGGGTTTCGATTTCTATTTTGAAATCGAAACAGGAAATCGATTTCGATTTCGATTTCGAAATGGAAATTGAAGAACACTGCCGAACATCGCCACCAAAACGACGAACACCATCGAAATCGAAATAGGAAATCGATTTTGAAACTAGGTTTCGATTTCGATTTTGAAATCGAAACCGAAGAACATGGCACGAAGAACACCGCCGAACACCACCACCAAAACGACTAACACCGCCGAAATCGAACCTTAGGGTTTCGATTTCTATTTCGAAATCGCCTCTCCGACTGTCGTGAAGTTCCCACTTCCGTCCTTCGCCACCACCAGATCAAATTTCGTCGCGTTCACCGCCGCCTGAAGCAACACTTGGTACTTCTTATTAATCCACCTCAGATAACCAGTGCGGTATTCCGGGAACATCTCTCCAGCGGGGGACTTCGGAGAAGACAACGACGAATTCAATTTCTTCAGAATCGTTAGAGAGTTGCTCATAGAGGCGGTGAAGGAGAGCAGCAGCGGAGAGGAAGAAACCTAAAAAAAAAATTAAAGAAAAAAAATATTTTTACCCCCTTAAATTTAACAAAATATGTAAATAGGTCCCATTTTATTAGTAAGCATGAAATGACACATTTACCCTTGGTCAGACGTCATGTGCTTGTCACGTGACTTTTTCCATCCAAAATCCCCAAATTTTACTAACGGAACTCGACCCAAAGGCCAATTGGACACTATTGTAAAATGTCCAGGGCCAAATTATCAAATTGCATTTCTTAGGGGCCAATTGGACACTCAAGACATTTCTTAGGGATCAAAAAGGTCTTTATCTCCTAATCCTAATGAATGAAAATATCAAAATACCCTTAAACTAACGTTGATCGTTAGATTGACTTCACAAAATTTGCTTGAAGGGCCAATTGGACACTATTTTGAAATGTCAAAGGCCAAATTGTCGAATTGCATTTCTTAGGGGTCAACTGGACACTCAAGGCATTTCTCAGGGACCAAAAAAATCTTTATCCCAAGAATGAGAGAGAGAAGACTGATTTGTTGTTCGAAAAAAATATGTTAGGTTTAGTGGACTAAATAAATGACGAAAATATTCTAGTTATAAAAATCATGTACTGAACACAACCCCTTTCCTAACTGAAATAAATGTGAAATTTAAATGGTCGAATATGCTATTTGACAATCCTGAGGATTCACATAAACATTCACCCATACTTTAACATTGAGTTTGGTACACGGGATTTAAGACGGGATTAGAATGACCATGAAAACATGAGATTAAATTTCATTTCTATTACCAAAGATTCCATAATCTTACGAAACATGGGATTAACAAATATCAAGATAAACTTGATATTAGTTAATCCCAATTATATGGAATTAAGTTTTAATTATTCATGGGCCAAAAAATGAGATCAAATACTAACTAAATATTTAAATTGGAATGAAATTTAATTAAATTAACAATCGTACTGTTCAAAAATTTAATTAAATTATTATTTTACCTTTGATGTCATTCCAATACCACGTTATCTGTAATTTGTTTTGTCACCAAACATAGGAATGGTAATGACTATTTTATTTCATTACTATACTAATTTTATTATCATTCAATTTTATTTCAATGCATTTTTTTTTTTTTGGACAGGTGATTAACCTTAACACTCAGCTGAAGAACTTTAAGGATATCCAAATCCGACTGATTAGAAAGAAGGGTAAGAGAGAGGCACACCGAGTTGTCGCCGGCGCCGTTTACTTGTTCGCCATCGGAAATAACGATTACGTCACACCTTACTTGACCAACTCCACCTTTTTCCGATCATTCTCTCACGAACAATACGTAAGCATGGTTGTCGGAAACATCACCGCCGCTATCAAGGTAAATTACACATTAAACATGTATATAATATTAGGGCCAAATCACACTCTAAACCCCTAATGTTTAAGGTGAATTCTCATTTTGCCCCATGTTATTTTAATTGTCGCACTTTCGTGCTTAAAATTCACCTTTTGTATCAATTTGGTTCATTTGTCTGATCAATGCAAAAAAAATAAAATGTTACGTTGCACTATGTACCCTTAAAGTTTTGGTGTCGTTACACTTGCCCCTTGTTCTAAAAAAAGGCCAAAATCAGTTAATTGGAACAAATTAATACAAAAATCAAACTTCAAGGCGAATATCAATAATTAAAATGGTAGGGGTAAAATGAGATTGCATCCAAATTTTAGGGGGCACAAACAGAGATTTAGCCAAATTAGGATTTTCAAAAGAAATATACTTCACTCCTTCAATTCAATTTGTATTTGATATCAAAGAGGATATGAGAAAAAATCGTTTACGGTGGTTTGAACATGTGCATAGAAGAACCAGTGAAAAAAATACGATTTAGTTCAAATCCAAGTACTATTAGAAGGAGAGACTATTAAAATTGATTTAATGACATTAAACCGGACTGAATTGTTGCTTTTTTTGTTTAATTTTGACAAATTAATGTGTGTGTTTTTTTTTTTCCCTTAAAAAGGATATATATGCAAGAGGAGGTCGGAAGTTTGCCTTCATGAGTGTGGGCAGCTTGGGGTGTCTTCCGGTATGCCTGGGTAGATACAACGGTAGTTGTATTGAAGAATTAAACTCACTGGCCGGGCTACACAATGCATTTTTACTCCAAAATTTCAATAGTCTTGGGAAATATCTCAAAGGTTTCAAGCATTCTTATTTCAACTACTACACTGCTGTCACCCAGAGACTAACCAATCCTGCTAAATTTGGTAATAACTTAATTTTCACATTCATGTTACATTCAACATATTACTTTGAAACCTTCGTGATTTTTTACATCTTGTTGAATTCAAGATGATATATTTTTTTTTCATGATTTAATTATATATTCCGATTCGTCTGAATAAGATCTTTAAGAAGATATCACGTTCATTATTCTTTCATAAAAAAATCAGATTTGTGTTACATTCAATATGGTACTTTCAGAATTTTTATTTTTCACATTGTGTTGAATTCAATACGATAATTTTTTTTCACGATCTAATTATATATTCAAATTCATGTAAATATGATTTTCAAAATGATATAATCATATATTCAAATTCGTTTAAATAAGATTTTTTTAAAATGATATCACGTTCATCACTTTTTCATAAAAAATTCACAATCATGTTACATTCAATATAAAATTGACGTTTTGTGTTATATTCAACATTACGAAAAGACAAAATTGTCTGAATCTAATTTTGAATTTAATATGAGGACTATTCAGTAACACATTTTTGGATACTAAAACGTATTAAAAAATTGTGGGATAATTTAATAAATTTAGGCCTATATCAAAACCGTCTTTCCTTGTATTAGTTATTGATTTTTGTTATAATAATATGTAGGTTTGGAGCAAGGGAAAACCGCGTGTTGTGGATCAGGCCCTTACCGTGGAACAAATACATGCGGAGGAAACAGAGGATTCTACGAATTATGCGATGATCCTAGGAAATATCTGTTTTTTGACGGCGGTCACCCATCAGAGATAGCCAACCAACAATATGCAGAGCTAATGTGGAATGGATCACCGGACCACCTCACTGGACCGTATACTATTAAGTCTCTTTTCAGCTCTTAGGGTTATTTTTTCTTAGAATTATTTTTATGTATGTATCACCTTTATAGTGATTGGGAGTTAGGGGTGCCTTTCTCAGTTGCTATATATATAAAGTCAGCCTCGGATTAGTCTTTTCCTCTGGGTTAATGTTCACGCAATGGGGTTTGATTTGGTATTGTTGCTGAATTAGAAGTTCCAATGGTCGGGTTCGGCTTAGGAATAATTCTATGTCGCGTCTCCTTTTTAGTTTAATAGATTTAAGATGGATCAATATCAGTCCCTTTCAGGACGGGGTGCCTTCGAAATTGTCTGAAGTGGGTAGGTTCCTCTTCCAGGTCAGTGTTTGTTTAGATTTGCTGCAGAATGTTCTGCATGTTTAGGTTCCTGGTGTAAGTGAGGGCTAAAGGGTTGCAGTTGTTTGCTTGCTACGCCATGGTCTAGTTGATATGGGTTGGTGTTGTCCCCTTGCGACCGAGTTTGGGTGGTGATTCATTGATCGAGCTGCAGATTTTGTTTCTGCTGCAGATTTTTCATCATAGTACAGCGGTTTGGGAAGTTCATTTTTGTAGTCAATTAGTTTCTTTTGTTGCTTGTGTAGATCTGTCCCTCTTGTGCCTTTTGTGCAGCTTGGTTACTTTAGAATCTCTAGTTTGGGTTCTTTGTGATTGGCCCAGTTGAGATTTTGAGAGGATCCAGGCTAAGTTTGCTAGGTTTTGTGGATTTGTTTTTTTTGGGGTTGAAGCTAGCTAGTGTTGTAAGCTTCAACTTTTGGGTTCTTATGTGCTTCGTTTGCATCAATGAAATCAATGTCTATCGAAAAAAAAATAAAAAAATAAAAAATAAAAATAGTTGAATTGTAAAGAATTTAATTTAAGTAAAAATCTTGAATTTTATTATAACGATATTTTTAATATTTCATTACCTAGTAATATTGTTAATAGTTAGTTAATATTTTTATATGTTGTTAAATTATTAATTGATTAATTTTATAAATGTAACTATAATATTTTAGTTGTAAAATTAATATTGGGTTGAGAAAATAAAACGTTTAATTTTTAATAAATTTTATATAATTAGGAAAATTTGGGAATGAGAAAAATTACATTTTAGTGTCGCGCATTATACGCATTTCATCTATTTAGATAAATTCTTAGTTTAAGCCATGTCGTTGTTAGGTTTACAGGCGAGGCCGATTCCATTAGTGTTACGACAGTAGTGTGAAAAACAACGTAATTATCAAGATGAATGTACTGTCTTTTATGTAAATTATTAAATTATATTTTCGTACTAAATTGTGGAAACGAAAATATTTATTAAAAATAACGGTTTTATAACGTTACGTTGGTCGAGTAAATTTTTAAGCATGGAAAGTAATTTTTATTATTATCCGACTATGCTATAGTGTGATCCCAACAGGAGGGCATGTCCTGCAAGATATTGTTGGTCTTGACAGAAAGGCATATCCTGTAGGATATTTGTGTTGTAACCTGATAAGAGAGCAAATCCTGCAAGTGGTGATTGTTGTTGTTGTTGTTGATAATGATGATTATCAATATGATATGATAGTTTTTATCACGTGTTGTTGACTATTAATACGGGGAGTCGAATAGTCATTTAATCACTTTATTAAGTTTAACAGCGAGACACGAATATGGAGGGGGGCTCAAGGCGTTTGGCAAAATCAATAATTGTAGTAAATTTGATTATGGGCAAATAACAACAACAATAATAATATATTAATGTCATGATGCTTGGTAAAATGGTGCAGATGTTGAGAATCATTATGGGTTATCATTTGCGAATGAGAGGGAGAAACAGGGATACATGACAGGGCCGTCCCATGGGATTCATCCACTTGCAAATGCTGCTAGAAAATTAGCAAACATGAGCTCCGTCCGGTTTCTGGACTGTCGGAGAACATGTTTTCCGGCCCAGTTCCGGACAACATGTTGGACAACTGTTCCTCTCTCCGTCATCTTTCTCTCTCTGGGAATCTCCTCGAAGGGACGATTCCGAGTACACTGGCTAAATGTAGTGTTTTAAACTATCTTAATCTATCAAATAACCATTTCTTCGGCAACCCAACTTTTTCCGGCGGGTTTTGGTCGCTGACGAGGCTCCGAACACTGGATCTTTCCCGGAATCATTTTTCCGGTGCGGTACCGGGAGGAGTGTCGTCTATACACAATTTGAAAGAGCTTCACCTCGGATCAAATCTCTTCTCCGGAGCTATACCGGCGGACATCGGATTTTGTCCGCACTTGATTTCCATAGATTTCAGCGATAATCAGTTCGCCGGAAAGTTACCGGATTCAATCCGGGGATTAAACTCACTAACCCATTTCGATTTGTCGAAGAACATGTTGAATGGAGGTTTCCCACAATGGATTAGCAGCAGGAACAACCTTCAATACTTGGATTTCTCCGGCAACGGTTTCAATGGTGTTCTTCCGTCGTCAATCGGCGATCTCAAATCACTGAACGTCATCAATCTGAGAGGAAACGCCCTCAACGGAAGCATACCGGAGGGAATCTTCCGTCTGGGATTGGACCAAGCCAATTTCTCGAAGAACCAATTTACCGGTTCGATCCCCAAGGCCTCCGGCGAGATTTTCGAAACTCTTAAGGCGTTGGATCTGTCCGGAAACAAGATCACCGGCGATATTCCGGCGGAGATGGGTCTTTTCTCGAAACTCAGATACTTGAACTTGTCTTGGAACGATCTCCGATCGAGAATGCCGCCGGAGATTGGGTATTTGCAGAATTTAACGGTGTTGGATCCGAGAAATAGTGGGTTGTTTGGGTCGATTCCCTGCGATGTTTGTGATTCCGGCAGCGTCGCCGTTCTTCAACTGGATGGAAATTTGTTGGGTGGTTCAATACCTGAAGAGATTGGCAAGTGTTCATCACTTTACCTTCTGTAAGTTTTCTTCTCTAAACAAAAATTTTGGGAACAATTATGCTTTGATCCTAAAAAATTGCTCTAAAAATTTAGGAACAAAACAAAAAAATATTTTATTTTCTCATATTTCTGTTTTTGTACCAAGAAAAATTGGAACAAAAAGAGAAAAAATTGGGATTTTTTTTTTCCTATTCCCCCCCCCCCCCCCCAAAAAAAAAAAATTGATCTAAAAATAAGGAAATAGAACAAAAACATATTTTTCCGTTTGGGCTACCAAAAAATTTGGAACATAAACAAAGCTTTTGGAACAATTATTTTTTGTTCCAAAAAATTTGATCTAGAAATTTGGGAACAAAACAAAAATAGAATTTTTCTTTTGTTCCCAAATTGTTATTTGTTCCCAAAAATTTGGAATATATTCGGTAATTTGGAAACAATTTTGCTTTGTTCCCAAATTTTTTGATTTAAAAATCCGGGAACATAACAAGAAAAAAAAACCCAGATTATTTCTTCCCAAATCGCCGTTTCTGTTCCCAATTTTTCAAGAACAAAAATAATTTTGCACCATCTTCAAATTTTATTGTACACTCATCACCACCCCTATAAGTTGCACATGACTATTTCCATCTACTTTTCTTTAACGGAAACAATTATATTTTTGGCCGGGTTGAGTGTCTATATAGACCCTAAATTTGTCAAATTGCATATTTGATTCCTCAAGTTTTACATTTATTTTAATCTGGTAAAATTAAAAATTGATTGTACTCAGCACATGGCCTTTTAATGGAGATAATTTCATCATTTTGTCACTTCACTAAATGTACATTTGATTTTTTTTTTCTAACAATTCGTTTGAAAAATGATAAAAAGAAACATGAATCATTATTAGAGAAAAATATTTTAGATTTAATAAAGTGATGAAATGATGAAAATATCTTTATTAAAAAACCATGTGGTTAGCACAACTAATTTTTTGTCCAAAATCAGTAGTAACATTTTCAACGAGTTTGGAAGAAATGTGGAACTTAACGGATCCAATGTGGTATTTAATAAACCTCAGTGTCTAGAAACCCACCCCATACTTTAGGGATTATTGTACACTTATCACCCCAAAAGTTTATAATTATCCCAATTGATTTGAACTAAAGTGATACGATCTAAAATAGAGTTTACAATTTGAACTGAAGTGATATGATCTAAAATATTAGGGTTTATTGTCTTAAAATTGAAACTATGAGGACTAAAATGAGACAAAGATCAAACTTGAAGGGTATAAAATGTCAAAAATTCTATTAGTTCAAAAACTGATTTTTAAAATTTTCAAAAAACTGTTTTTTTTTTTTAAAGCAACCAAACAGGGTATAAGCGTTCACCTCTTCTCATGCAGGAGCTTATCACACAACGACTTTAACTGGTTCAATACCCCCATCCATGGCGATGTTGAAGGAGCTCGAGATTCTGAAAATGGAGTTCAACCACCTCACCGGAGAGATCCCCCAAGAGTTACAAAACCTCCTCGCCGTCAACATCTCTTACAACAGCCTCACCGGAAGACTCCCCGTCGCCGGCATCTTCCAAAACCTAGACTAACCTCCATTCAAGGAAACCTCGGACTCTGCTCGCCTTTGCTCAAAGGACCCTGCAAGATGAATGTTCCCAAGCCGTTGGTTCTCGACCCATTTGCGCACGGCAACCAAATCGGAAACCATGAGCCGGAACAAGGCGATTTCGGAGATTCCCGACATCGACGGTTGTTGAGCGTGTTGGTGATTGCGGCGATTGTAGCGGCGGTTTTGATCGTGATTGGGGTGGAGACGATCAGTTTGTTGAACGCTTCTGCTCGGAGGAGGTTGGCATTCGTGGATCATGAGTTCTTCGAGATCCGGGAGTTTGGGGAATGTCGGGAAATTGATCCTATTCGATTCGAGATCGTCGCCGGAGTGGGTTTCCGATCCCGGAGCGATACTCAACAAGGGAGCTGAAATTGGGGAAGGTGTGTTCGGGACAACTTACTGTTGTGCGGAAGCGTGTCGGGTAGACCTAACACAGAACAAATATTATGGGAGATGAAAAGAAAACACACACACTCACAAACAAGAACACAAGTTTTAACGAGGTTCGACAATTTCGCCTACTCCTCGGAAGCAACTATGGAACTTCTTTATTTGACAATAAAATACAAATAAAGAATACAAAATAAGGTCTTAAAACAACTTAAGACACTTGTGCAAAAATTCACTCAATTGTGGCTATTGAGGAATTGAACTCTCTCTCTTAATGTACTTCTTCAATTGAGAGATATTGTTTTTCATCAATTGTGAGATATTTTATTCTTCAAAGCTCATAGCCTCTATTTATAGTAGAGGTTTGAGCTTTGTTTTCAATCTGAACCAAAAAACATAAACCTTCATCAATTTCTGCAGTATAAAATTGCAGCTCCTTCTTTCAACAAAAATGGCTACTTTCACATGCTGATTTTCTCTTCAAAAAAATCTGTTACTGCTTTCATATTGTCAGAAACAAAAGTTTTCATTTTTCAAATCCAAAAAGTGTTGCCAATTGGATTTGAAGCTGCTGAAATTTTGTTCAATTCAAATAAGACTGCATCAATAAGAATAAGCTCACCATTTGAAAAGAGAGCCACCAACCCAACAATCTCCACCTTGACGAGATTTTCAAATGCCACCATCACCACAATGTTAATATGAATTCTCATACTACACATCCAATAGAACCAATAGTTACTCCTCCAAAAATCATACTTATGTATGAACAATATTGGCCAAGTTTAGGCAGTGATGAAACTTGGCGCTTCCAACGACTTTCGTCAACATATCTGCAGGGTTATCGACTGTCCCAATCTTCGTAAGAAGAATAACACCTGAATCAACAATTTCTCGAACAAAGTGGAATCGAACATCAATATGTTTGGTTCGAGCATGATGAACTTGGTTCTTCGCTAGATGTATTGCGCTTTGACTGTCGCAATATATCTCCACCTGTTTCTGATAAAGACTCAAGTCTGAAATCAGTCCATGTAACCAAATGGCTTCCTTCATGGCTTCTCCAGCAGCTATGTATTCAGCCTCCGTGGTAGACAATGCTACAGTGGACTGCAAAGTAGACCTCCAACTGACTGGACCACTAGCCATGGTAAATAAATACCCGGTAGTAGACCGTCGCTTATCCAAATCACCAGCGTAGTCTGAATCCACATATCTAATGAGAAATCTTTCGACTTCCATTTGATTTCTCACAAATTTCAAACCCACATCCTCAGTACCTTTGATATACTTCAAAATCCATTTTGCAGTTTCCCAATGCTTCTCTCATGGATCATGCATGTATCTGCTAATCATACTAATAGCTTGAGAAATATCAGGTCTTGTGCATACCATTGCGTACATAAGGCTTCCAATCAAACTTGCATACGGTACTTGAGCCATATACATTCTTTCTTCATTTGTACTCGGTGACAGTTCCGCACTTAATTTAAAGTGAGGAGCCAAAGGTGTACTAACCGGTTTGGTATTTTCATCTATACCAAATCAATTTAGTACATTTTTCAAATACTATTTCAGTGTCAGCCACACAGTCTCAGCCGTTCTGTCACGAGTAATTTCCATGCCCAAAATTTTCTTGGCTTCGCCAAGATCCTTCATTTCGAATTCCTTCCAAAGTTGGGCTTTCAACTTCTCAATCTCCACCAAACTCTTAGATGCGATTAACATATCATCAACATATAAGAGCAAATAAATGAAGGTACCATTTTTTAATTTACGGAAGTACACACAATGATCATATTGACTTCGCGTAAAGTTATGTACCTTCATAAATTTGTCAAATCTCAAATACCACTGTCGTGGAGATTACTTCAAACCATACAGGGACCTCTGCAACTTGCACACCATTTGTTCTTTGCCAGCAGCTTTGAAACCATCAGGTTGCGACATATAAATTTTCTCATCCAAATTTCCATGTAGAAAAACAGTTTTCACATCAAGCTGCGCCAACTCCAAACCAAATTGTGCGACCATGGCAAGTAAAATTCGAATGGAGGAATGCTTTACTACCGGTGAAAAGACTTCATTGTAGTCAATCCCTTCCTTTTGAGCATACCCCTTTGCAACCAGTCTTGCCTTGAATCTCACACTGTTTTTTCCATGAGAGTCCTCCTTCTTTGCATATACCCATTTACACCCAATTGCTTTTTTTCTTTTTGGTAACTCTACGAGTTCCCAAGTCATATTCTTATGGAGAGAATCTAATTCTTCATTCATGGCCTTATTCCATTCCACACTTTCAGAACTTTGCACAGCTTCTTTATATGTGGTTGGAATATCTTCACTGATAATTGGTAGGGCATAAGCAACCATATCTGCAAACTTTGCTGGTTTTCGAATTGTTCTTTTTGGTTTGCTAGCTGCTATCGATTTTTCAATTTGTGGAGGCCTTTGAGGAGAAGGCTCCACCTCAATTCTATCTTCCGTATCCCCGTCATTTTCATCATCTGAAGAAGTGTCTTCTGAAGGAGAATCTACTGGACTTTGAATCTCCACCTGCTGCACTAGACTGCCTTTTTTATTCTCTTCATTAGACACTTTCTTCTTCATAAATTTACTTTCATCGAAAGTAACATCCCTGCTCAAGATCATTTTCTTCAATGTAGGGCACCATAATCTGAACCCTTTCACTCCACTGCTGAAGCCCAGAAATATGGCCTCCTTTGCCCTTGAATCAAGTTTGCTATCTTCGGTCACGTGAAAGAACGCCGAGCAACCGAAGATACGCAAAGAATCATAATCTGATGCAGGTGATCCTGACCACACTTCAATAGAAGTTTTTCCATCAATTGCAGTAGAAGGCAGACGGTTAATTAGATGACATGCATAAGTAACCGCTTCTGCCCAAAAACTCTTCGTCAAACCGGAATTGGATAGCATGCACCTTACTTTTTCAAGTAAAGTCTGATTCATACGTTCTGCTACACCATTCTGTTGTGGAGTCTTTTTCACAGAAAAATGCCTCACTATTCCTTCTTGTTTGCACAAGGAATAAAATGGATCGGACGTGTATTCACCGCCGTTGTCCGATCTCAACACCTTGATCTTCCTTCCGGTTTGATTCTCCACCCTCTTCTTCCAAGCCAAGAAGATCTCTAGGACTTGATACTTGTGTTTCATAGTATACACCCAGAGTTTTCTTGAGAAGTCATCTACAAATGTAATAAACCAGTGCCTTCCACTCATAGATGCAGTCTTCGTTGGACCCCAAACATCAGTATGCACATAGTCTAGGATCCCTTTTGTTTTGTGGATGGCCGTGCCAAATTTAACTCTGGTTTGCTTGCCCAACACACAGTGCTCACAGAAGTCCATCTTACAAGTCTTGGCACCCTTCAAAAGACCCTACTTTACTAGACCTTGCATGGCCTTCTCTCCAGCATGCCCAAGCCTCATGTGCCAAAGCTTGGTTGTATCAATAGCAGTTTCTACGGTGGCAGCTCCACCGATAACAGTCTTTCCTTGCAAGAAATACAAATTATTTCTCCTTAGGCCTTTCAAGACAACCATAGCACCTCGTGTGACTTTCAACGATCCAGCTTCCATGATGACTTTGAAACCATTTGATTCCAAAGCACCCAAAGAAATTAGATTCCTCTTCAAATCTGGTACATACCAGACATTGGTCAGATCCCTCGTGGTTCCGTCGTGCAGCTTCAATCGGATCACGCCAACCCCTTTCCTTTCACACGTATGATCATTTCCCATAAGAACTGATCCACCACTACCGAGATCCAAACTGGTGAAACAATTCGTATCAGGACACATATGATAGGAGCACGCGGAGTCAAGAATCTACTCGTCTGAGCCAACTCCAGCAGTAGTAGCCAGAGCAAAATTTGAATCATCATCTTCAATTTGGGCCACGTTTGCATTTGTATTACCCATGTTTTTTAGCATGGGGCAATCCTTCTTCCAATGACCCTTTTCACGGCAAAAAGCACATTCATCCTTTACCGGAATCTTCCTGCCATTTGATGAAACTCCTCTCAACTTGGAACGAGAGTTGTTTCTACCTTTGTTGTGCTTTTTGGTCTCCGATCTGCCCCTCGTCATCAAAGCAATAGATGTATCAGTTTGAGACACCTTGTCATGTCTACGAACTTCGTTATTCATCAATGCGTCTGATACATCCTTGAATTTCACCGAGTCTTTTCCGTAGATCAAAGTGGTTGCCAAGTGTTCGTAGGAATCCGGTAAGGAATTCAACAACACAAGGGCTTTGTCCTCATCCTTGATCTCTTCATCCAGGTTCAATAGATCGGCAATCAACTTGTTGAAGTCATTCAAATGGTCCATCATAGATGTACCTTCTTGGTATTGAAATCGAAAAAGCTTTTGCTTCAAATACAACCGATTCTCAATACTCTTTGTCATGTACTTTTCTTCAAATACCCTCCATAAGTCCTTCGCCATCGTCTCTCTCATTACAAAGTATTTGACGTTCTTTGCAAGACAGAGACGAATAGAACCGCACGTCATTTTGTTGATCTTCAACCACTCTGCTTTTTCCATAAAATCTGGTTTTTCCTCCAAGGTTATTTCCAAACCCTGTTGAACCAGCATATCCATCATCTCACATTACCACATGCCAAAACTGTTTGTTCCATCAAATTTTTCAATATCAAATTTGTCATTTGATATTGACAGTTTTGTTTGTGAACTGGAAGAGGTTGATGGCGATTCAATCTCCTCCGTTTTCGATTCGATCTCTGCCATAATCCCAAGCTCTCAACCGGAGCTCCGATACCACTTGTTGTGCGGAAGCGTGTCGGGTAGACCCAACACAGAACAAATATTATGGGAGATGAAAAGAAAAACACACACACTCACAAACAAGAACACAAGTTTTAACGAGGTTCGGCAATTTCGCCTACTCCTCGGAAGTAACTATGGAACTTCTTTATTTGACAATAAAATACAAATAAAAAATACAAAACAAAGTCTTAAAACAACTTAAGACACTTGTGCAAAAATTCACTCAATTGTGGCTATTGAGGAATTGAACTCTCTCTCTTAATGTACTTCTTCAATTGAGATATATTGTTTTTCATCAATTGTGAGATGTTTTATTCTTCAAAGCTCATAGCCTCTATTTATAGTAGAGGTTTGAGCTTTGTTTTCAATCTGAACCAAAAAACATAAACCTTCAACAATTTCTGCAGTCCAAAATTGCAGCTCCTTCTTTCAACAAAAATGGCCACTTTCACATGCGGATTTTCTCTTCAAAAAAATCTGCTACTGCTTTCATATTGTTAGAAACAAAAGTTTTCATTTTTCAAACCCAAAAAGTGTTGCCAATTGGATTTGAAGCTGCTGAAATTTTGTTCAATTCAAATAAGGCTGCATCAATAAGAATAAGCTCACCATTTGAAAAGAGAGCCACCAACCCAACACTTACAAGGCCGCGTTCGCCGGAACGACGGTTGCGATCAAGAAGCTTTTGGTGCAAAACACAGTGTAATTTCAAGACGATTCGATCGAGAAATTCGAATTTTGGGAAAAGTTCATCACCCTAATTTGATCTCCATGAAAGGATACTACTGGACTCCACAGTTGAAGCTTTTGGTTATGGAGTACGCAAAGAATGGAAGCTTACAGTCGAGACTCCATGAGAGGAAAGCTTCGTCTCCGCCGCTGTCATGGCCGGAGCGATTCAAGATCATGCTCGGGACGGTGAAGGGACTTGCATTCTTGCACGACTCGTTCCGGCCGCCGATCGTTCACTACGGCGTCAAGCCCGGCAACATCCTCCTCGACGACAATCTGAACCCTAAAATATCCAATTTCGGGCTTGCCAGGCTCGTCGCGATTTCGACAAACACGTAGCGGGCAACAACAGGTTCCACAACGTGCCGGGTTACGCCGCCCCGGAGCTTGCCTGCCAGAGCCTGAGAGTGAACGAGAAGTGCGACGTGTACGGGTTCGGCGTGCTGGTACTCGAGCTCATCATCGGACAACGGCCGGTGGAGTACGGGGAGGACAATGTGGTGATACTGAGCGACCATGTGAAGGTTCTGCTAGAGGAAGGAAACGTGTTGGAGTGTGTGGATCGGAGCATGGGGGAGTTCCCGGAAGAGGAGGTATTGCCGGCGATGAAGGTAGCGCTGGTGTGCACGTCGCAGGTGCCGTCGAGTCGGCCGTCGATGGCGGAAGTGCTGCACATACTGCAGGTGATAAAGACGCCGGCGCCGTAGAGGATGGAGGCGTTCTGATTGAAGAGAAGAAATTTGTGTGTTCTTTGTGCTGTGTTTGGATTATATGTATTACAATTTGGTATGTTTTCTTTTGTGTGTTTTAGAGCATCCAAGGAAGAAGCTGCTACCTCCTTTAAATAACGGTCCCACGATCCACACCTCCGTAACGATCACCATCTTAATGGCGACGGACTAAGATCATCACCACTTTGATGGTGATGGACCGAAAATCACAGAAGGCTTGCCAGACAAGTTTTCATCTGTTTTTACATATCAGAATTGTGAGATAACTAGACACATACACTTTTTCTGAACTACCACTCTGCCAAATTCTACTGAGAAACTCTTGATTGATTCTCACACCGGAGATGAAACACTGACAGATTTATCTGCGGTGCATTGTTTTGCAGGAACTAAAGCCTAACAAATCACACATCTTACAAGTCCTCTATATTTGTGTTTATTTTGTTTCTTTTCCTAGAGAATTCGAATATGAATAATGAAAATCTGTTTATGTAAAAGAATGACTAACCAAAATATCAAAAGTGCGTTTGGATGAGGTATTTGAATAACGCATTTCATTTTGTGAAGGGATTTGTTCTTCAAAAAAATTGTAAGGAAAAATTTACAAATTTATTCTTGAAATGAGATTTTTTTTTTTTTTTTTTTCTAAATACCACACCCAAACTAACTATAATTTACATTGATATTGGGCCTGGCATTGGCCGATTTGAGCATCCTTAGAACATAATTTACAAGTTTAAAAGACAATTTCCAAACTAAAAATGCAATATGTTAAGTTTAAAGGGCAACCCAGTACAACAAAGATCCTATTATGTGCGGGATTTGGAGAAGGGTCGGATCACTTGGGTTTATTATACGCAACATTAGCTTGCTTTGGAAGAAGTTGTTTCCACTTCTTGAACCCATAACCTTCATATCACATGACAGCAACTTCTTCCGTTGTGAGAAGACTCAATTGAGCGTAAACATTAAGAATCATTATAGACGTCAATGGTTTGGTTTCGATTTAATTTCATATAAAATTAAAACCAAAATCATTAGATAGATACCAAACCAAAACCGCAACAAAAAAAAAAAAAATCAAACCACAAAACTAACCCTAACACACACACATATATTATAGGAGGGATTAAAGAGTAAATATATACATATATATAAGGGTTTAAACTGTAAATATATAAAAAAGTGAGAGTATTATATGTTATAAAAATATATCTACAACATCAGTTACATGATTCAGTTTCATGATTTGGTTTCTTGGTTTGGTTTGACAGTTATTATCTCAAAACCAAAACTAAAACCAAAATCGCTTTGGTTGGTAATTTTAAAATCAAAACCACAACCAAACCATTTAGTCGGTTTAAAATCGAACCATTTGGTGCAATTTCGCTCGGTTACTTGTTGGTTCAGTTTTTATTACCGGTCCTAAGAACAAGAAAAAACAAACATTTTTTTCCCAATGAAATCTCATTAATCAACGAAAAAACAAACTTCGATTGCATCAATTTCAAACTTAAACAGAGAAGTTGAACTCCAAAGAAGAAAACATAAACCAAAAAGAACAATTTCATAAAACAGAGTGAAGAAATTACAAGATAATGTATTAGAAAAGTGAACATATAATCTCTTTCTGCACAAAGTAGAATACTCTGTTCTTTCTTCTTTTTAACTTTAGAGAAAGAGAGAGAGAAGCCAACTGAAATACCTCTTCCAGCTCGAGCATGATGAGTGAAATGTTCTCAAATCGCAGGTGCCTGCAATCAATGGAATATCGTGGCCAGAATTCGCCAGTTGAGCATCCTTGTACACATTTTATAAGACTGAAACACAATTTACAAGCTTGGAAGGTGCATTGTGTTTCAGTTAGAAGTTACAGAGCAAAACTCATCAATTCACAATGCTAAATTTCGAATTGCATAAATTTTGGACATAGAAAACATAAACTAAGACAGAATAAACAAAGTGAAGGAACATAAGACATTGTGTTAGCAGAGAGAATTTCCTGCGGAATTGCTTGTTGTACAAAGTAGAATATATTGTCCCTTCTTTTAACTGCGATGACGGTATTTCTTACATTCAAAGACGATCTCATTTCAACTTCCGGGCAAACATTCCAATACTCTTTTAAGTGCTTTCTTAAGTCCTTGATCAAGTGATGTCGTCAGTAGTATTTCCTGCCCCTGAATCACCACCAAAACACCATGAGAGACAGACACACAGCCACAGAGAGAGAGAGAGAGAAGTAGAAAAAAAAATCCCAATATATAACAAAAATTAGTGGTTAAAGTAGTGTATTTTATGCTATTATACCAAAAGGAACACTTACATTTGAAAGCCAAAGCCAGAGATCTTGTGAAACTACATGTTTCTTGAATCCTTGCCCAGTGATCCTTATATCTTTTATGCTGAGGAAGAGCAAAAAAGTAAAATATATATATATATATATATATATATATATATATTATGCTAGCTGGCATATAGACTAAGAACACGAGTATTTCATATTTATGTTCTTTACAGAATCAAATAATGACAAAAACATTTTAAGAACATATACATATATGGGTGTGTATATATATATTGATTTCTTTCGTTTTTAGACAGAAAATAAATAACATAGTTGGAAAACCAGAAGGATTGGAAGAATTCACCACAATTTTTCCTATAGACATAAAAACATTAGTATTGTCTATCTAAGCTAAGGGAATTTCCAAAAATATCTCGGCAAGAACACAAACATAAACAACATATAATTCTGTTTTGAAATTTTTAAAAAGTGGTTGCAGATTATAGGAAACTAGAAACGGAAAAAAAAAATGTAGTTTGACAAGCACACCAGAGGAATTACTTTTTCCAAAGTCTCTAGAAGCGGATCTTCTTCCAATTGCCTTATTGATAATTTCATCCTTAGCGTCTCCCTGCAACATAGGGGATCCATTAATATTACGAAATAAATGGCACGAATCGTCTCTATTGTCTAAGATCCAAAACCAAGGGTGCATGTAGAATACCTGTCCAGGTTGATAATTTTAACCCTCACTTCATCACACACACTAAGGATGTCTCTTACATCTTGAATTAAATCCCATGAGACCTCTGAGACATGTAGAAGTCCAGTGAGATGATAACAACCTGCAACATAGTTCTAACAAGAGAATAATATTCTCAGGAAAATTCACAAATATATACACATATAGATATATATAATAAATCAGAACATATTTTAAATTTGAGACATTTTTTACCATGGTAGGAGAAATTTTCAACCATTGAAATTGATTTTGTTGAGAAACTGATAACAAACTATAAACAAAATGTTTTTTCATGATTTTGAACTAACTACAGAATAATTAAAGTAATGTATTGAATTAAAATTAATGCCTTTAGGTAAGGGTTATATACAAGTGTGTGTATAAAGTAGCAACAATATTTCAGAAGCAAAACTATCATCTGGGAAACATATATCAACAAAGGCACCATAATCCTAAACAGAACAAACCCTTCCTTTAAACACATCTCCCACATTAATTTGTGGAGAAAACTTTGATCACAAGGCTTTCTTCTCGGAGAATATCAATCTCTTGTTCTCTTCATCAACTTCGATTATGTAAGAGAAGTGCTCAAACATTACAATTATTCACCATGCCAAGAAGGCTTCTTGTGCATTTACACAACAACCTAGCTATAATTTATTATTATGTTTAGCTCCTACTGGCAAAACAGATGAAAACAACGCTAAAAGAAAAAAAAATGTGTCAATTTTTTTGGTAGAGAAAAAAAAATGTGTCGATGTTGATATCCCTCAATAGAAATAATAGAACCCAATATAGCTCTTGCGATCTCTTTTATGTTCTTGTTTCGTGCTACATGATAATGCATCAAAAAAAGATGACAATAGATTAGAAATTACAAGACCAAAACTTCCACGAAAAACATTATGCGTACTTCACTGCTGAAGTGTACTTTTTAACCATCATAAAGATAAAAATGCAAAATACAATAAGGTTTGATCAAGTAAATCATGTATTGACAATGTGAAAACCTCAACAAAAGTTAATTTATATGCCATGTAATGCAAGTTCTAGAGCCGCAATTCTAACAATGACTAGAAGAGATGTTAAAATTCAGATTGATTATCACAATGACAATGGATGAAAGAGCTTAGATTGGAACGAGAGCTTGGGATTAAGACTCGGCATCATTTAGTTCATTACAGGATTACATTGACAAGCGGATGTTTTTTCTACTTCACTCTTTTCTTTACTTCTAAGTTCTAACTTTAATATTTCAAAAAATAGTTGCTGCTACCCATTAGGGAGATTCGATCTAAAAGCCCTGGAATGGGAAACATTCTTCTACCACCATTATTTCTCCCACAATGAGATGATACATCGACATCCTTAGTTACTTTTTATATGGTTCGCCAAACATGTATTCTCATATGGTTCTTTACAACAACGTGTTATAGTAATTTATGCATGTCTTTCTCATATATATATACATACATACATACATTTATACAAACACATATGAGTTCAACTTCAGTCAGATTTGTCTCACTTTGCTCCTAGGCTCCAAGGAGTCCTAGGCACCTTGGTGTGCCTTAAGTCTTTAGTAACTACAATTATATTCAAACTTAAATTAGAATGTGCTATAAATATTAACAGAAAGAGAAAAGAGATTGTGACAAACTACCATTATCGAATTTTTGTCTTTTATTTACTTTACCCCTATCTTGCTTGCTTTCGTTGTAACATTGGTATAGACTATAAAGGGGAAAAATCCAAAATACAATGATTATTGGAGTAGATTAAGTACCTTCATATGATTGAGACGGGCTCAATATTGGGCAGGGAAGAAAACCCACAAGAGAAAAAAAACGAATAAGCAGGCCTCCAGTATTGAAACCTCCAACCATGCCCTCATAGATTAGCCATTTTTTTCTTTATAAGCTCTTGCTGCCTCCCAATCAGCATATCCATACTTCTTTGCAAACACAAAATATTAGACAAAACCACCTTTTAACGGTACTTAAAAAAAAAAAAGAACTTCACAAATTAAATACCTAAGAAGTAAACAAGACAGACATTCACACATCACTTCCATTTTGTAAAGCAATGCAAATTCCCAACA
Source organism: Eucommia ulmoides (assembly GCA_016647705.1). NCBI lineage: Eukaryota > Viridiplantae > Streptophyta > Magnoliopsida > Garryales > Eucommiaceae > Eucommia > Eucommia ulmoides. Next base: position 585,812 of record CM028338.1, read on the forward strand.
ATGGAGCTGTAAATACATAGAAATCTCTATATTGGTGCCAATGGAAAACTGATACGAACCTAACACAAATAAGACCAGCGGTTTAGTTTGGTTCAGTGCATAATTTTAAGAAAATCAAACGGAACCAACAGAAATAGTTTCGGTTCGATTTTGGTTTACGAGGTGAGCCAAAAATTTGGGCTTAATCAATCATTTTTTAGGCCAATAATTTTCGGTTTTATGGGTTGGACCAAGTTTTTATTGTTTAAAAAATATACATTTTAGGGAACACTGGTGAAAAAGTAAAGGTTAGAAAAATTGATTTGTGAAATGACCGAATAATCTAACACGAATCAGGTTATGATTTGGCTTGGGACATTTGCACCTTCAGTTTAGGGAGGCCAAAAAAAAAAACAATTCGATTTGGTTCAAACCAAACCAAAATATTTCAAAACCGAAAGAAACCGTTCTCCATTTAGGTAACCCTTTGAACATTTTATTTATAAAATCTTGCGGTTCGGTTCGGTTCGGTTCAATCTTTTCGGTTCCTATTCTATAAACCAAATGAAATACTAAACAGAGAAGTTAAACTCCAAAAAAGGGAACATATACCAAAAAGAAAAATTTCATAAAACAGAGTGAAGAAATTACAAGACAATGTATTAGAAAAGTGAGCATGTAATCTCTTCTTTGCACAACGTAGAATATGAGCCAAAAAAGGGTTATCTAAGCTGAGATGGCAACAATGTGGAGAAACTTACAACACAGCAAGAGCCTGCATTAATCCAATCACTGATGGGATCTAGGATGCACCAGAGATACACATATTCTATCACATTAAGAGGTCAAGATACAGCACCAACTAAAGTAAAATAATAAATGTGGCATGCAAGCATGTACAATGTTGAACGGAATCTCTCCCAACAGCTCATTGTAAGATAAATCCCTGGAAAACAAGAAAGAAAAGTGTGCTTACATTAAACATTGCAAAGGCATTTTGGTTTCAGTCTAATGGCGGAGTACATACAGGACTTGGAATGCAGTGCAGTTGCCAATGTTTTGAGGAATTGTGCCCGTCAAGCTGTTGTTTCTTACATCACCTGGGATACTAGAACAGAAACATCCGTTAATACTTACAAAACTTTCAAGTTTGAAATCTGAGACAAGGTTGAAGGAATAAGACCGATCGACTGATTATTTTTCAGAATTCTGAAAACCCAATAGAAACAACAAAATTACCATGACATGATCCAGATAAAGAATGAGATCTTGTCGTCAAGAGACTTACAGGTATTCCAGCTGCCTCAACTTTGAAACTAAAAATAGTATATCTCTATACAGCTCATTGAAGGACAAGTCCATGACAAGAAAACCAGCATGAAAATGCCTAATTTCAGATCATCATATTATTCATACGTTTTACTCGATTACGGATGATAGAATAATTCTACACTACTTACAAGCTTTTCAAAGCCAAGCAATCACCAATCTCATCTGGGATCTGTCCAAAGAGCAGATTTCCCCTAAAATCACTGTTGCAAGTTATCTTGATAAGAAAGCATCAGTACTCCATTCTTGAAAAACTTTACATGAACATCATGATAAGTAAAAAAAGGTTTTAGAGTTCAGAAACAGTACATTGATAACAGGACTTTCAGCAATCCTATTGCAGCGAGATTTCGCCATCGAGATTCAAATAATTCAAGTCCTCAATGTCCTAATTTTCTCAATTTCAAGTATAAATCAAAGTGAAGTTTAATATTGACCGCATCGTGAAATCTTGGAATATTAAGATTCACCAGAATTTAAAGAGTGATTATGAAAATATCTATCCCATAACTAACGCAGAGCACTTCTTAAGCCGCTGCTGAAATATATATATATGTGTGTGTGTGTGTGTGTGTGTTGGTTGGGAAACTGACATCATCGTCCACCCGATCCGATGGGTAACAGTTTGGCTAAATAAAACAAGTAAATTATGCTTAGAAGATGCATATATATATATATATATATATATATATATATATATATATATTGCTTGACTTTTATCACCAAAATGCAATGAAATAGTGGCAGGTCAACCAAAATCAAATACAGTTAGTGTTCCCGTTTCTGTTCCCAAATATCTGCGAACAGAAATAGAGATGTGGGCAAAGAAATATTATACAAATGCCACTCAAGTAAATGCATGAAAAACCAGAATAGGAAAATGAAAGAGTGATTGTTATGAAAATACCTATACAAGGCCGTGACAGCAGTTGTGCTTCATTCAGATGATGTTGACGTAAGGGATGGTGGAAATCTTCGACCACTCAGGCCGGTCTCCCTCCTTGCATTTTGCCTTCAACAGTGGACAATCCCGAATATCCAATCGCCTTAATTTGGTGAGTCGTTGCATGGCTTCCTTAGAGGACAGACACTTGAGCTTTTCCATAAACCATAGTTGTATTTCCTCAAGGGACGTGAGCTTCCCAAACCAATCTGGCAAAGCTTCCACTCCAAAGGACGTTAGTTTTATAGAAGTAAGGGCAATGAGGTACCGAAGCTGTTCGGGTAGAGTGTCATATCTAGGTTGACCAATCAATATCAATATACGGAGATAAGCACATTGCTGTAGGAGATGTTGGATCACTTTCAAAGAAGTTGTCCCTCCAATGTACAATGTCTCTAATGAAGGCAAAGATGCAACTTTGGGACATCCATTTATATCGCCAACGGATGCCATTATAATTAGATTTTTGCAATCACTTAAGTCCAAATTGTGAAGAGATTGTAGGCCTTGTGGAAGACTTTCCAACATCTCACAACAACAACAATAGAGATTGTAGGCCTCTAAGCTTGGAATCAACTTTAGCTTACGATAACAACTTAGGGACAAGCTGCGAAAGATGTGTAGGATTGTAGACCTTGTGGCAGACTCTCCAACATTTCACAAGTACGAAGACATAGGTTCATGAGATGATGCCTATTGCTGTGAAACAGAGCATCAGGTAGATAAATCAGTTCTGGTACAAATCCTATTTCAAAGAGATGTTAGCTTGTTGCTGCTGCATATGCCTACTAATGGTGACCCACAATTCACCTTTAGAAACTTCAATTTCTTGAGACACGGGAAATACAATTCATCTTTAGAAACTTCAATTTCTTGAGACACGGGAAATGAATGGGAGTTGTCTTCAACTTCTTACACCCCTTGAATTGGAACTGGAAACAGAACAAGTGTTCTTGTTATTTCAACCACACCAATTCATATAAGTAAAAGAAAGCTCAAAACAAGTGTTATTGGTTGACAATTGGAGTCTATCATAATCGCACTGCCATATAGAAATGAAATAAGGTGTTATGGTGTGTCAGCTTCTCTCTATATAAGCTTTTTAAAGAAACAAAGAATAAAATTCAATAAAATTCCACAAGCATTACTCAAATTAGATTTGATCAAAATTTTGTTTTACATTTTTTTTGGCTCCGGGGAAATCTAACTAGAAATAAAAACACCAACGTCAAATAAAATTAAAATTAAAAAAAAAAAAAAAAAAGCACGGCGTATTTTACTGTTGGATTAGATATTTAAGAGCCAAAACTTAACCATCTCAAGAAAGTAATTAGCACCATCCAACAATGTTGCTGTTATAACCAAACAGTAAACTCACCATCCAACAGTGTTGCTGTCAACATTAACCTCTCGCAAGCATCTCATCATCTCAAGCTGGTAATTAGCACCATCTGCTTCAATCTCCTCATCTTCCTCCCTAATCATCATCTCAAGCTGGTAATTAGCAGCATATGCTTCAATCTCCTCATCTTCCTCCCTAATCTATCATTCGGTTGGATCATTGGGTGACAAATGATTCATCTCCTTGTAAATTCTACCGGAAAAGGGCTGAAGACCATTCTCCGGCAGCAACGGTTGATTCCAGTGCCAGAGTCTGTGTAGAGTAATTCTGCATATCACCATATATATATGAGACGTAATCTCAAGTGTCAGAGACACACTTTTTGTATGATACATGCACGAATATGTTCTTTCATTTTTGACACATTGTCCAAATTCATAAGAAAAACATACCAACTAATTGAAATATGATATTCCAAAAATAAGTCGACCGGCCTTCAAATCTTCAAAACATGCTTCTTCTTCAAATAATTCCTCTCCTAATACTCAACGGAAGTAAAAATATCAAGTTGGTTGTCTCATTCCACTTAATAACTGCATCAATCAAAGGTTAGAAATAAGTATAAATTGCTAACCACCTAAATAATTCAAGTCCTCAATGTCTTAATTTTCTCAATTTCAAGTATAAATCAAAGAGAAGGGTAATATTGACCATATGATAAAATCTTGGAAGATGCAGCGCCATAATGATGCCGTGAAATTAACCGTATTTGCAAATCGTTGCAACTGATTTCTATCAGTAGAACAAAATCCCAAGATAGAATTGAATATTAAGATTCACCAGAATACAGAAATGAAGTGTATGAAATTCAGCACAATTAAAGAGTGATATAAAAATACCTCTCCCATAACTAACGCAAACAGTTGTTAAGCCACTACTGAAATATATATATGTTGGTTCGTCAACTGACGTTATCGTCACTCTGATCCAATGGATAACAGTTAGGCTAAAGAAAACAAGTAAATTATATGTTTAGAAGATGCATAATCATAGAATAACAAACCTAGTTTTTTTATTTGATATATATATATATATATATATATATATATATATATAATTGCATGACTTTTATCACCATAATGCAGTGCATGGTGCAGATCAAAGGTTCTTCTCACATGTAAAGTTAAATTTTACAAACTTCTCAATAACATAACTTGATTCATGTAAGGTTTGTTTGGTGTTTCTGTTTCAAAAAAATCCGGGAAGGGAAATAGATATTTGGGCAAGGAAACATTAGCTTACCACAATCACTAACATACAAGTTGTTGAAAGATGTGCAGGATTGTAGGCCTTGTGGAAGACACTCCAACATCTCACAACGAGAACAATCCAGATGTGTAAGGGAATTGAGGACCTCTAAGCTCAGGATCGACTTTAGCTAACGACAATCACGAACATTCAAGCTGCGGAGAGATGTGCATAATTGTAGGCCTTGTGGAAGACACTCCAACATCTCACAATAAAAACAATTCAGATCTATAAGGGAATTGAGGCCCTCTAAGCTCGGGATTGACTTTAGGTTACCACAATAACTAACATCCAAGCTGCGGAGAGATGTGCAGGATTGTAGGCTTTGTGGAAGAGACTTCAACATCTCACAACCAGAACAATCCAGATGTGTAAGGGAATTGAGGCCCTCTAAGCTTGGGATCGACTGTAGCATATCACAATAACTAACAACCAAGCTGCGGAGATATGTGCAGGATTGTAGGCTTTGTGGAAGAGACTCCAACATCTTACAATGAGAACAATTCAGATCTGTAAGGGAATTGAGGCCCTTTAAGCTTGGGATCAACTGTAGCGTATCACAATAACTAACATCCAAGTTGCGGAGAGATGTTTAGGATTGTAGGCTTTGTGGAAGAGACTCCAACATCTCACAACCAAAACAATCCAGATATTTAAGGGAATTGAGGCCCTCTAAGCTTGGGATCGACTGTAGCGTATCACAATTACTAACAATCAAGCTGCGGAGAGATATGCAGGATTGTAAGCTTTGTGGAAGAGACTCCAACATCTTACAATGAGAACAATTCAGATATGTAAGGGAATTGAGGCCCTCTAGGCTTTGTGGAAAAGACTCCAATATTTTACAACGAGAACAATCCATATCTATAAGGGAATTGAGGCCCTCCAAGCTTGGGATTGACTGTAGCGTATCACAATAACTAACAACCAAGCAGCGGAGATATGTGCAGGATTGTAGGCTTTGTGGCAGACTCTCCAACATCCCACAATATTTAATAATCAGTTTCATGAGATGATGACTATTATTATGAAACAGAGCATCTGGTAGATAAATCAGCTTTGGTACATCTTTTATAGTGAGAGATGTTAGCGTGCTGCTGCTGCATATGCTTACTAATGGTGACCCACTTTCTACACCATCAAATACCAATTCCTTGAAAGATGGGAAATGAATGGGAGCTATCTTCAGCTTACGACAATTAATGATAGTCAACTTCTGGAGGCAAGGAAACACAACCACCTCTTCTTGTGAAGTTGTTGCTCCCATCCATTCTTCTAGGTTCTTCATATCCAACAATTCAAGCTCCTCCAATGCAGGAAACAATTTGATTGTCTTCATAAATTTATTGGACCACATAGAAGCATACTTCAAATTGTCATAAATTTATTGGACCACATAACGATCACGTCAAATTTATAAATTTTGTTAGTAGATTAATATTTTTCGAATTGTCATTTATCTGATTGAAAATTCATATAAAAAAATTATATATGAGTTTATTCTATTATTGATTATAGGTAATATGAATTTAACATTAATTAAATAATCGCCAAAAATTCAAATTGTTAATTGTAATTTTTTATTACCAAATTATTAATTGTAAATTTTTATGACTTTGGGGAAAGAAATACTTATATTATGAAATTATTATTGATTGCTAACACTATTTTTAAAATAAATTTTATTTGAAAGTTTTAAGGTGAAATCTCCTAACATGGTATCAGATCTAGGTTTGAGAAGTCTGTTTGTTTATTACTGATTGTTTGAATGTTTTTCTTGTCTTTTCTTTTGTTTGATCACATCACGTGCAAGACGGGATTGCACGTGAGGGTGAGTATTAAAAATTCCACATCGAATTTGTGAGCCTTTTCAAAGTATTTTATATATAAAAATAGTTACTTCACTTAACATTATATGATTTTAAGTTAGAAGTAACGAGGTTCGTTTCAATATGATATAAAATATTATATAATTCTGTTACAAATAATAAGTAACTGTAGATACAAACATTCGTAATAATTATTGTAACTTGTAGTGATTAATTGAAAATATGATCTAAATAAAAAATATTAAATATTTCAATGAAAGCTATTATTGTATCTCTTTTGTTTGGTTGCAATTATGGTTTGAGTACATACATCCATCTTCTCTTTCAAAGTGGTGGGGATGGCAACAATAATATCCTCACAGTTCTTCTGCGTAGACTTGCTTTTATCATCAAAGTCTTTCACAAAAAACAAAAAAATTGCATGCCAATTTGACACAAGTGACAAACTTCAAAATGTAGGCCAACTTAGTAGTTTTCACTAGGAATGATTTCCTTTCTTATTGCATCTTTTTTGTACCCATGCAATAATGAAATTACCCTTTATTTTACTTTGTCTTTGCTAAAAAGAAAAAGAAAAATAGAAGTAAAAAGAGAGCAAGAGAGAGAAAATATTTTTTTTTTTTCGTCTATTACCTTTAAATATTAAATTTAAATTAAAAAAAAATAAAAATCATTCATTATATGTTTTTATAAATAAAATGTTATATGTATTGAAATTCATTATACATTTCAGCAAAATATGTTTAATTGTACTTTCTGTATATTATCTTGTCTGACCTAATTAATGGACTTATGGAAGAAATTTCTGACAAAATAACTCAAAAATCTAAATCTACTAACAAAATTAATAGTTTGAAGTCATTTTATAAACATTAATTTTTAGTTATTATTAGTATAATTGCAACTTAAACATAATATTGTTACAATTTTTTATAATATCAGTTGAATGGAATATGATTTTTTTTACAATTTGATATTACGAGTACAAAAAATTAAAAAAAAAATAATTGAAAAATTACCAATGACACCTCATGTCTTTGAGACAGATGCCGCGGTAATTCCTTGTCCTTTAATAACATGTACACTCCTTATCTTTTTTAATTGTAACAGTTAACCTCCCAAATCAGAATTGACTGAGTGATGCAAATATTTAAATTATAATATTACCTTTACATTATAAAATTATTTTTAAATTATCAAATTGTTCTTTATCTTATGAGTAAAATGACAAAATTATCCTTCAAAGAGGATGACAATTACCAAGAAATTATTGCATCTGTTTTGTAGCCTAGCAATTATGGGTGTACTACGGTTACATTCAACTTTTTTATTTTTCCAAGTGGTGGGGTCTGCGATGTTCCAAGTCTTTCGTTGCTATGTGTAGACTTGTTGTTAATCAAGTTTATTACAAAACTTCACCACCGGTATTCTTACAAATTGTAATTGTAAGGAAAAATTTACAAATTTATTCTTGAAATGAGATTTTTTTTTTTTTTTTTCCCTAAATACCACACCCAAACTAACTATAATTTACATTGATATTGGGCCTGGCATTGGCCGATTTGAGCATCCTTAGAACATAATTTACAAGTTTAAAAGACAATTTCCAAACTAAAAGTGCAATATGAACATGAGTTGGTAATAGCCGGCCGTTAGAAACAAAATATAAAAACCCATGCAAATGAACATGAGTTGGTAATTGTTACAACTGATTCTCTTCCAAGTTCCAACAAAGAAGATATTAAGCACATTGCTGTAGGAGGTGTTGGATCACTTTCAAAGAAGTTGTCCCTCCAACGTACAATGTCTCTAAGGAACGCAAAGATGCTGTGAAACAGAGCATCAGGTAGATAAATCAGTTCTGGTACAAATCCTATTTCAAGAGATGTTAGCTTGTTGCTGTTGCATATGCCTACTAATGGTGACCCACAATTCACCTTTAGAAACTTCAATTTCTTGAGACACGGGAAATGAATGGGAGTTGTCTTCAACTTCTTACACCCCTTGAATTGGAACTGGAAACAGAACAAGTGTTCTTGTTATCTCAACCACACCAATTCATATAAGTAAAAGATAGCTCAAAGTGGGAAGAAAGAAAAAACTAACCTTTTATTGTTCCATTGATAAATCATAATCGCACTGCCATATAGAAATGAAATAAGGTGTTATGGTGTGTCAGCTTCTCTCTATATAAGCTTTTTAAAGAAACAAAGACTAAAATTCAATAAAATTCCACAAGCATTGCTCAAATTAGATTTGATCAAAATTTTGTTTTACATATTTTTTGGCTCCGGGGAAATCTAACTAGAAATAAAATTAAAATAATAATAAAAAAAAAAAAAAAAAAAAGCACAACGTATTTTACTGTTGGATTAGATATTTAAGAGCCAAAACTTAATCATCTCAAGCAAGTAATTAGCACCATCCAACAATGTTGTTGTCATAACCAAACAGTAAACTCACCATCCAACAGTGTTGCTGTCAACATTAACCTCTCGCAAGCATCTCATCATCTCAAGCTGGTAATTAGCACCATCTGCTGCAATCTCCTCATCTTCCTCCCTAATCATCATCTCGAGCTGGTAATTAGCACCATATGCGTCAATCTCCTCATCTTCCTCCCTAATCTATCATTCGGTTGGATCATTGGGTGACAAATGATTCATCTCCTTATAAATTCTGCCGGAAAAGGGCTGAAGATCATTCTCCGGCCGCAACGGTTGATTCCAGTGCCAGAGTCCGTGTAGAGTAATTCTGCATATCACCATATATATGTGAGACGTAATCTCAAGTGTCGGAGACACACTTTTTGTATGATACATGCACGAATATGTTCTTTCATTTTTGATACATTGTCCAGATTCATAATGAAAAACATACCAACTAATTGAAATATGATATTCCAAAAATAAGTCGACCGGCCTTCAAATCTTCAAAACATGCTTCTTCTTCAAATAATTCCTCTCCTAATACTCAACGGAAGTAAAAATATCAAGTTGGTTGTCTCATTCCACGTAATAACTGCATCAATCAAAGGTTAGAAATAAGTATAAATTGCTAACCACCTAAATAATTCAAGTCCTCAATGTCTTAATTTTCTCAATTTCAAGTATAAATCAAAGAGAAGGGTAATATTGACCGTATGATAAAATCTTGGAAGATGCAGCGCCGTAATGATGCCGTGAAATTAACCGTATTTGCAAATCGTTGCAACTGATTTCTATCAGTAGAACAAAATCCCAAGATAGAATTGAATATCACGATTCACCAGAATACAGAAATGAAGTGTATAAAATTTAGCACAATGAAAGAGTGATATGAAAATACCTCTCCCATAACTAACGCAAACAGTTGTTAAGCCACTGCTGAAATATATATATGTTGGTTCGTCAACTGACGTTATCGTTACTCTGATTCAATGGATAACAGTTAGGCTAAAGAAAACAAGTAAATTATATGTTTAGGAGATGCATAATCATAGAATAACAAACCTAGTTTTTTTATTTGATATATATATATATATATATATATATATATATATATAATTGCATGACTTTTATCACCATAATGCAGTGAATGGTGCAGATCAAAGGTTCTTCTCACATGTAAAGTTAAATTTTACAAACTTCTCAATAACTTGATTCATGTAAGGTTTGTTTGGTGTTTCTGTTACCAGCTGTTTCTGTTTCAAAAAAATATGGGAAGGGAAATAGATATTTGGGCAAGGAAACATTAGCTTACCACAATCACTAACATACAAGCTGTTGAAAGATGTGCAGGATTGTAGGCCTTGTGGAAGACACTCCAACATCTCACAACTGAAACAATCCAAATGTGTAAGGGAATTGAGGCCCTCTAAGCTCGGGATCGACTTTAGCTAACGACAATCACGAACATTCAAGCTGCGGAGAGATGTGCAGGATTGTAGGCCTTATGGAAGACACTCCAACATCTCACAATAAAAACAATTCAGATCTATAAGGGAATTGAGGCCCTCTAAACTCGAGATCGACTTTAGCTTACCACAATAACTAACATCCAAGCTGCGGAGAGATGTGCATGATTGTAAGCTTTGTGAAAGAGACTCCAACATCTCACAACCAAAACAATCCAGATATGTAAGGGAATTGAGGCCCTCTAAGTTTGGGATCGACTATAGCGTATAACAATAACTAACAACCAAGCTGCGGAGATATATGCAGGATTGTAGGCTTTGTGGAAGAGACTCCAACATCTTACAATGAGAACAATTCAGATCTGTAAGGGAATTGAGGCCCTCTAAGCTTGGGATCGACTGTAGCGTATCACAATAACTAACATCCAAGCTGCGGAGAGATGTGCAGGATTGTAGGCTTTGTGGAAGAGACTCCAACATCTCACAACCAGAACAATCCAGATATTTAAGGGAATTGAGGACCTCTAAGCTTGGGATCGACTGTGGCGTATCACAATAACTAACAATCAAGTCGCGGAGAGATGTGCAGGATTGTAGGCTTTGTGGAAGAAACTCTAACATCTTACAATGAGAACAATTTAGATATGTAAAGGAATTGAGGCCCTCTAGGCTTTGTGGAAGAGACTCCAACATCTTACAACGAGAATAATCCATATCTATAAGAGAATTGAGGCCCTCTAAGCTTGGGATCAACTATAGCGTATCACAATAACTAACAACCAAGCAGCAGAGATATATGCAGGATTGTAGGTTTTGTGGCAGACTCTCCAACATCCCACAATATTTAATAATCAGTTTCATGAGATGATGACTATTATTATGAAACAGAGCATCTAGTAGATAAATCAACTTTGGTACATCTTTTATAGTGAGAGATGTTAGCGCGTTGCTGCTACATATGCTTACTAATGATGACCCACTTTCTACATCATCAAATACCAATTCCTTGAGAAATGGGAAATGAATGGGAGCTGTCTTCAGCTTACGATAATTAATGATAGTCAACTTCTGGAGGCAAGGAAACACCACCACCTCTTCTTGTGAAGCTGGTGGGAGCATATTTTGTGCACGCCTACTTACGCTTGCAAGTATACGAGGTCTAAAGTTTTAATATACTGGATCTTTGAAGATCAGATATCGTTCCCACAGAGAAAAGTGTGAATAATTGAATTGAATACCGCAATTGACGTAGTCTCGTGTTATCCTGACGACGGAAAGCGTGAATTGAAATTAAACTAAGCTAACTACAATTAGTGGGTTAATTCTAACTAAGTTGATTAATTAGGGATTGATTTCATTCACTTAATACACGTTTGATTTCGTTAGGTTAACAATAACGGAGTTTAGGTATCCGACAATCTCGGTTCGTAAACTCCTCCGCCACCTCTTCCGAGTGTAAGACGAGGGAATACGTGATTTCGAGTCGACGCCGAGGTCCCCCTCGATGTCTTAACGACTCTAAGCCGCGTGAGTCTTGACCCGACGTCATCGATTGCATACTAACTAACGCCCTCCCGGGTCGTTAGGTCGTAACGATGTGTTTACTCTAGTCCGAATCCAGGGTTACCTCTCCCGAGTGTCAAACCCTAGTTTCTCAAGTCCAACGCTAATACCTTTACAAGCATATTAAGATCGTCATCAAATGATAAACACAATCGGACTTAAAACAACAACCATTAAAGAAACGTATATTAAACCAAACGAGTATTTACACAACTACACCTTCCCCTAACTAATCTCTAATTTTACACTAACATGTTCTTAGCCAATACAACATAAATCAAGAGGAGATCATCATTACCAACTATAAATATTAAATACAAAGATGAAAAGAAGTGAAGAAAAGCCAAATCTCAAAGTGGAGTAGTCCACTTTCGCCAAAAAACGATCCTCCCGAGCTTCCTCTTTTCCGTTGATGAACTTCCTCTTTTGGATCTTGAAGGAATTGGCCAAGAACACTCTTTACAACTAATATAATCTACTTCCTAAACTAAACTAATCTAACTAAGGTGGAAGAGAGCTCCCAAGAACAACCGGAGCCTCCTCTCACGTCTAAGGGGTTCTAACCTCTCTAGCAATTGGAGGAGAAATGGGTTTTATAGGCAAGGGTTGGAAATATCTTCAAAATATCTAAAAACAGATATTTATGTGCAGAATGTCACCGCCTAAGCGGTGGTTCACCGCTCGGGCAGTGGCTTTAAGTCGGTTAAAGTCTATCGATGATTTCGCCTAAGCGGTGGTTTTTACGCTTAGGCAGTGGCTGTTGGCAAGATATTCTGTTGTTTTCTCGCCTAGGCGGTGGTTTCTCGCCTAGGCGGTAGTTCAGCCCTTCAGCACTCCAACATTCTACCTCTTTTCCGCCTAAGCGGTGGAACTTCCGCTTAGGTGGTGGTCTTCATTCACCGAAACCCTATTTTGAACATTTTGTTCACCGTTTTTTCCACCGTTTTTACTTGTTTCTCGCCCTTTGATGTCATTTCCCTGTTCTACACTAAAACACACTAAAACACAATTAAATATAACTAAAATGCTTGAGAACTAACAAATCCGGATTAGAAATAGATAGGGTTTTCACACCTATCAGAAGCTGTTGCTCCCATCCATTCTTCTAGGTTCTTCATATCCAACAATTCAAGCTCCTCCAATGCAGGAAACAATTTGATTGTCTTCCTACAATTACTTGAATCTTTATATCCATAGAAAGACTCATCTATGCATTTTATGCTACGCAATTCACACAAATGGAGACGTCGAAGATTTGGAAGATGCCCCAGCATTGGAATTTCTTCAACTCTATTACACTCTCTCAATTGTGTATCCATCAAATTATCGAGTAACAATTGGCTACCCCCAACATTCACCGCCATATTCATCACCCAATCCGAAAATTTCTTACCTCCAAAGCCCACGAGACGTAAAGATTTCAAATTGCGATGGGGTTGGAGCCCTTCCAATACACCATCATCACAGTCATTGTCCGATTGACTGGTGCGTTGCCAAACCCCTCTCCAACTTAATGTCAGTTTGTAAATTTTGCTTTTTTTCGATAAGTTTGCCCTCTTTACATCCTCCTTAGACCTCACTGCATCAAGATTACCTATACGAAGTTCTCCACGGAGGTTTTCTAGGGATCCTAACTCTTCAATTCGATTACCCCTATCTTCATCAACGTCAAATCTTGGGAGTGTTTGAAGGCAAGTTAAACTCCCTAGCTTAGGTGGCAACTGTATCCATGGATATGAATCAAAACAAAGATGCCTTAAGCTAATTAAATTCCTCATTCCATCTGGAAGTCGATCAAAGGCATATGGAAGTCGTAAGGTTTGCAAATGGTAGAGTTTGGAGATAGAGTCCGGCAAAACTTTGATTCGGGTCTTCGACAAATCAAGATACCTTAAATGTATCAAATCACTTATTGAGGTTGGGAGTTTTTTAATTTGGTCTAACTTAAGAACCCGCAAAGATTTAAAATCCACGAAGCCTTTGCCAATTTCAATGTTGTCA